>CANSGD010000066.1:600000-959351 GCA_947645195.1 Patellifolia procumbens
AACTCGTGTTTACAACATACACCATAGTCAAAGCAACCAGTGGAAAGTACCAAAGACAAAGTACATTTAAACCTACTATACCTTTGTAGGATCCATAATCCCAGCTTCCATTAGATCCTGATAACAATCACTTGCAGCGTTGTACCCGTATCTTAAGTTATCATCTATAAGAACCTGCAACAAAAACTTCAAAGAGATTATTTAAACTAAAATGCAAACAAGATTTGCATACAACAGAACAATATGCAGGAATCAGGACCTTCTGTACAACCACACTGCCACTGACACCAGCATTTTCCGCTATCTTTCTTATCGGGTAGGACAAAGCCCGTCTAAAGATCTCCGCTCCAATCTGTAGAGAAAGCTTCTAGTCAGAAATGCTTGCACAAACCTGAAATGAATGATCCAATTCTATAACCCTGAACTTCATTTGTAGTTAGAACGATATTTAGAAGTTTCAGCGCAAGTAATTCATCCGTGCTCCATTCGTTGTTGGTAGTGGTACATCACATGCCGTTCACAAAAAATTTAGCCACTTACGAAATGTAGTAGTAATTTAGGTAAATCAGGAAAGGCAAGAACATATCCGTCAACTGTAGACCAATTTAATGGTGAAGAAAGATGAAATGTGAAGGCTGCATTATGTACCTTTTGCTCCTCATTATCTAGCTTCTCTTTGATCTCGTCAACCTTCAATGACAGCCGTAGAAGGGTACATCCACCACCAACTACAACACCTTCTTCAATAGCCGCCTTCAAAACGTCATTTTGGGAGCTTAAAGACAAGACTATGACAAATCACAAAGGTTGTTTAGAAGTACAAGATCCAAGAGTAAAAATAACATATGGTAAGGATCCAGCACTTTTTTTTTAGGGGAAACACCAAAGCTATAACAGTTATTTACACAATGAACAATGTAGATAACATGGGCAAAGTGGTAGAATATCACTTAATGAGGGAGAGGCCCACACGCATAGTTATATAGTAAAGTGCTATAGGTGAAGATTAAAGTAGTATATGCAATGGATAAAGTAGTATATTTATGAAGTTTGTAGTGTATATAATAACAAAGTAATATATATTCAAAGTAAAGTAGTATATGCAACAAATAAAGTAGTATAAGACTCTCTTAGTAGTATATGCATAAATGAATTTGTTCAATTATTTTGATACTTGCGACAGTTATATATTGAACTGTGTATGTAACGGTTAGCAACCTGGCAAAGCTCTCTATTTAGCCTAATAACAATTTGTTTTAATTTATGCTATCCTTAGATCTCTTCCCCTACATGTAGCCTTTTGTATCGCAAGAGTGCATGGAAGCTAAAGAGGAAAATCCATAAAAAAAAGTCTACAAGAAGCAGACGCTGATATCACTTCAAGTGGTCGAACTTGGAGAATTGAAGGCAGTGTTTTTATGGGATGATATCTTACCAGTTGCTTCATCTTTTCAGTTATCACCTTTACAAGACATCATTTCTTAATTTTTTTTAAATTTATTGAGAGCAAGACATCAGAGTATGGAGTAGTGGTACCAGATTTTTATTATGTTCTCTAATGCTTACTGTGAGAGAAGCAATGTTTCTGTAGAAGGGAAATTACCTATACTATTTTACAAAGTGACCCTCACTTATTGGGCATTTTCTAAAATAACCCTCAACTTTGGGGAAAAAACACTCCAAAGTTTAATCTATGGTAAAGCTGGAGATACCTCTTTGTGAAATATAATTACTTGAAGTGAATATAAAATCAGCATTTCTCTCAAATTTCTCTTTGATAGAACTAAGAACAAAGATTTGTTAGTGAAATGTTAGCGCTGGGGTGACATTTCCTATGCCAAAGAACAGATATATAGAGGTTCGTATAAATTTTATTTTGATCGCCTAAAACAGAATGGATGACCAAGAGTACCTTGGCTGCATTTAAAGAGTCTTGCATTCTTAGATGTTTATCCTTCAGCTCAATCTGTGTGTGGGCTCCCACCTGCAAATATGCATTTCTGGTTCACAATTTGTCCACACTTGTGCATCTAGTTAACTGTAATAAAGTATACATTACCTCAATGATAGCAATACCCCCCAATAATCTTGCTATTCTTTCGTACAAAATTTTCTTTTGAAAATTCTCTTCGACATTCTGCAAGTAAGCAGTAGCAAATCAACAACTAAACATTGTGGCATGTCCACTACAAGCTAAAAACTTGGAAATCTCAAGTTTTTCAAGGTTTAGAATCATAATTTTTCACAGCAATGATGCCATTGACATTTGTGGTAATGTATTTACAAAAATGTTAACCATATATCAACATTTAACGATTTAATAATCGACAGTCAATTATGTTAAGAACTCGGGGTTTACCTCAGCATATGCTTTGATTTCAGAGACTCTCTTCTCAACAGCTTGCCTTGTACTTCCATCGGTTACAATTAAAGTAGATGTCTTAGTTATAACCACTTTAGTAGCAATTCCTAGCACATCCATTCCAACCTTCTCTAAATTTAGACCCAAATCATCTCTGATTACAGTTCCTGCACAATGCATGATAACTCAATAGCGTGCTTCTTAGAAAAAAATATATTTTACAGTATGTTTGGATAGGGGATCTTGGAAGGGAAAGGAAAGGTAAGTGAGAGATGAATTCATTTCCCCATGTGTTCGGATATGACGTAGGGTCTAGGAAAAGGGAAGGGAAAGGAATTGTAAGGATCTATTTTCCTTCCCCCTTTAATTAATAACATCAATCCATAGTTACAAAGATTTTGGAAGGAAAATAGAAGCCTACAATCTCCCTCACTTCACCTCCCTTTCTTCTCGCCTTTATACTCTGCTCCTTTTTCCAGTTGTCCACCGCGAATGCTATCCAAACAAAATGTAATGTACGATAACATAAATGTTGCTTTAGTTGTTGATGAACTACCTCCTGTTAAGATAGCTATGTCATCCAAGCAATGACTTTTACGTTCGCCAAAGTCAGGAGCCTTAATAGCAACAGCCTTAAGAGAACCCTTAAGCTTATTTCTTATTATTGGAGCTAGAGCTTCCTCCTCTATACCTTCTGCAACTATCAAAATTGGAAAATCTCCTTTAACTGCATTTTCCAACATTTTAAACACCTCCTTAGGATGTATGATCTTTTTGTCAACCAAAAGCAACTGCAAGGTGAAACTTCATACTATGTGATAAATTCTGAGGACGTAAAAGATAGGAACAGGTCATTGTTATAGTTTTAGACCTAACCCACCTTGCAATTGTCATATTCTACTGTCATCCTTCGTCGATCTGTGACAAAGTAAGGGGACAGATACCCTCTATCAAACTGCATTCCTTCTACTATCTGCAGTCTGTTTTCTGTGCATGTTCCTCTTTCGATCCTCACAACACCTTTCCTCCCCACTTTTTCAAGAGCTTCAGCAATCATATTTCCTACTACATAATCATTTCCTGCGCTAACAGCAGCTACATCCGCTATTTCATGATCTTCAATCTGCAATATATTGCATATTCAATTTTTAGTATAAAATAAGAACCTACTACTTTTCTCTTTCTCCAATTAGTTAGGCCCTGTGAACTGAAATTATATTTTCTGACTAGAACTGACTTTTGATATTTGAAACTTATCTTTATTGATTCTCATGTGTTTTTCCTCCTGTAGTTTACTGATTTTTTGTGACTAAAACTGAAATTTACTGTTTAAAACTGATTTCTACTGATTGAAACTAAATTTTGGTGAACAATTTAGGTTTAAGTTGAAGAAAACAATGACTTAATGTGGGTGAAACAACAGGGAACAAGAGAAGAAACAATATTGTTCACCTCTCTAGACATTAATTTTAGCTGAGAAACAAGCGCACTTGCTGTCTTCTCGATCCCACGTGAGATTTGGATTGGATTCCTGCCTGCTGCAATAACCTTAAGGCTCACACCTTTAGTACAAGAAAACAAAGGTGCTAGACAACAATGGTATCTTTTTCTTAGGAACAAGTCTAATGCACGCAAAGTGAATAACAAAGAAAGAAACTTAGTTTTAGCTGGTGAACCTTTTGGATAGACGTATAATTACCTTCACACCCTCATCAATGAGACCGCGGGCAAGAACTATTGATGTTGTTGAACCATCACCGGCTAGATCATTAGTTTTAGCCCCAGCTTGTCTCACCAACTTCACTCCAATATTCTCTAGAGGATCCTCCAACTCAATCTAAAGCATTACAAGTAAACAACAACCAAATAATTCATTGAAAAGTCTATGTGGCTCCTTTACATATTATCACTAGCTCTACCAGTCTGTTAGTAAAAATATTGCACAAAATCACAAGCACAATACTACTGTTACGCGGGCTTTGCATTCTACCCTTCAACATGGGTATGGACACTTCAACACTTCATTTTGAGCCCAAATCATGGAAAAGCATTACAAAATGGCCTAAGCAGGCACTCGGACCCATACCCATATCCATCACCATTACCCGAGTGTGAGTAGCATAAAGTACAGACAATATAAGCATAAAAAACATCTTCTTTTCGCCCAAAGTTCAATTGTCACACTACCCCCAATCCTCCTGATAAAGGACATCACTATACTCTTCCTATCTCTAATCATAATCCATTACTATATTGAAAAAGGTGAATTTTTTTTAATAAACATCCTAAAATATTAAATATGACTATTACTCCCTCCGTAATTTTTAATTGGGACTTTTATGACTTTTGTTACTATTCACATTATACTCTTTGACCATTCTATGTTATTCATACTTGAGGAAAAACATAGTCATGTGTGATCTTGTTTGATTCATCTAAATATGTAGATTTTTTATATCATCTTTTTATAATTTTTACTCATAATTAGAGATATTCATCGTCAAAAGTTATACATTGACAAGCATGAAAAGTACAATTGTCCCTGTCAAATAAAAATAAAAATAACAGAGGGAGTACTTTCGAATGAAAGGAGTATCATAAGCGCAAATTATATTGTATATAGATAATAAAAGGCACATACAATATTTTCAAAATGTACATAGATTATGCAAAAAGGAACATAACGTTTTCTTTTGGCAAAGGTTGAAGCAATATTAATGAACTAAAATTAAAACCCTTGCTTATGGTCAATGACAACATAGTCCAGCCATTATCCAACACAAGGGTTTTAACATACACATTTACAAGAAATCATACTTAGACGGTTAGACCAGGGAAGCATACAACAACGTTAACATAGAAAAACATAAACCATAACATTAACAAACTTGGAGAGATAACCAAAAGCATATAAACTATAAAGTAGTATTATGAAAAGTTCATATACGGTTTGACAAGCACATATGGTGCATAATCCTTGTCGTGTTCCGTGGTGTACAAAATAGGCATTGTATTATAAGTGCAGAAGTAATTAAAATAAATTGGTGACAAGTGTGTAACCTCTTTAAGAACAGTCTCACCATCATTGACAATCTTGGGAGGTCCATACTTGTTTGGCAAAACCACATTTCTTCCCTTTGGACCCAATGTTACCCCTAGCAAATCTCCCACCAAATCCACTCCTGCCTACAAATTCCACATAAAAAAAACAAGTTAATTTTTAGAAATTACACACAAAAATAAGATAAAAATGGGTTTGTTATCAAAATTTGGCAAGATATAAAAACCTGAAGTTTCTTTGTGACATAGCCATCATGATTAAAGTAGAGCTCTTTAGCCATGGCCTTGGTAGCAGTGCTCATTGAAAAGGATGAAGAATGTCTAATAGAAGTTCTGGGTAATGTTGTTTGAGATATTAGAGAAACTGGGTTTTGTAAGAAAGCCATTGAATTGAACTTGAAATGATTTATTCAGTGAAATTCTGTATGGTTGTTTGTTCAATGGCCTGCTTCTGGAGTTGCTCTTGGTTGATAGTAGTTGGGGATAGAATTAGATGATGAAGCGAGCCATAGTCATGCCTCATATTCTCATAGGACATCTACTACTTCCTCCGATTTGTTAGCCTTAGTTAGTTAAAAACGAAACGGGAATTAACAGAGTTCAATTCGTAGAGTTTAAAACGGCAAATATTTGAAAAATACGGTCAAATAATCAATAAAAAGAACGTTGATTTTTTATAATACGGAATACGGACGTATACGCGTTTAAAACGGCTCCACCTTAAAAGTTCGGCTAAAAATCCGGACACCATTTTCTTGCGTTTTACTCATGTTATGCTCTAATTTAAAAGATATCAACGTATATACCTATTCATCATAAGTAGGTCTCAATATTGTCAAAGAACATATGCTATAAAAGACTTAAAACAACAATTACGCTAAAACTCTAAACGCTTGCGTAGAGTCGCAGGGACATGAGAATTTGAGACACGTGGTTTCTTTTTTTCTTTAAAGGGGATTTTTTCAAAAAAACGCATTCGGTGCGTTTTAAACGCGTTTTATACGGGAGGTGGAATTTTTTTGTGTTTAAAACGGCGGGGGCTCAAAAAAACGTTTTTTGGCGTTTTTTTCAAAAAGACGGAGACGGAGTTTTAAACGCGTTTTAACTAAATCTTAGCTGCAACAATTGTAAATTTTTGTGAGAGATAAAAAATTCATTAATTGCAACTAAAAAAACGGATGAAGTATATAAGTATGACAAACAAAGACAAAAACGAATCTAATAACGGTGCCTTCTCAGGATTTGATAAACATGTAACAATTAGATGTTTCAAAACATTTAAGAGGGACATGTAATTATTTCACATATTAAATAAGAGGTAAAATTATCATGTCACATATTAAATTAGGGATAAAATAGTCATTTAATGTGTAATTTTTTTTTTGTTTGGTGCTCAAGTGAGGAAGAAGCCTCAAAGAGAAAACAAACAGTAAGTAAACTACATCAGAATTAACCGAGGCCAAGCCACGCTACTAACATCATTCGCCATTAAGTGGCCTAAACCATTAGGAGCTTCATTATAAATTCTAATTGTACTAGCTTGTTCGATGCCAAGGTTTGCAAGCCAATCCGCTACTTTGTTCGCCTCACGATAGCAATGTAGCAAGCGAACCTCCCAAGTGGTATCCCCAATCAATCTTTCACTGTTTCGAATCAACTGTACACAATCTCCGCAGTAAGAATGTGGAGCATTGAAGAACTGCACACACACCTTACTGTCCATTTGCACAATGAGCTTCCTCACCCCTAATTCCTTCGCAATGATTAGGCCTCTTTCCAAGGCTCGCAGTTCAGCTCGCAAAGCGGAACATATCCCCAATCTCATAGAGAATGTTGTCATGAAATCTCCCCTGCTGTTTCGAATAACCCCACCCCCTCCTGCGTCACCTGGTGTGCCTCGCGCAGCTCCGTCAGTGTTTAGGCATACCCAACCATCAGGGGGAGCCTCCCACCTCACAAAAATTTCTGACTTCTCATGCATCTGTCGACACTTAGGATTAGGCTGAGAATGCAAGGCATGTCTGACCTCCTCTACTCGGGTCTGCAAGAAACTCATAAGCTCAAAGGGAATGTCTTGTGGTCGACCAAACACGATAGCATTGCGCCACCTCCAAATCCACCATACCGTTACACAGAAAATCAACGGCCATTCCACATTGCTCATTTAATGTGTAATATGAGAGGCAATACGGTGAACTTAAGTATATGAAAACACTTCTCATTTAATATGTTATATACATGTAAATATAATGTTCAATACATGGTAATATAGTGTCCAAATGACGTAAAAAACAAGGTATATTTATAGTAATATAGATGTTTGGAAACATGTAACTGTTATATGTTTATCATTTCTCGCATTCTCTTTGACTTTTAGAAAAATAAGTTTCAAGTCTAATAAGTTTCAACATTTTATAAAATGAATTATAATAAGTTCCAATAAGTTCAGTTTTGAATAAGTTCCCTTCAAGAAAAAATAAGATGAAGAGATATACTCTAAGCTTGATTAAACATTTTGTTCTCTTCGATCAATATTATAGAAAGTTTCGAGGAAAGATATATTGATTTAAGTCAATTGAATGCTTATGAATAATTGAAAGCAAAGAGATGTTAAGAGTCTTTAGTGGAATGGATGCACAAGGGATCATTTTGCTCAAATAATTGGAAATGATTCGATTGAATGACATGAGAATGAGAACTCCATAGATATGCATTCAAAACTATTACAATCTTTTAACTGTTTTTAACTGTTTGGTGCATCTGAAAGTGTAAACTTAGAAATTATTGCTAAAGGGGTATAGGTATTAATCTCTTCAGATATTCGGTATGAGATAGAAGGGGTCTACGGGGATGAGAAACCCTCAGGTCTGTGGTTCCATCAGTGGCAGATCCACTGTTGGAGAATTAGGGTCAAGTACTTTTAAAATTTTCCTTTAAAATATTCGATTTTTTAAAATCATCCTGAAAATGGACCATTTGACCTCGATAAAATTTAATAATTACGCTTTAACCCTACTAAAAAAAACTTCTGGATCCGCCACTGGGTTTCATGCCAAGTTAGCTCAACCAAACAATTTTTTTTTTATTAATATGGTATCACACTCATTTCATTCCATTGCAAAAACTTTCAACCAAACGTCCCTTAAAGTTTTGTTCTTTTCAACTTATTTTGTTAATCTGAACTTAACTTTTTTTGAAATAAGAATTCTTTCATTGATTTAAAGTCATACGACATCTATAATAGATGCCAAAACTAGCAAATACATATCAAACTGAAATAAATAAAATTCAAGCATAGCAAAACCACGATCGTTGAGGAGATCTCACACTTCTGAAAACTTTCATCTCTATATCGTTGTCTGTTGCAGCCTTCTACAAGGGGGTCTATCAATATGTTGTAGTTTTGAAGTAGAACCAAATTCAAATCAACTGATTGTAAAAGAAGTATTGATGTCTGTTGCAACCCCGCACAAAATTCGATCAACAAAGGAATCTTCAAACTCACACAAATAACAAAAAAAAAAGTCCCCAAACTCTCACATGGAGAGAGATAGAACCCAATATATGGGTAGATAAAACACAATAAATGGTAAAAAAAAACTCTCCATTAGAGAGAGACTGAAATTTATTGGCAACAATAACATTGAAATAATTAAGCAAAAGAAAGGGGCTTACCATCGCCCAAAAGGATGGCGGTAGCCCCTAAATCAAAACTAGGGTTTTTGTGGGAGTGAAGAGAGAAAAAAAAAAGAAAAAAGAGAAGAGGCAGCATGAGATTGTATTAATATATTTCATAACTTATCTGAACTTATTAAACTTTATTAGATGAAACCTTATTAGACAAACCTTATTAGACTTTATTAGATAAAACCTTATTAGATCATATTAGACCTTAATCGAGCTTATTGGACCTTATTAGATCTTATCTGAACTTATCTGAAGTAAAAATAAGTTGAAAAGAAGGGACCCTAAGTTGTGCATTAAGAGAATCTAGCCCATCTCACTCAACCTGCCCACTTAAACATAGAGAGATGATTGATGTAATCAATCCAAATTTATTCCTCTCACCTCCTTCTCACCTTCGTCCTGTCACTTCGCTTCATCTTGTTTTTCTCAATTTCTCTCTCCTCTGCCTCACCTAGTGATGGCTAGGGCTGTTCAAAATTCGGTCCGGACCGGTAAAGTGGACCGGACCGGACTTGTCCTGGACCGGACCGGACCGGTCACAATCGGTTCGGTCTTCGGGTCAAAGATTTTGATTTTTCGGTTTTCGGTCCGGTCCGGTCCAAAATCCTGTAAAAATCGATCTTGGACCGGACCGGTTTTTCATTCAAAAATATGAATATCGAAGATCAAAAAATATAATTTTCTCCTTTTGTATGTTTTAGATTATATTTTATTAGTAACTAATTTAGATTAAAGTCTCAAAAAAGACCTTGAAAAAATCATTTTGAAGATTTACTTTTATAATATTTCCTTATAATAATCAGAAGTATTAAAAAGAGTGTGGAAAAGTGAAAAACCGGTCTAATTCGGTCCGGTCCAGGGTTTGGACCGGTTTTTCCGGTCCGGTCCGGTCCCGGTCCAATGAAAAATCGGTCCGGTCTTCGGATCTTAAATTTAAGAATTCCGGTCTTCGGTCCGGTCCGATTTTTTTCGGTCCGATCCGGGTTTGGAGCTGTGAACAGCCCTAGTGATGGCAACATGGCAGGTCTGGAGCGGATCCTATAGATCCATGTTCGTTTTAGGAATTGAATTTAGATCCAATCCAAATCCGCATCTACATATCTTAAATGCATTCGCCCTTTGTTTTTATAAATAATAATAACATGTACTTATTGACAATAATGTATACTTTTTGAATCAAAAATATATGTATATAATTTATAACACCCCGTCATTTTCAATCTTGATTTTTTCGAGTTGATTTGTCCTAAAGTGTTTTTTTGTAAAAAAATAAAATATAATATTATAATTTATTTATAAAACTATTTTGAACGTGTATAATTATTTAATTGTAGCATTGTGTTGTTGTGATTATTATATTAAAATAAATATATATAAGGAAAATTTGTCAGAAACAACCTTTTAAATACACTTTTTTGCGAGAAACAACCTTTTAAATTTTTTTTGCGAGAAGCAACCTTGTATATTTTTTTATTGCGAGAAACAACCTTGTATAATTTTTTTTTTTTGCGAGAACACACCTTATCACTCTTTTCCGGCGTTGACCACAAATTTCCGGCCTTGACCAAGTCAAATTTGCTATTTGCACTCCTTCTTTCTTATTTCCACACTCCTTTTCCCTCCTTTGTTCCCCATTATATAAATCCCATGTTTTTAAAACCCAAAAAGTTCTTTCTCTTCCACGCAAGTTTGACTTGGTCAAGGCCGAAAACTTGTGGTCAACGCCGGAAAAGAGTTATAAGGTGTGTTCTCGCAAAAAAATAATTATACAAGGTTGTTCTTGCAAAAAAAAAATACAAGGTTGTTTCTCGCAAAAAAAATTTTAAAAGGTTGTTTCTCGCAAAAAAATATACAAGGTTGTTTCTCGCAAAAAAATGTATTTAAAAGGTTGTTTCTGACAAATTTGACTATATATAATTAGAAATTATATTAGTTATAATTAATTTTGCGTGTTTAGGATGCGAATTTATTTTATAGCGTTATTTTAATCGTTTGGACCGATATGTAACGAAAGCCTAGTCCGCCACCCTTACCCTTAGGAAGATGAGTGGTTTCATCAAATTTTTGCTAAGCATTTGTAATGTTAAATCACCCAAGAGCCATGCCTCTTCATTTGCCAGTTACCACCATTAACCCACCTTAATGCACCCTTAAATCATCTCTTTAAACCTTGCTTTAATAAGGTAACAAATCATATTTTTCTGCACTCTCCTCATTCACGTCTAGCCCATAGGAAAAGTGGAAGAGTTTCTTTCTCTTTCGCCATTTTCGGCCATTTTGCACCCCCCATCTTGTTTGGCTCATATCTCCTTCGTCTCTTCGGATTTGGGCGTGTTATTAGTCAAAATCTATCTACTCGAAACGATCTTGCTCATGGTGCGATTAGTTTTTGAAGAAACAAAAAGACTTGGTTCCAGTTCTTGTTTTATCTAGACGAGTCATAAAGGTTGTGTTGGAATTGTATTCATTACTGCATTTTTCGAGTTGTCCAAGGTAACTAAAGGTTTTCCTAGTGAGTTTAGGATTATTTTAGTTGTTAGAGATGTGTCAATGTCCATGTCAAAGTAGTTTCATGATAGGATTTCTAATTTATTTGTTTCAAATTCATGCTTAGGAATTTCGAGTGTGTATAAGTTGTTGTGACATATGAATTTGTCATGTTGTGTTTATGGTTTGCGATGTTGTCAAAATCGCGATTTAAATTGTTCAATCCCACGTTTTTACGTTTCTGTCAGAGCTAAAAGAGGAGAATCGATATTAGAATCGAAATCAGGTAGAATCAATCATAAAATCGGTAGAATCGGTAGAATCGCTCGATTCTATGTGATTGAACCGATTCCACCTCAAAGCCCCAATTATACATGTTTTTGTTTTAGAGGAAAACTCTTAATTAGCCCAAAGCCCATCTTTGTTTTCTATCCAGCCCAAACGCTCCTACAACCCATCTTTCTTCATTTTCTCTTTATGCCCAACAATTTGAACGCTCTTAAGAGCAGCCAAAAGCAGTACGGCACACACCACTTCATCTCCTTCTCCAGCAATTCATTTTCTACATTCAGGTAAATCAATTCTACTCTATTCGTTTTCCAACTTCAATTCTACTTCATTTTTTATTTCTTATTTCTTGTATTGATTGATATTTTCTACTCTTCTACCTCTTTGTCTTTTTTCTCAGTTTTTTAATTTAGGGTATTTGATTTTTGTTTTGCCATTTCTTATTTCGTTTTGCCCAACAATTTTAGTTTTGCCATTTCTTTTAGGGGACGTTTGGATAGGGGTCTTCAAGAAAGGGAAATGGAATGAAATATTGGGTTTCCCTTACTTATTGTTTGTTGAGAAATTTGCCAAAAAGGACCTTCAAAAAAAAATATTTTGTGAGAAGGGACCTTTAAAAAAAAATTGGCTTTTAAAGGCCAAAAACAAAAAAAAGTTTGTGAGGAGGGGCCTTATTTGCTAATTAACACCTAATTAAACACTAATTATATATTAAATATAATTAAGCAAAATTATACCTAAAATTTTTTTCCCCTCTCTCCTCTACCATAACCACCACCAGCAGACCATCACCCCCATCTCTCTCCTCTTTCCACTACCACCGCCGCCCTAGCCATCCCCCTGTTCGAACCCCCTAACCCTCTAATTCGAACCCAACACCCCACTGCAGCCATTAAGCAGCCACCACAAACACCACCCTACAAAACCGCAAAACACCGAGCAATTCAGCCTTCATAAACCAAGCATAATCAAGCGGTTGGGCGTTCGAAGCGGTGGGGCGTGGGGTTTAGTGGCTGTGGTGGGGCATGGGGTGCGAACAAGTGTTCGAATGGGGTAGTTGGGGGGTTTAGTGGCTGCGGTGGGGAGGGGTTTAATATATAGTTAGTGTTTAATTAGGTGTTAATTAGCAAATAAGGTCCCTCCTCACAAACTTTTTTTGTTTTTGGCCTTTAAAAGCCAATTTTTTTTTAAAGGTCCCTTCTCACAAAATGTTTTTTTTTTAAGGTCCTCTTTGGCAAATTTCCCTTGTTTGTTTGATGTTTTTTTCCTTTCCCTTTACCCAATTTCAGTTTTAGTTTATCCCCAAACTCCTCTACATTGATTCCCCTACCCCCCTAAGGTTTTGAATTCCCCCAAATCCCTCTATAAATCAGCCACCATTGACAACTACCTCAACACCATTAACCAACCCCTAACCACTTTTGACCACCCTGAACTGCCACATGACGACCACAACCCCGCCACAAAAACCACCGCCGCCGCACCCACCACACACCCAACCAACCCAACGCCATCTGACCACCGCAAAACCACCATCGCAAAACCACCACAAACCGACCTATAAACCGCCGAAAACCACCGAAACCTACCTATAAAGCACCGAAAACCACCAAAACCTACCTATAAACCACCGAAAACCACCAAAACCGACCTATAAACCACCGAAAACCACCAAAACCGACCTATGAACCACCGAAAACCACCAAAATCGACCTATAAACCGCCGAAAACCACCAAAACCAACCCACAAACCACCTCAAACCACCACGAAACCAGCAAGCCAAACCCTCGAAAACTTACCCAGATCTGGAATGGAAAACCGCCGACAACACTTGTAAGAGAGAAAGAGAGGATCGAACTCGCCGGTATAAGAGAAAGGGAGGTCGCCGGCGCTTATAAGAGAGAAAGAGAGGGTCGCCGGCGCTTCTAAGAGAGAAAAGGAGGTCGTCGGCGCCGTTGAAAGAGAAAGGAAAGGTCGCCGGCGCCGTTGAGAGAGAAAGGAAAGGTCGCCGGCGCCGTTGAGAGAGAAAGGGAGGGTCGCCGGCGCTTCAGTGCACCACCAAGGTTGGAGGGTGAAGGGTGAAGGATTGAAACCCTTTCCTTCTCTAACCAAACATGTTGGGGAATTAAGGGGTTTTAGATTCCTTTCCTTCCCTAACCCTTACTTGATTCCTTTCCCTTTCCCCCATCTCAACCAAACGCCCCCTTAGTTTATGATTATATAGTGAGCAGCAACATTTAATTATTTTTTCTGTAGATTCTTTTAAGTTGTAATATGCTCAGAATTTTTCTGTGACATGTTCAATAGATATAGAACGAATTGAACTGTAATCGACCCCTTCATTTAAGAGTAATGCTAATATTGTTGTTGCTAATTGGATTACATGCATTGTTTTGTTCTCATTAATAGTAGTACTTCTCAATGATGCTAAATTGCTAATTGTAAGTAAAACATTTAAACGCTATTATTGATTGTTAAGTATTAAGTCCTAAGTCATAAAGTTGTAACTTGTAACGTTTGAAGTTTTTTGGTAATGACTTAATGTTTTTTTATTCATAGATTATATTTAATTAGTAAATATACAATAAAATGTCAACTATTACATAAAAAAATACAATAAAATGTCAACTATTACATAAAAAAGAAGAGTAATGTAGTAACGTATAGGTATATTATCCATTAATACCAAAGTAAGTGATACTAAATGTGTAATTTGACAACTTTTAGCTTTGTTTTCCTTAAGATATGAGCAAAGAATGAACATGAATAAGTGTTATGTCTTATTTCTTTGAAAATCGTAGAATCTTACGATTCTACGATTCGAAACTACGATCCGATTCTGTGGGGGCCTTCCGATTCAAGGTAGAATCTCGATTTTAACAGCCTTGTTTGATTTATTCATGCCTAAAGTTAGATTATTACTTCACATGAATATATTGTTTTATTCAAGAATTTAAAAAATTATAAGATTAATTCTAAGTATTGCTTGGTTGTGTTAAATCGTTATTCTAGTTGCGGATATTTGGCTTTTTGGAAGCATGTATATATTTGTTAAATAGGATGCTCATGTTTAGTTTTCAATTCAATGAAGTTTTCATGATAAAGTGTTGAATTCTTGAGTATAAGTATGCATATATGTTGTTGAGTATATGTTGGATGAATTGGAGTTGTTTATGAAACATACGTTGCCCTATGTTGGCTAGAAACTGATGACAGGAGCATCATCGCACCTCGCGATTAGACTAGACAGTTTGTTCTCAAAGAGTCATATCCTATTCGTTTGTTATCGGAATTGAGCTTGTGACCAGTAGTTGGAAAGCTATGAAGTTAAACTTTCCACTGAAATTTCTCAAAAATATTGTTTGTGCTGAGCGTTATGTCTGTTTGTAGTCACTGCTTGTGCTGAAACTCCTTCCCATAGGTCTTACTTTGTTTTATTGAAGCATAAATTTATGAATTTTGAAGCTTTTCGTTGTGTTTTGGTATATTAATTTATTCTATGAGCTACAAGCATGTTGTTGTTGTTGTTGTTAGTTTGGTTGATGATCATTATACTTTGAGTTATCGACATAGTAATGCTCAAGAGAGAATAAAACTGCATTAGCACCACTTCGCCAAGAGTTATGTATGAGGAGTATTGAGACATAAAGTTATAATCAACCTCGTATCCACTCAGATAACGAACTTGTTAATTGATGTATATTTTGAAGTATTGTTGATTTGTGTGATATATTTAAAGAATGAGTTGGGTGCTAATGAAATGTGCGTCGTGCGTGTTAATTGTGTAGTTTGTGTAATTTGAAGTATATTACATTTTAAAGAGGAAATTAATGTCTTAGAATTATTTTTATTATTGTTTAAAACCATTATTTTGAAGTATATTTATTTTAAAGTATTAAATTATTTAAAGCATTTTAATGTAAGTTTGTGGTTTGAAATTTTGTAATGTATATCACATTTTATGTTTTGAAGTGTTTTATTTGAAGAATTGTTGAATCCTCTTTATTTATTTCATTTGATTATATTATTTTAAAGAATGTTTTTGGGTTAGCATATCCCTAAAATTTCATATAGGGTTTATAAGGCGGGATAACTTCCCTTAATTTTTTTGAAATGTATATATTGATGAATGTGATTGATTATTAATTTTGAAGCTTGTTGTTTGAAGTTTGAAGATTTATATTTGAGTTCAGTTAGCCTAAGGGGCGGTGTCCTAAAGATAAACAACATGCATTCCGAGAGGACAGAGGTAGTGAGCAGGGTACTACCCTACATTGGAGAAACTTATTTCAATATTGTCGTCCGAAAGGACTAGAGATACTGAGCACGGTATTATCCCGCATTGGGAGTTTGGCTATTCTTAGACACAGAGGGTAAGGATCGTAACTATATGCTCTTCTTACATTTCCTAAGGGAGTGAGCTGTCAAGTCACTAGCGTTCTATTCTCTCATCCTATTGTTGTTTATATCGATGAAAGTGGTTATGAAGCTATCTAAAGAACATTGTTTAATAATGATGAGTTGTTATATTATTTTACGATGAATTGTTGTTGCGTGAAGTGTTTCCTCTTAGTTGTTATATTTGTGTAACTTTCCCTTGAAGCATGTTTGTTTGATTTGAGTATTCCGTGAATATTGACTTTTCATTTAACTGTTGTATGGATCCTAATTGAAGGAGTGGTAATAAGCGTATCGATGTAGATCACCGCTAACCATCGCTAATATTAGATATTCTGATCTTTCATTTTTAATCATATAATACTAGCATTTAAAAAAATCATAAATTAATAGTACCGAAAACAAAAAATCAATTGCTTCCATGTTCGTGTAGTCAATTGAGTCGACATTATGGCCCCAACAATTAGAATATTCACCCCTCTCTCAAGTCTCAATTCCACTGCCATTTACTAGAAATTGCATCGACAAGGGGGTGTGGTGGTGAACTCAGTGGAAACGGAATTTCGATGAGGTTGTGTTTGTTCTTGTTCTTCAAGTATAGACCTTGCCATTCTCAATCCATCGAGAAGAAAGAGAGGCGGGGAGTGAGGAGAGAGAGGGTGGGAGTGGTTTCAAAGGTGGGGGTGGGGGTAGGGAGAAAGAGAAAGGGGTAAGGTGGTGTTTCAATGGAAGGCTGAGAAGGTGTTTCAATGGCAAGGGAAGAAGAGGATGGGCGGGTTGTGTTTCAGTGTAGGAGAAGAAGAGGGTGGATGGTTCTGTTTCAATGGAGAGAGACTAGAGGGGTGGGGGTGAATTGGTGATTAACATTAAAGAATTTGTAATTTTATATTTTCTAAATTTGGTGGATGGGCAATAAAGTAAGGGCGTGATGGTAATTTTGTATGTTAACATATAATTAGAATGCTATGATCGTGATGATATATTTGAGTTCAACGATTTATAATTGTTAATAGTGGTGATTAGCATAACTGCATTCACTATAAACTCTTTGACACATGTATTAAAATTATAAGACTACCCTGATGGGCTTATAGAAGAGGTGATACGTTAAGTGATATACCAAGAACTCTGCAACGATAACACTAACTTGGGGGGCACTAATTTACGAAGCAATTCACCAAAAGGTTATAGTGGAATTTCATTACTTAGATTATTACTTTGAATATAATCTAATGTTGAGTTGTTATTTTTGGTTTAGAACAATAATTAGTCACTCGAATTAGATGTTCTTTTATTTCTTATGGTCTTTTAACTGAACATAATGTTTATTTGATTTTTTACCTTACTAATACACATGTGTTTCATTTTCCTTGGTCTGCCCAAGAAAGGGTCCATATAGAAAAACTATTTTCCAGAAAAACACTACCCTCTCATTTAAAGATGCAATATGTTCACCTTAAACAATAAGTTTCAAATTTAATAAGCTTCAATATCTAATAAGTTCTATCACTTTACAAAATGGCTTTCATATAAGTTTCAACAAGTTTTGATAACTTGAGATATATTTAGATAATGTTAAATAAGTTCACCTCATTTAACTATATTAAAATAAGGTGAAGAAAACAGACACTAATACAGCCTAACAACTTCATATTGGCGCCAGTTTAGGATTAATTTATGGACTTTATACATGTACATATCAACTTATCAAGGCAGCAACGCAACATGGAATTCCCTATCTTGTTGTCTCTATCTTCCATCCTTTGTTTGATTGGCCAAGTGCCAACACGTAGCTTTGAAGTAGAATAGTCGGTAGCATAACGAGAAGTGAACCCCGTAGCGAGACTTTAGCTGTTGGAGGCTGGAGCAGCTGAATTTGCCATAACGATTTTTTAAATTCTCACCAAGATATGCTTTTTTTTTTTTGGTTCAATCACCAAGATAGACTTTATTCCCATATATTGGGTTCTTACTTTAAACCATAATTATGATTTATGATTACTATTATTGCAATAATTATCAATAATTTTTCTTTATAATCCTCATAAGCGAATATTCTTCATAGGTTTATTTAGCACTAGTTTCTGACCCGGATAATGCTCGAGTTGGTCTTACTTTTTATCTTGTCTTGCAAGAGACCGCCTAATTATAATGTTAAAATTAGACAGACCCAAGCCCAATACAATTAGGCAAGTCCAAAAGTCCACCCACTCTCTCCTTCCCAGACCGACACTCCAATTAATGTTGCATCATTTTATTTTCTTTTGGCACCAATTTAATTTATTTTGGCACCCGTTTACTCTTTTTTGGCACCAGTTTAATTTATTTTGACATCAGTTTAATTTATTTTGTGGCTATTTTATTTCTTTTGGCACCAGTTTAATTTTTTTTGGCACCAGTTTAACTGAAAATGAGGAAGATGCGTGTTAGAGGAGAATAGGATATGGCAGTTGGGTTAAATTTCTCTGAGCCTTATAAAATTATTTGAGTCTGGCCTGCCTAATTTTAACATTAAAATTAGGCCGCCTTTTTGGATAATATGTGCTAAAGTAGGTAGAACGGTTCGAATACAATTTACATTAGTAGCAAAAGTTGATCACCAGATGCAATGTCTTTCTCTCCCTAGTCTAATCAATCGTAAGACAGATTTTATTAAGGAAATTCTTTCTAAACCAAATTACTCAAAATAAATTGCCAAACTTAATCTTATTTGATTGGGACCTTCTCTCTACATCAAAATGCTACGAGGTCTTGATTTTTGTAAATCAGAAGCAAACAATAAAGCCTTTGCAATTACAAGTTTCCGTAGTTTGCACAGAACTCCTTGAAATAATTTTCATGGAAATAAACTCTACAAGAGACGAGATCATTTTTAATCAAAGCATGTTTTTAATAAGTTATAATAATTGAAGAAATGTAGTACATGAATTCTATTTAGGGGAAGATATGACTTTTGTCCTTAATACTATGTTTCTGGTTGCTTTCTTTTAGAACTTATTGATGTATCAGGCTCCAATTTAGGTCTATATTAGCCTAAGGAGAATTTCTTGGCTCATAAATATATGAAGCATTGTCTTAGCTCCCATCGTAAAATTACAAACTCCGGCCTCTACAATTTTAACTACGTAAGCAGTCTATAATCTTGCATCAAAGGCAATCGGATAACGTGTTTGTTGACAAGGTTGCACATCTGAGTATCTGACCACCAGTGCGTTCATTTTGGCATTTATCGTTAGATTGCATACTGCAAGACACCAGTGCGATCAGCCTTGTGGTGTTGGTAGCGCATCAATCATAGGGGCAAACAAGCAAACGAACTCAAGGGGAAAGAGGGGGAGGTTCCCAGACACTAGATTATGCTTGTGACTGCTAAGTGCTAAGGGCCCATGAGAGAGGCAATTCGAGTCCCACGGGCGTAAAAACCGTTTTTTTCTAGGCCACCAGAATGCGTGAACGAGCCGCTGCTCGCCTCTCTCTTCTTATGCTTATGCCATTTTCTGGCTATCAACCCACTAGTCCTGACTTTTTCTTGCCGTAGCAGTCCTGCTAACGGTATCCCTGCCCCTCATCTTGCTGTGACAGTTTCCCTTGTGGGACCCACTGAAGAACTCTGCTATTCAAATTGCTGCTGCTATCACAGCATGTTCTAGGATCTATATGCACCCTTATACCTCAAGAAAGGACTGCTAGGCTCAAAGAGCTTTTTCTTTCAGAAAATGTTTGTTTTTGTCTATATCTCACGTCAAATGAAAAATGCTTCTCATAGATAAGTTCAATGAACATACACTTCAACATCAATGACACCTTTTCTGTAAAGATAATAACAGCCTCAAGACCAGATAACATACAGCCCCCTCCCAAAAGAAGAGAATGAAAACTATCTCCTAAGGTAGCAGCATTTGCTAATACATCAAATGCTGTCACTTTTTTTTTTTTTTGAGGTTTCTTACAAGAAGTATTGACAAGCAACATAATTAAGGAGGAAGTACCTAACTTGAAGAACTTGAGTTCAATCGACAAGAGACTACACGGTAGATGATTATCGGTCATCTCCAAGTCCCAAACTCCCAACATGAGAACTAAGCGGTTTCCTGTTCAAATTCACCTTCTGATTCTTCAGCATTGTCGGCATCATCATCATCTTCTGCATCGTTGTCAATGTCTTCTTTATCGTTTTCCACCTTTGTTTTCCCGACCACAACAATAGTGCTATTTAATTTTTTGATTTCATTGCACTGCACAAAAGAAGGAAGTACATGTCAACCATTTCATCAGCCGCCAAACTTTTCCAAATTTACTGACAAATACGATAGTTAGAAACTTAAAATATGCTTAACCATACCTATGAAGTCATACACAGGCTAACCACATCCAACTTTATTCCCCTGTTCTTAATTCTAAATATAAAAGCAACCTAATAGAAAGCTCAACTAATAAAAGGTCATATCTTCTTACAATCTATATATATATTAAAAAGCGTAATCAAGCGCTGCTATCCGCCACGTGGCACTATTCCGCTTTTAGTAGTACTTTATCCAACATCATTCTCATATTTCAAAAAGTGTAATTTTAAGATTCGAAACCCTGACCTCAAGTATGGAACCAAGAGCTCCAACCACTATACCACCACATTATTATTGATGCTTCTATCAGAAATAATAATGATATATCAATGAAAACCAAAGTTTAAGTTGTCTAATGGGTAAAGTAATGATGACTTATTATTTTTCTTTTTTGTTAATATTTAGCATGCTAGATTACATTAGTTATCCCTAACTAAAAATCCCGTGCATCGCCGGGGACTAATACTAGTTTAATTCCAAAATGAGATAAGTTGACTCTCATTCTCTCAACTTTAAACAGAACCACCTTTGGAGCCCATCAATCACAAGTAAATGCTTCCATTCCTCTTTAATTGCCCTGGATAAATGACTACTTTCATTAAAAGCAACAGTTTGCATTTTATTCTACCATTTGATGCTTTACAAGAGGTTATTGAGTGATTTCGTGACATCGGCAGTATTTCTACTAGAATATAAGTGTCACAAGTATACACAAAAAGCCACTACCTCAGCAAGTATATTTATCACTCATTATCTTAAAGGAAACTATTAGAGACGAAAATAGAATTCATTAGTCATGCGAAATGACATTGTGACATGAATTGCTGAAAAATGTTAATGAGGTTTTGGCAGGTCTGGACAAAGCTGTCCATTTCATTCCAGCTCACCAGATACTCAAGCAAATGAAGGAAGACCTATGTTACTCGTAATCTTTATTTTACCCCAGATACTGATGCCAGATCGTTGACACTCTGACATCGATAAGGACACTTGATACTTCATTTTGGGCTAAAATCGTGAGAACTTTTGATAAAGTAGTAGAGTCAACCACTTACGTATGTACGTCAAAAACAATACCACTAGATTCAACGAAGTGCTAATGTTTTCAAACACTAAGCTCTGTAATGAAACTAAGAAGATGTATGCCCTTTCCTAGAATGTGGGCCTAAGTGCACATCTGATGTGTAAAACGTGTCCTGCTAAACTTGTTTAGACGGGTATTATTGAGTAGGTTATGTCGAAATAACTCTCGGATTTTGGTATTAACAGAGTACTTCTATTTCCCCAAAAGAAAAAGAAAAGTACCCTGGCTGTAGACTTTATCACTTATCTCTGACAAAAGGGAGAAGTAAACTAAATATTGCTGATATAATTTTGAAATTACCAATCGAGAAATGTTTTCTTTACTTCCTCTGTACAAGCTAAAGCTTACCAGTTAAAGACCTTGATCATTCTCACAGGCGCTCTGGCGTAAAGCCACCCATAAATCTACAGAAGATAGCTGTTATGGATTGACATAACTTGAACATTCTGATAAGTTGATATTACAGAAAAGCAAATGGATAATCAAGCTTTTGAATGGCTTGAACACTCCCAAGAACTAACCAAAATATCTCTCAATAATTTTCACGATGATCTTCTCTCTCTACTCTCCACCATATACAACAATCTGATCCTCAAAAATCTCGTCCCTCTAACTAAATCTGTTCCTTCTCATCAAGCTACTCTTATTATTATCGTAATTCCTAAAGCACACTTGCCCCCTAAGTCGGTTCATTAGGGTAGCTCAACTAATCGTAATAGGGAAAGGTCTTACATGAATCTAGCATATGATGGCACGTGGCAGCAGACCAGCTGTTACCATCCAGTTGATATTCACAGTGAATCAACCTTTGCATACGTCCCTTTGCTAAATTTCCTATTGAAGTATGAAGTAATCCACATGTTACATACAGTCAAGTATACAATTAATATCTGAGATACTCTCAACCATCTTCCAGTGGAATTCCTATTTTTACCTAGCACTGCAGTGCGTCAAAGTTTATCAATCAATGGAGGAGTGGACAAATGCGACTTGCACCAATGATGTCATCAACTACCCAGAGATTCTCAAAAGAAATACAATCCCATAGGATAATTTGCACATAGGCTTCCATCCGTATAAAAGGACTTGATGGGAAATGAACAAAGCAATTAATAACAAAAGCAACCGTCATACTTAATCAATGGATTATCATGCTAATCACTTGATCAAGACTCAAGAATAATACCCAACGTCAAAGAATCGATAAGAGGGATAACATTCTTACATCAACTATACTCGTCTTCTTGCTCCAACTACACAGAAGTAAACTACGATCTGAATTAAGAGCTTTCTGTCGTCTACTTAAAATCCTCGTTTGTACTACAACTCATACTTCCAGCCAAGACCAAAAGAAAGCTACAAAACTAGAGAGATGTCAAATCAAAGTGTTACCACAGACATGCCTTTTGTTATGTTGCAACTATGATTATGAAGATAATGTCACTTATGTGTTAACAAAGAAATTAATAATACAATCCCCTTCAGTCACACAACGTTCGCATCATTCTAATTGACACAAAAGAAGTACATTAAACAAGGATACAGAATTCAGATCACTATTACTTGATTCGCTATCTAATTCACCTGGTTGCCAATTTGTCCAAAATAGGCAAAAACACACCATAATTCGATTGTCTTAAATAGCAATTCACAGGAAGATTAGTGAATTAGGTAACATTGATTCAGATTTTCTCAACAGCCCACAAATTATAGCCAATTTCATCTCACAAGAACCCCTGCTCTTGATTGGAAGTTCAATACACCTCCAATACTAAAAACCCAGAAATCAAATATTAAATAAAAACGCTGAAATAAGGGTGCATTCTCTTTCCCTTACAAAATAAGTTTCCAGGTTAACAAGATCAGATAAGTTCCAATAGATTCAAATAAATTCTAACACTTCATAAGATGACCTTCAACAAGTTCCAATAAGGCTCCATTTGTTTTGGTGGAAAACCATTTTCTTGGAAAATGAATTTCCTCCTCCTTTTATTTTCCTTTGTTTGTTTTAGTAAGGGGGGAAAATAATTTTCTTAAAAGTGGGAAAATGCTCTTAGAAGAGGAAAATTAATTTACCTCTATAAAGAAGGTATGTCACATTTTCGTCTTCACTCCTTACTTCTCTTTATTCTCTCCTCCCATCTTTCCTTCTCTTCTACTCCATTTACATTTTCTCCCCAAGTTTTCCTTTAATCAAACAAACAAAGGAAAACACTTCTGAGATCATGTTTTCCATTGAGGCTTTGTTTGTTTTGGAGGAAAACATCTTCCCAGAAAATGATTTTCCACCATCTTACTATTTTCCTTTGTTTGTTTTGTTAAGGGGAGGAAAATCATTTTCTCTAGGTGGAAAGTTTCTCTTTCAAAATATATAACCATTTTCCTTTTCTAAACAAGGTATGCCACATTTTCCATCATCCTCCTTACTTCTCCTTATTCACTTCTTCCATCTTTCCACTCCTTTTTACTTCCATTTCCTTTTCCCCCTAGGTTTTCCATCATCAAACAAACAAAGAAAAATGTATTTTACAATCATATTTTCCATTGAAAATCATATTACTTAGAAAATGTTTTTCCATGAAAATTGTTTTCTGTCAAAACAAACACAAACAGAGCGTGAATATTGTTTTCCTTGAAAAATGAATGAAAATTGTTTTCTATTGAAACAAACGGAGCCTATGTATTCCAATAAGTTGTAACAAGTTCAAATATGTTCACATAAGTTCAATTCATATAAGTTCGGGGAAAATAAGGTGAAGAGAGCACACACTCTAACTATTAACTACTAGTCCTACAACATAAGCTAGCTAAGACAATAATTCCAACTTTAAAAGCTAAAATCATGGTCATAGCTTAATGCCTAGGGTTCATAAACTTTGCAATCAAAGCTAAATAAGCAAAATGTACAATCAAAATCACTAATAGTATATAGCAATAAGTGAAAACTGATACATACTTAGGAGTCGATTTGAAGAACAAATAATCTAAAGAATACAGAATTGCTAAACTTGCAAACTAGTGAAAGAAAAGGATTATAATTTATAAAGATGCGATTACCTTGTCAAGAAACTCTGCTTCTTCCAAGGCTAGAAGTTCGTCGTCGTTCTGAGCGTTGGCTAATTGGTGCTGCAGCAAAAGCGGCGCCGGAATCATACGTTCCGATGACGGAAACTGTGTCATGTACGCCGGAAACTGCAACATTTTATCGTGATCTTTCGCTTTCTGATTGATTGAGCAACGTTATAAAAAAAGAAGGAAGTAGTAATTAGAATGCTATGATCGCGATCGAGAAATGCCTAATCATTATCGGATATATGCATATATCCATCTCCTCACTTTTTTTGGCAGTACGTTCCATGAAAATGGCAGTACGTTTATTGATAAAAATAATGTATAACAATCGATATTTTCACAGCTATATAACTATATAGTTTGTATTTGGCATATAATTTTCATTAAGAAAGGTATTACCATACATATTAGAATATACTACCGTTTATATGAAATGTACTGCCATTTTCATGAAATATACTGCCAAAAAAATGAGGCGATGGATATATACATATATCCGATATTGATTAGGCAACCCTCGATCGCGATGACATATTTGTGATCAACGATTTATAATTGTTAATAGTGGTGATTAGCATAACTGCATTCACTATAAACTCTTTGACACACGTATTACAATTACAAAACTACCCTGATAGGCTTATAGAAGAGGTGATATGTTAAGTGATATACCAAAAACTCTACAACGATAACACTAATTTGTAATTTACAAAGCAATTCACCAAAAGGTTATGGTGGAATTTCATTACTTAAATTATGATTATTACTTTGAATATAATCTAATGTTGAGTTGTTATTTTTGGTTTAGTTCAATATTTAGTCACTCGAATTAGATGTTCTTTTATTTCTTATGGTCTTTTAATCGAACATAATGTTTATTTGTTTGTTTACCTTACTAATACACATGTGTTTCGTTTTCCTTGGTCTGCCCAAGAAAGGGTTCATATAGGAAAACTATTTTTCAGAAAAACACTGCCCTCTCATTTAAAGATGCAATATGTTCACCTTAAACAATAAGTTTCAAATTTAATACTTGCTCCGTTTTTTATACTTGCATCATTGAGGTTAGGCACAAGAATTAAGGAGAGGAGAGAGATACAGGGAGTGGAAAAAGGGGAGCCACGTGATTGGAGAGAGATAGAGAGAAAATATTGCCATAAAAGGAAATGATGCAAGTAATTTGCAACTTCCAACAATGGGAAATGATTCAAGTAAAAAAAAAGGAGGAAGTAAGTTTCAATCTCTAATAAGTTCTATCACTTTACGAAATGACTTTCATATAAGTTTCAACAAGTTTCGATAACTTAAGATATATTTAGATAATGTTAGATAAGTTCACCTCATTTAACTACCAGGTATCTTGCTTCTCTCTCTCTGGGAGAGAGTCGGAAATCACCGGTTGGGTTGGTCCGACCAAGAAAGGCATGGGATCGATGGATCGACTTTCCCGAGTCCAAGCGCAAATCGCGGCAAAAATCCCATTTTTGGTCGAATCGGAGCGGCTTATTAATCAGTATGTCTCCGCCGTGGGCATAGTTTAACTGTACTTCAAAGGATTCCCTTTGCCTCTCATCTCCCAGTAAAATAAGGTGAAGAAAAACATACACTAATGCAACCTAACAACTTCGTATTCGCACCAGTTTATGATTAATTTATGGATTATACATGTACATATCAACTTATCAAGGCAGCAACGCAGCATGGAATTCCCTATCTTGTTGTCTCTATCTTCCATCCTTTGTTTGATTGGCCAAGTGCCAACACATAGCTTTGAACTAGAATGGTCGGTAGCATAACGAGAAGTGGATCCCGTAGCGAGACTTAAACAGTTGGAGGCTGGAGCAGCTGAATTTGCCATAATGATTTTTTAACTTCTCACCAAGATATACTTTGTTTTTTGGGTGCAATCACCAAGATAGACTTTAATCCCATATAATGGGTTTTTACTTTAAGCCATAATTATGATTTATGATTACTATTATTGCAATAATTCTCACTTTAAACCATAATTATCAATAATTTTTACTTTATAATCCTCATAAGCGAATATTTTTCATAGGTTTATCTAGCGCTAGTTTCTGACCTAGACAATGCTCGACTTGGTCTTACTTTTTACTCCACCCGTTTTTATTTAATATGGACATTTTGACTTTTATTACTATTCACATTCTACTCTTTGCCACCTATACACGAGAAAAAATAAAGTCATGATGGATCTTGTTTGATTAATCGTAATGTGTAGTTTTTAATATTCTTTTTATTTTTTTATTCATGCATAGGTATTGACAAGCGTGAAAAGTACAAATTTCACTATTAAATAAAAACATAGAAAGTAATATATAACAAAATAAGTAATATCCTGGTTTTTCTCTTTTCCTGTATTCTTTTTCTTTTTCTAACTTTATTATTTGATTTTTTTTGTTAACAATGTAATTTGTTAAAGTTACATGGCTTGCAATGTAATAAACATTGTAAGAAATGGTATAAAATCATTCACAATATATATTTAATATATTGAATTTTGATAGTAGTTGTTATATCTAATACAGTCTTGAAAGAAATGTGAAATTATTTGTTTATAATCTTTTACTCACGAGTACGACCTTAAAGCTACTCTCGCTTATAGAATGGGTTTTTGCTGTTGGAGCAAAAATCTACAACTTTAATTATACACCCGGGTTTACCATGCTGATGGTACACCAAATATTATTTTTTGCTCATTATTCATTTGAACCCGGGTGTATGATGAATACTTTTGTAAAAATCTCTGCAAAGAAAATGAAAGTTGAAGGCATGAACTTGTATCCTCAATGTGATTTCATATTGAACCTGATTTTTTTTATTGGTTGTGAATTGGTTTTAATTTGTATTCCCATTTTAAATTGCATGTTGATTGTTGACCATCAACAATTGTGTTCGATTGATTTTAAATTTTGATTAATTTAATTATTTATTTTGTACCAATTAAATCTTCTGCCAACCTTCATTTCTTTCTCTTTCTTAAATGTCGCTCTCTCCTTGGATATTTAGTAGTCCCTCCATAACATAAAACTAGCAACGATAATTAGACTAGGGTAACTTTCTAGACAAAATTTTCTAATCACCATGTTTAACTTAATTAATCAACCACCACCGTTCTTAATCACTATCCAAATTATCAACACCACCACCCCCATTAATGAATCACCAACCACCGCCACCACCATCGCCGTGTTCGCCACTAGCAGCGACTCTACCACCATCACAAGCACCACCACCCTCTGCTACCCACTCCCAAAATGACGCCCAACAACCCAGATCGAGCACCCACCCCCAAAACGACGCCCCAACAACCCACCCCGTCACCACCACTTTCGCCTGCTTCTTTTGTCACAAACGTTCACCCCCATCACCACCACGTTCGTTGCCCTCTTCTGTCACAAACGTTCACCCCTAATTCATGAATCGCAAATGAAAACCACCCTCAACCCAATTTGTGAATCGCCGGTTAGGGTTTCGATTGTGTGATAGTTTGGTAAGTGTTTAAAGTTGGTTGTGGATGGTTGGGATGAATCGATTCGAAGTTGGTGGAGGTGAATGGCGATTTGGGGTGTTAGAAGTTGTTGGGTTCGATTAGGGTGGTCGATTTAGGGTGGTCGATTTGGGTACGGCGGTTGAAGTTGCTGGCGGAAGGTGATGGCGGCGATGTGGTGGTAGATGACGAGGAAGGTGATGGGCGGCAATGGTGACAAAGGCGGTGGCAGGTTCGACAGTGGTGGTGGTGGTTGATATGAATGAGCTGGTGTTGTTTGTGGTTTAGGGAGGTTGTGGATGGTGGTTGTGGTATGATTAAGTTTTGATCTAATGATCTTAGTTTAAAGTGTAATGGTATATTAAGAAGTTGTAAAACTATATACATTTTGTTAAAAATAAAGTACTATCTCTAGCGCTAGGGTTTATGGCTCTAACTTTAGGGTTTTGAGTTATTTCGTCTTGTGAGTGCAAGCTTTTTCCTGCGATTGGCAGGCTCTTTTTGCTAATTATCATGGCAGACGAGATCGTCTCTCGTTGCTCTACGTTATGTATTACAAAAGAAGAGGAGGAAGTTGCGGTCTTGGATGATGTCCATGACCCGTTGTTAGCGGAACAATTTGAATTGGCACTAGTAGGTAAATTAATTACAGTTCGTCCCTATAGTTTTGATGCTCTTCAACAAACCCTAAAGCAAATTTGGGCGCTTGCGAAAGGGGTGGCTTTTCGTCTGATTGGTAATGGACACTTTATAATACAATTCTTCCATTGGAGGGATAAGGAGAAAGTTTTAGAAGGTGCCCCTTGGAATTTCAATAATCATCTGGTGCTTTTACAGGAGGTCGTTGGTTATGAACAACCTAAGAATCTTGACCTCAAATTTTGCCCTTTCTGGATTAGGGTTTATAATTTACCCCTGGATTGCTGTGCGGTAGGAACGGTGAAATCCATAGAGAGTAAGGCCGGGAGGGTGTTGGAAGTGGAGAACAATGTCCTCGGTTTCGATAGGTCGAGGAGAGTACGAGTGATGTTGGATGTCTCTAGACCATTACGTCGAATCCTAAAATTCTATCATCGTAATGGTGCGGTTTGTACTGTGGACGTGAAATATGAAAGACTCCCTACTTTTTGCTACGCCTGTGGAATCATTGGTCATACGGTTGTGAAAGTGTGACGGAAGAGGAGAAGGATGGGGTGAGACTCTGGGGACCGAATTTACACACATCCCCACGAAAAGGGCGCAGACGTATGAAGGAGGAAGATGAAGCTCTTGCCAAGTGCAAAAAAGGTTTAACCTTTGTCTCAAAACCACGTAAGCCCATGACAGACAAACCTATAACAGTGGTAGAGGAAGCGGAAGTAACGAGAATAGAAGATACGGTGGAAAGGGGAGGTGATCAGCGTAGGGAGGCTGGTACGGTGGAGGATAAAACGGATGAGAACCCGCCAGTTGTGACGGCTGTGATGGCGGGTGCTGGCGTAAGGGAGATTGTGATAGATAGTGGGGTGCCATTTAACTTTTTAGTGGGTACTGAGGGTACTAAGGAGGGTCATATGGTTGGTAAAAAGTGGAAGAGGGTAGCTAGGCAAGTGAGCGGGGATATTGGTCGCTGTTTGGAGGGGGAAGTTGTAAGGGAGAAGAGGGGTCGAATGGACAAAATGGACATTGACAAATTGGTGGTGGGCAAGAGAGTTTTATTGATGGATGGTGTGCATATTACAGAGGCGGAGGTTGGCGTGATCCAATCCCGCCTAGCCAGATGAGTTGCCTTAGTATTAACTGTCGAGGATTGAGCTCCATCTCGGCAGTTAACAACCTCCGAAGCTTGATTCGGAGTGAAGCCCTGTCTGTGATCTTCTTATCAGAGACGAAGTTGAGTAGTAGAGAGTTTGATAGAGTTAGGCAGAGGTTATCTGAGTATGACGGTCTTGCAGTGGATAGCATGGGCCGTGCGGGAGGTTTAGCTATGCTTTGGAGAAAGAAGGATAGCTTGGAGATGAGGTCTATGTCGGTCCATCACATGGACTTCACGGTTCTTGATGGTTTCGAAAGGGTGGGGTGGAGACTAACTGGTTTTTATGGGTGGCCGGAAGTGCATAATCGCTCGCTCTCTTGGAAACTACTAGGGGAGTTGGCTAGCCAAGACACTTGCCCGTGGGTTTGCATTGGTGACTTTAACGAGATTCTGAGTGACAACGATAAATTAGGGGGTAATTACTGTGCTGATTGGAAAGTGGACAATTTTCGACACGCGGTGAGTCTTTGCGAGCTTCGTGAGGTCCCATTTTCGGGTTATCGTTTCACATATGATAATGGTCGTGTGGAGGAGGCAAACGTCCAATGTAGGCTTGATATGGCTTTGGGTAACGCGGGTTGGTTTGAGATGTTTTCGGATGCTAAACTAATTCACCTCGATAAAGATTGGTCTGATCACGCGCCGATTAAGCTTTGGTGTACGATTAGAAACACTTCGACGGGTAAGAAACCGAAGCTCTTCCGTTTTGAGCAAGTGTGGACCTTAGATGAGGGTTGTGCGGGTGTGATTGAGGGGGCTTGGGAGTTTGGTGGTCATGCTTTACTCCAGAAAATTAGTTGTTGCTCGAACTCTCTTAAAGATTGGGCGGCTTCTAAGTTTGGGAAGATCTTTGGTGATATTCGAAAGCTGAGAAAGAAACTGGCGAAGCTTAGTGGAGGTGGGCTCATGGCGAGTCAGTCAGAGAATAGAAGAAGGATTGTTCGTCAGTTGTCAGATGCGGTGCAGTTTGAAGAGATGTTGTGGCGTCGACGCTCGCGGGTTCTTCGGTTGGAAGAGGGGGATAGAAATACACGCTTTTTTCACCAACGTGCGTCGAGCCGTAAAAAACGAAATACCATTGGCTTTCTTCTTGACGAGAATGGGGGTCGTCATGATGGTGATGCGGAGGTGTCAAAGGTTGCTCGTAGGTACTTTGATTCTTTGTTTGCCTCGAATGGGCAGACTGATTTTGGGGCAGCATTAGAAGGGGTGGAGGGGAGAGTTACGGAGGCAATGAACCGGTCCTTGAGGGCCGAGTACCATGAGGAGGAGATTAGGGCTGCGCTTAAGCAAATGCATCCGCTTAAAGCTCCGGGCCCGGATGGCCTTTGTCCGATGTTCTTTCAGACTTACTGGGACACTGTGGGCCCTGCGGTTTTGATTGCGGTGTTGGCAATATTAAGGGGACAAAGCATTCCTGCCTACCTTAATAAAACTTTCATTGTACTAATCCCGAAGAAGAAAAACGCTGATCGAATGTCCGACTTCCGTCCCATCAGCTTGTGCAATTTTATTTACAAGTTGGTTTCGAAGGTGCTAGCAAATCGTCTGAAGGTGTTCCTGAATGATGTGATCTCCTTTAATCAGAGTGCGTTTGTACCAGGTAGACTTATTTCTGATAACGTTCTAGTTGCATTCGAGCTTTTCCATTATATGAAAAATTTGCAAGCTAAGGACGGGTGGGCGGCTTTAAAATTGGATATGGCTAAGGCCTATGATCGTGTGGAGTGGGATTTTCTGGAGGCGATTTTGCTAAAAATGAACTTTGATGGGGGTTGGGTGAATAGGGTGATGGAGTGTGTGCATTCTGTTTCTTTTGCCGTGCTTATCAATGGTGTCCCTTCCGAAACTTTTTTCCTCTCTCGTGGCCTTCGCCAAGGCGACCCTATTTCTCCATATTTGTTTATTCTGTGTGCAGAGGTCTTTTCGGGTTTATTGAGGAAGAAGGAGGTGGCGGGGAGCCTTCATGGTGTTCGGATTGCGGCTAGTGCTCCGACTATTATCCACCTTTTCTTCGCTGATGATAGCTTAATTTTTTCCCGGGCTCGGGATGAGGAGATAATGGCAGTTCGAGATTGTATTGAGGTGTATGAGAAGACGTCGGGCCAGCTCGTTAATCTGGAAAAAACAAGCATGTCCTTTAGCCGAGGTGTCTCTCTAGTTACACGTGCACATCTTGTGACGAGTCTTGGAGTTCGTCAAGTGGCCTTTCATGATAAATATATGGGACTTCCGACGGTGGTGGGGAGGTCTAAAAAAGTGATTACGAAGGGAGTGAAGGAAAAGTTGTGGAAGAAGTTACAAGGTTGGAAAGGGATGTGTCTGTCAAAAGCAGGTAGGGAGGTTATGATTAAGGCGGTGGCCCAATCTCTTCCTACCTATATTATGAGTGTGTTTAAATTACCATCCGCTTTCTGTGATGAGGTTCGCTCCATGGTTTCTCAGTTTTGGTGGGGGCAAAAAAGTGGGGAACGTAAGATCCATTGGATCGCTTGGAAGAAGTTATGTAGGCCAAAAGGTGAAGGGGGATTGGGTTTTAGGGATTTAAAACTTTTCAATTGGGCAATGTTGGCTAAGCAAGTGTGGCGATTGATCACGTGCCATGATTCTCTCCTTAGTAGAGTTCTAAAGGCCCGATATTTTCCTCTAGGTGACGTGATGACAGCTGATTTGGGAGCAAATCCTAGTTATACTTGGCGTGGGTTGTGGGAAGCTCGTTGGGTTATTAGGAAAGGGGTGCGATGGAGGATAGGGGATGGTAGCAAGGTGAAAGTGTGGGGTGATAATTGGATTCCGGGAACGGAATCGAAACGAATGATTTCGCCTATAGCTGCGGGGGGTGCGAATATGCGTGTGTGTGAGCTTATTGATAGGGAGAAAGGCGAGTGGGACGAAGGGAAAATATATAGGTTGTTGTACCCTATTGATCGCGACCGCATTTTGTCTATCTCGTTGAGTTCAAGATGGCCAATGGATACAGTTTGCTGGGACCTTGAGAAGAGGGACGAGTATTCGGTGTCGACAGCGTATAAGTGCATTTTTTCAGCGGCTAGCAGGGATGATGCGTTTTCTATAGTGACAACTTGCTTAAGAAAGTGTGGGAAAGGGTCTGGAGTGCAAATGTGCTACCAAGAGTGAAGGTTTGTCTATGGAGAGCATGTTCAAAAGCGCTTCCGTCAAAAGTGGGGTTGAATTTGTGGGTGTTGGCTATTGACAAGGGTTGCGAGATCTATGGGGCGGAGGAGGAGAGTATTATTCATGCTATTGTTGAATGCCCGTTCGCGAAGGAGGTGTGGGATTATGGTGAGCTTAGTTTCCAGGTGCGTAGCAATGGCCGGAATTTCTTAGAGTGGTTCGATGGTATGTTATTGTGCCTTAGACAAGAAGAATTTGATGTTTTCATGTGTGTGTGCTGGGCGGTTTGGGGGAGACGCAACAAATGGCTGTTTGAGCGTGAGAGGTGTACGATGCAGGAAGTGATTAAGGCTGCGCTGAGGGGTGTGATAGCGTCGAAAGATAGAGGTGCTGGTATTGGGCTATCGAAAGCGAAGGAGCTAGCGCGTTGGACTTGCCCCGAGATGGGTTTCTTCAAGATTAATACGAATGCGGGTCTGCTAGGTGGATTGGGTACTGGGTTCGGGGCTATTGTGCGAAATACAGCTGGGCGGTGCTTATGGTGCTCGGTGGTGCAGATTCGGGGGGAGTGGGAGGTGTTGTGTGCGGAGGCGAAGGAGTTGTGGTGGGGTTTGAAGCTGGCTATGGTGGCTGGGGTGGCAAAGGTGTTGGTGGAAAGTGATAACCAAACTCTTATTCAGTGCTTGCAAAGAGAGGAAAGAGGGTCGAGTGCCTTCCACTTGATTCTAGATGATATTCGTTTGCTTTGTTCTTATTTTGCTATTGTTAGATGGTCTTTTATTGGTAGGTCAGGTAATGTCGTTGCTCATGAGTTAGCTCACTGTAGCCCATGGGTGACGGGTAGGAGGGTATGGAGTTCTGACTTTCCGAGTTGTATTGAGTCGCATTTAGCGGCGGATTTGGCTATTAATATTACTTAGTTGTCCTTCGGACGTTGATCTCAAAAAAAAAGTTGTAAAACAAGATTAATTATACAAAGCAATGGCATTTATGTGTGATTACCAAAAATGGAAAGAATTGAACTGTGCAAGTATTGTGTTAATAAATCTTCTATTAAGCGTCCATATCTTTCTGATGAATGAGTTCTCTTTACTTTTTCCCAAACCTTAATCAAGATAAAAGTAATTCTTAATTACAAGATGACAACAAAAATGGATGTGGCTTGGTGGTACTAGAGCCTATGACATTACAACTAATAGGTCGCGTGTTCGAAACCCATTACTTATAGATGATTGTTACGTAAAAATTTAAGAAAATTCTATACGGTGACCTTATAGTATTGTTTTTCCTATATGGTGGAAACGAAAATTTTGGATTTTCTTAAGTGATCTCAAGGTTTTGTATATTTTATTAGAGTGTACTAATAATGAATTTTACAACTAACCCAAAGCTTAAAAGAGTAATTTGACTAACCTAATGCTAAATAATCCAACAAAAAAAACATGTTAACAAATTTATTTTAAAACTTACTATTATTTTTTTTTAAAGTTAAAATATTTTAAATTAATGTATTTATTAATTAATGAGTCGTCTAGTTGGTGCATTGTGGCGCCTCCATTCAGTACGGCTTTATTATCTAGTGTATATTTGCCACTATCGTTAATTTATAATAATGACACATTGATTTAAGGCTTCGTTTGATTTGTTATATAACTAAAATAAGCGGTTTGCTCACAAATTATTAAAAAAAAAGATAAATTTTAACCTAAAATTAGACCAATCTAAGTCCACATTCAATTAACAAGCTCATTCCATTCTATCTTCAAAAAGACGGTTTGCTCACTTCTATAGTGGGCGTGGGTCATTGCCTAATTTAATTTAAATGTAAACAGTCTCTTACGAGACAAGCTGGAAAAAATTAGACGTCCAAATGAGCAATGAGTAAGAAAGCATGTTCATGATACACCACCCAAGTGTATAATAAAAGTTGTACCGTTATTCCCCTTGTAAATATTACTAGCAAGCATTTCAAACGTTTTGGTCTTTATATTAATAATAGAATAGTAAATTTTAATGTGAAGATCCAACGTGATGCTATCAAGAATTGGAGTTGGTAAACTTTCGGAGATAGTACCATAATTATTTTATACTCCTTGCGTTTCTCAAATATCTTCTATTGTTTGTCTTCATCCAACTTTTATCCACTTTCGCTGTATTTATTTGGTATATATTTTCCCCTTTCTATCCAACAATACCCTTGTTACCCTACTTTTATTCCACACTCTCAAAACCAATTTCAATCTCTCTCAAATTTTTTATTTTTAAATGATTTGCTTGTATATATGTATACCTTATTTACTCTTTATATGAGTTTATATTATTACAGTAAATAAGAAGATATTTGAGAATTAGAGTGAGTACATGGGTCATGGATGCACAGTCTAAATCGCGCCAAACCAATCTCCGACATTAATCACTGAAAAACTCTGATATTAACTATACAAGTCCAAATGTTAAAACATAAAAAAAGGAAAGGAATGAGGAAGTATCTAAAAGACCCCAAAACACCACCCAAATCAATGTATTATTAAAAAAATTCACTTTAATGTGAAGATCCAACAAGATTATAAAATTTTAATATAATGATATTAATTTTAAATACAAGTAACTAAATTTAATCTCAAGTTATTTCTTTCCAAAAAAATCAATTTCAATTTATACTCTCTTCGTTCATATTTAATAGAGACGTTTTGACTTTTGTTTCACATTCTACTATTTAACCATCTTATGTTATTTATACATGAGGAAAAAAATAGTCGTGTGAGATCTTATTTGATTCCTCTTAATGTGTAGATTTTTTATTATCAAGTTTTTATAATTTTTCTCATATGTAATTAGATATATTCATGATCAAAGATATGCATTGACAAGCGTAAAAAGTACAAATGTCCTTATTAAATAAATACGGAGGGAGTAATATATTTGATCTCTATATTATAAGTGAAGCGGAGGGATGGACACCAAAAATAAGAAAAGATAAATTAAATTAAGGAAGTTAAAGTTCCTATAATTAATTAGATAAATTAAGTTTTCTTTTGTATTTTTTATTTTCAATGACAGCTATTTATTTTAAACTAATTTATTTTGGCTGATAAAGCACCAAGTGCTCCTTTTTTATAATTCTTTATTTTCACTTTCCTACTCCTTTTCCATTCTCGCTCTAAATAACATCTTTCATTGATCTTTTGGTAAAATATTTTGTCTTCTTTGGCGTTTTAATTTCAAATCATTATTCTTAATCTATTCTCTAAAATTTATTACTCATTTTCTACTATATATTTTTCTATTATTTCACTATTTAAACTCTTTTGGCATTATAATTACACCAGTCTAAAAAAACTAACTAAAACGTAACAATTATATGTTAAAAACAAGAAAAAGTTATATAGACTCACGGTAGAAATAACAATACAATTTCTCCAAAATTCTTACATTATCCTCTTTCGCGCGCATCGTGTACATATGGATTGAAGAAGATATTTTTATATGACAATTAAAATAGAAACACTATTATCTCTATTATTTAAGGGAGGGAGATGACTTGGTGTTCACATGAAATTACAATCTTACCTCTTTTTATACTAAATTTTTATTCTCTAAGAGAAGAAGGTAAACTATAAAAAGAATAATTAAATATTAAAAAATTACAAACTTGCTTGGAAGATAGAAAAAAAAGATAGAAGATGATAGTTATTTCACTTTTACGAATCGAGAGTGCAAATAATTAAATTACAAAATTGCGAACTAATTTATAATTTTTGTTTGAGACCAAAATCTTTGATCTTTTCGAAATTTGTAGCATACATCGCGTGTATACAAGACTAGTAGTATAGAAGGGAAGGGGAGATGACTTGTTGTCCACATAAAATTACCTTAATAACCTTAACTTTTTTTCCCTCTTTAATGCCTCTGAGCATTTAAGTCAATTGAGTACTTAATGAATTTCTATTATATTACATTAACACCCTTACTTAATTTTCTTCTTTCGTCAATGATAAGATAATTTTTGTGAACTAAGTACTTAATGAATTTATATTATATATTGATATCCGTAGATAATTCTAATTATCATTTTTTTTAATTTGCACATTTCACCTAGCGATAAAATACCAAATTACCTTGTGGTTAGGATACTTTTTTAAAAAAGCTGTATAAATTCTATAATATATATTATTGAATCATTAAAATTAACGCAACCTAAATTTCACGCACGCATCGCCTGCAAAATAAAAAGCTAGTATTAGTAGAAAGAGGTACAAGTGCAAAAAAGGCTAGTAGTAATAGAAAGACTAGTACTAAGGGTATGTTATCTTTGGTGTAAAATAGTTGAACTGAATTGAATTGAACTATATGAAAATTAAAGTATTGTACTAAACTGAAAATAACTAAGTTGAATTTATTGAACTCAACTTAAAATAAATTAAAGAGAACTACTCTAAATGCTTTATCGAATTAAAATTTCAACCGTTTTCGCACTCGATATGCGTGAACTCAATGGAACACTTTTTCTTGAATAATATTTAAAGTCTCTTAAATTTCTTTTATGCGTCATTTTCAAATTCATTTACCATCATACCGCACCCGTAGGCTCGGTAGCAACTTTTTTTCCCGCGAAATCAACACTTTATCGCTACTTCAAATAGCGATTTATAAAGCAAAACCGCTACTTAGAGTACAAATCAAGCAGTTTTGCCTTTGTAATTACACCCTCTTCCACACACCAAGTAGCGATGTTGGTCTTAAATAACAGGTAAAATCGCTTCTCCAAGTAGCGATTTATAGCTGGAGCTAAAATAAAAATAGGTCCATTGTTATCCAATCCTACGTAAATGATAAGACGGTAAATAAGTTTGACAAATTTAAAATACTTTAAACAATATTCGGAAAAAAATTCATATAGCGGAAGAAACATTTAAAAAATTCTAGATCACCGGCCAAAAGAGTGCATTAAAACAATAATGAAAGGCATGGAAAGAAAAGGCATCAAACGAAACCGTTGTGAAAAAGGCAGGAGAAAAGACTTGGTAGTATCATTTAGTGCAGAAATCTGACCCCATTTATACATTAATTAATAAAGTAAGAGATCTTAATATTTGTCAGCTTATTCCATTCCATTCCATCTGGTTTTTTTCAGTTTTGTTTCATTTGCAGTTATTATAAGTACTTATATACTTCTATATCATATTATCCAATCACAATGCCTGCATTTTATTCTTCTCTTTTGTTCTGTTCTACCCAGTAATCTTCTCTACTATTTTCTTGAATTTTGACATCGAATTTTGTCAAAATTGAAACTGGGTTTTCTTACTATTGAGTATATGTCAAATGGGTTTCATCTGAGTTTTTGTTTTGATATTTGATTTGATTTGATTATCCGCAGTGAATTTTGTTGTTCTGGGCATTTGTAAAGGATTTGGATTTGATCTGCTTTGCTGCATTCTCAGGTTCAGGTGCTTTTTTTCTTTTTGATTTTGTACTATATGACATGCTTTTGATAATTCAAATTAATGTCATTTGGCTGAATATAACGAAAGATGATAAATTAAACTTCCGGGTTCTCTGTGTTATGCTCTGTGCTACGTAATTTTCTATCTAATTCGCTTTTTGAATTGGCAATTGTATTAGCAATTCTGCTAGAATGGGTCAATAATAACCCAAAATGGCCTATAATTCGCTTGTCTCAATTTGGAATTATGGGATTGGGAGTTAGGTGACATTGGTTATGGTTAACTTCTTTGAAAGTAAGTACTTCTTTTAGTCAGGTATGAGTGTTTAATCATAATTAGGGTTAATTGCTGAAATGTAATTAAGGATGAATATGGTTTGTTTCAATTATATGGAATGATCTTTTTAAGTCATTATTTATGTGGTTGGATCTTTTTTCTTATTATGTCAAGGCTGTTTGGTACGAGGAACTAAATGTATACGTAGTTTTGTTGGATAATTTTTACCCAAGCAACTACATCCCTTACCATGTGTTATTTTCATAAATGTTCGATAGCATCCGTTTCCATAGTAAAGGTCTGTTGAGAAGCAAGGAAAAAAAATTATGAAGACAATGACACATTTTGGGGACGGACTAGTGTTACCATTCATTTTTCTAATTACTAATGAACTCGTTAACATTACTGTCACACGTTATTTTACCTACACATTATCACTTTTAATGGTGAGATCCTTGTATATTTATGTGTCAATAGTAGGATAAAGTCATGTAGAACTTTAGCTCCCCAAGTAGACGGATAGTGCTTCGTTGTTTGGTTAATAATTCCTTGTAATATTTTAGATTTATTTGGATTTCAGAATCATTGAAACCTCAAAAGTTTGTTTGAGAGTTGGTTTCAATTTGTTAGTTAGGGTCTGTAAGAAGTGACAGAATATAAACTCTTTGTATAGAAGATGTTTTGATGATACAAATTTGGTTAATGCCAAGGGAACTTGTGCAATCTTTAACTAAATCGTCCCAAAGAGTCTCTTTTTACATGTACTTGAGCAGAATAGATAAACAAATTTTTTCAACTACTAAACTTATCCTAATGGGTCATTACTTATGCTAACTTGCTAAGTGAATCCTGTTGTTTCTTTGCTTAAACCAAGAACTTGTAATTCTGATGCATCAGTTTTGGTTGGTGAATGCTTTTGCATCTTTGCAGTTGTAGAAGTAACTCTCTTGGTCCAAAATTGAAGCACAATATTGATGAGACATATGGCTGCACGTACTTTGTCTTTAGCCACACATGAAATTGATTTTCTAAAGGAGACACTTCATGCACAGCAAGAACTTCTTCAGAAACTATACAATGAATTGGATGTGGAGAGAGAATCCTCTAGTATTGCTGCTGATGAAGCTTTATCCATGATATTACGCCTGCAAGGTGAAAAGTCAGCAATGGGAATGGAAGCCAGCCAATATAAGAGAATTGCCGAAGAAAAGATGTGTCATGCTCAAGAAACACTAGAGATTTTCCAGGAACTAATTTACCAGAAAGAGATGCAGATTGCTTCCCTTGAGTTTCAAGTTCAAGCGTACAAGTTTAAACTTCTAAGCATGGGTTGTGATGATTTGGGTGTCTGTGAGATGCAATATCCTGAGAACATGTTAAGAAAAACTGGGATCTCAGAGGAATCAAGTTCTCGAAGCTCTCTCAGAAGAAATAGTTCACTGCCACCTCTTCCAGTTAATGGTGATTTGAGTAGACGATCTTCTAGTGAGGGAACAAAGTCTACATCATCCTCTCCTCAACCTCTTCAGGAAGGCAAAGGTGCAGAATCTTCTACTCGCAGGGAGCAAGCAGATTTCAATTCATACTGGGAAGAGATTATGAAGTTAGATGAGCGGGTGAAAGAGTTAAAAAATCTTAAGGGTTGTAGCCCAAATGATGTACCACTAACAAGTACCTTTGCAATGCGGGATCCCTCTCCAGAGAATTCTCCCGCAAAATCAGATTTTTTTGAGTCTACTGAAAATATGGTTAGCGTTCAAGCATGTCAAGGTTCTCCTAGCTCAACAAGTGTTCAAGATATCTTTGAAGTTCCCGTATGTTCTTATGATGACCAAAGTGGTAGTGCTAACAAGAAAGAGAATGGCAATTTGACTATTGAAAGTGAGAAAAGGAATGGAAAGCTAGATTTAGTTTGGGATGAGATCTGGAAGTCTGATGTCAAGGATAGAATCGTTTGGGAGAAGAAACCATTACTATCCCCTGATAGCAACAAAGGTTCACTTAAGGAAAACGAAGCTGAAGAGAAAATTGATTGGGAAAAGAAGCCGTTGCTGTCTTCTGGTGGCAGTAATGAGTCACCTAAACCAAAAGATGGCAAGACTGATAAGTCACTGCTTTTTAAACATCCAACAATTGGTGTTGCTGACTTTGAACTTCAGCAGTTTAACAGAAGACTAAAGCAACTTGAAGATCAGAGGTTTGTAAGAAGAATTAATGAAACTAATGCTGAAACAGCAGAAGAAGATTTGAGAGTATTATTGGAGATTAGGGATAAAGTCGACTCATTGCAGACTGAGATAACAAGCTGGAGGGCTAAGAAGCCTTTGCCACCTGAAAGTCGTTCCCCTGGTTGCCTCAAAGAGGTATGCTTTTCAACTTTGCTGATTTAGAACTTGTATTGATAATAAAGGTCCTAGTTGATGTTTAGTCCTTCTCCATGTCTGCCTTTTGTAGTATCTAATCGAAGTACTAGTGTCTTCTTTGAAGCTTGAGTATGATTGTATGAGATTGAGGTGATTCTAGCGTATCTAACAAACATGCCTGCCTTTCTTTCTTCATTGCTATGTTCCTACTTGGTTGGAATCTTAGGGATAGCTTGTTTTCTCTTCACCAATTGTATAGTTTTGGTTGATCAGATCTGTATCTTTGGGTGGTAAAGCAAGTTTGGCTTATGTGATGTTTGCGGAAGGAAGAAATAGGAACCCAATGATGTGATACTTGCACATCATCCTTCACAAATAAATTATACTTGAGGCTTCTTCATTATTGCTCAGCCAGTAGGCAGCATATTAATCTAGATCTGAGCATTCTAATGTCACTTAGCTTTGTTGTAAATTGCATGGTTGCTTTCAGGATCATTATGTTTAATGTTAGTCTCTTTGCTTCACTTGATAAGAGTAAAATATCACACAGTTTCATGACTCTGTTGTGTATATTTCCTATAAATAAGTTGATTTGCACCTGAATGTGTCAAGGGAGCCTTCCATGACCCTGTTTTGTTTCTTTCTAACAGGTGATACTGTGCTTTTGGCCTTGACAATCGACCGACAATCATGGTATGATCATTTCTGTTCCTTTTTTTTCCTTAGAGTTGGTACCTGGAAAAGGATGCCGCGTATTTGCTTAGTTAATGTGATTTGAGCTTGTATGTACATCATGTATAGATCCCCGAATCTATATCACACCGAAATGTCGCATTGGAGGCGTATTTCTTTGTTGTTTTAACCCTAGACCACATATATGACCCCTTGATTTTGTTTTTCTTTTTCTCCCCCCTCATTTTTAGTTTGTGAATATTTTCTTTTCATACAGATATGGGAATACATCTCATAGTGTAAAAACATTCAGAAATTGAATAGATATTTTTTTGCATTGTGAGTAAATTATGGTGTTTATAGGGCTATCTTATTCATTTTTAAGTATTTACATTTTTATGCTTATATACGAATCTACTTTACTAGTGAGATGGCTTATTGTTCATCTGAGGCAGTGTATAAAAAGGCGCTTCGTCACCTCGGTGCTGAACTGCAAGGTACTAATAGATCATCTTCATGGCGCTAGGGGAGGATTACTGAGGCTTCATTGACGCACTTCTTTAAGGCGTTGCTCCGTTTAAATAAGTAAGGAGAAGAATTTAGGAGTCCAGTGATTTTACCACTCATTTCCTTCACTGTACGACTGAGCATGTTTGCACCCTTCACCTGATCTTCTCGAACTTGACTTATCTAAACTTTTAGCCTTAATCTGAACTTAGTTGAATCTATTGGACCTTATCAAAAGGTCTTCTTATAATTGATTTTTTTTTAACAGAAACAAGGATAAGATTAGAGGTCATCCTATCTCAGGGATTGACCAAGGATCAGGAACTAAGTACACTAAAGTAAAGAAAATAGAACAAGAAACCAAAAGTTAGAAAGTCAAACTTCTTAAGGAAGCTGGGCAAAGCTTCTTAATGAAGCAGGCTGAGGCGATTATTGAGGCAGCCAACCACAGACTTTGGTCTTCTCAAGCAGTGAACTTATATAAACTTTTGGTCATGAACTTAACTTGTTTGAACCTATCTTTTCCAAAATAAGTTGGTTCACGGTGAAGAGAACAAATAGTTGCTCTACTTTTCGGAGGGGGGTGGGGGTGGGGGTGGTGGTGAAGAGAACAATACATACAATTGAACACCTATAGTTTTGGCTGTATCATGTACATTTTTCTCTTTGCCTCTAAAATCTTAAGCTTTGGACAAATTTAGGTGTACTCTGATGCTGCAACGCGTGACCTTTTTTTTGGTTTGTGAGATTGTGACTAGTGAATGGTCACCCCAAATGAATATTAGCCCTCCAAACCAATGTATGTTCTAAATGTCCACTTCTGTTTCACACTTTTTTTCACTTTGAAAAACTTTTATGAGGGTATTCTACCATGGACTACTCAAAACTATTGAAGTATTTTAGTATGCGTATATTATTGGGGGAAAAGTTGACAGTAACAACCTGAACATAATGACTCCTCTTTAGATGGTCCAATTATTGATTGATTCGGAATAGTCCTACTTTGGGGGTACCAAAACAGTCTTGCATAATCTACAATTTGTAAAATTGGTGAAAAACAAAGGTGTTAACATCCAAAATGGAGAGAAAATCATCATGTTTCACTGTTTTAGAGTAAAAGTTTTTCTTTTACGAAACTAATATGTCATGAGTGATAAGAGAGTGCTTCGAGAGGACATTCTAAAATTAGGACTACTTCGAGTTGACCGATACTCGAGAGTCCAAGAATGTTCAAAGAAGAAGTGGCGTAGTTGAGATTGTTAGTGTCAATTATTCCTATATTCTTTATATAATGAAAATGCACAATCGTTTAGTGCAAGTCTTACCATCAAGTCATCACACGCTAGCTTTATTATAACTATCTAGCTTTTACATATACCTCCTCTTGGAGATCGATGTTCGTGTTTTATTTTGCAACAGATGAATTTTCTAATCTTAGAAACAACCCTTGCTGGGCGAATGCTTCAGGCGCGCACTTGTTTGCAGGCTTTGTTCGAGGCCGTAAGGTTGCTTTCATACCATTTAGTATCCTGATTTACAGTTTTATCGTCCTTGTCATAGTTCCTTCCAATGAGAGTAGTGTTTTTAATGATCAACATTCTCTTTCGTCTACAAAATGACTGCAAATATATTATATGGTAAAAACAGATTGGATTAATTGAAGTGGTTCTGTACCAACTTTTGCTGAAGATATCAAAACTGTTGTCAAATAGCTTAAGTTTTAAGTTGACAACTGCAGCCTCTTTAGAAATCAAAACTGTTGTCAAATAGCTAATGTTTAAGTTGACATTTGCAGCCTCTTTACGTTGCTGGTAAAAGCAAAACTGTCATAAGCTGATAAATATGAGCTCATGTTCAAAAGTCCTTATCCATTTACGTATCGTAAATAACCCTCCTACATAGAGGGAAAACTGTGAGCAAGAGAACACAGACGAGTATATTACAGTAGGTGTATTCTAATGAGGAATCCCCGGTTTCTATCAGTTAGGAACGAACATTTATTTCTAATATTGGCTATTTGGTAAATATTCCAATTTGTCTCTGAATAAATCCAAGTAATTTTATGGTGGTTTGAGAAATAATTGCCATTCAAAATCACTAATTGAGTTGGCAGTTTTTCAGGTCTTTTTTTTCTTTGTTAAGAATATATGGACGCTATGAAAATAGCGTAAAATTGAATTTTTTTCCCGGTTTAAGCATTATATTAGAAAGGAATTCTACGTGTTTATTGACCATTTAACTTTGTAGTAAACCATCAAAACTTCGAGCCTAGTATGCAACTTTCTATAATAGCCTTGTTGCTTTCCTAGATTTTATTGAAGAATGAATATACTAACCTGTTTTCAAAGTTTTAATTGGCTCCATTGTATCAAAATTTGCGAGGTAGAATTCAGGTAGTGGATGGCTAATGCTGAAATGATATCTCTGGAGTGGTTTCTGGTTCGGGGTCTTCTGAGGTCGGGTTCAGTTCAATTTACTGATCATTGTGTCTGTTACGGGACAAGTAATCTTTGCGTTGGGTTGGGTTCAGATGATAGGATATGAGGTCAAACCGATTATCAGTTAATAGCAGATTGGGTCCAGGTTATTTACGAGTCACTAGTCTCACCACATTTTCAGAGTTAAGGGTCGATTACCGGTCACAACTCACAAGAGTCACAACAGGTTCTAGTCGTTTTTCTAGGTTGGTTCAGTTTCCGAGAGCTCTAATCACATGTAACAAGGAAAAAGCAGGCAGTGTGAATATGAAAACATCAAACAGTTTAGAAATTCTAATTGATGATTATATAAAGTTATATACTAACTTACTAATTCTTTTAAGTTCTGATTGGCTCCACATCTCTGAAATCTGGTGAAATCTGGTGAAAAAAGGAAGCTGATGGCTAATATAGGGATGATCTCACTGATCTGATTTCTGACTGTATCTTTGTCAAGTGAAAAGAAGTTGGTTCAGAATCTAGTAACGATGATTAAGATACAGATTAAGTCTTCATTTTCTAATGAATCCGTGTCATCATTGCTTCTGTTAGTTCTGTATGACTGCCAACCAATCATAATGCTGCGCTCCGCTGATTAAATTAACATAATCGTAAGAAACTTTTGTGATTAATTTAGTACAATGTTTTGCTACCTAACCGCGCTCAAATAGGATTTATTATTCAACAATAATCTCGTCTCATTGTACATAATATACTAATAGTGGGTCTCTTGAGTACGAAACCAGGTATTCATCTGATGTTCAATGAACATAACAAAGATTTTTATACTAACATAAGGCAGCATAACGAACTAATGTTTCGTTCATCTTCTAGTCCGACGTCTGCTTTCGGTAGAGTATTCCTTTAAGAAGCTAGTGGATGTAACCAAATATTTCTTCATCATGCCTACTGATCTTATCAGGAAAAAGAAATTCAAGAACCTGCTGTTATGGAATTGCTGTGACCAATTTATTACGTTTAAGGTTATATATGCCTTTTGGCTTTTGGGTCTCATTAGAGCTTGGTTTCACATTGTTTAAAAAGTATTTCAAATTTTAATGTGCAATGATATGCAATATAGTATGATTAATGCGTAAAATCTGAGCTGTTCGAGCTCGATTCAGACCAGGTCTGGCCTTCGGGATGCTCTCAGTGGCCTCTAGACAGGTCTGAGTCTGAGTTATTGAGCGAGTAAAGATATGTATCGTCATTCATTATGATGATTTATTAGAGTTCGGCATAGAAGGCATATGTTTGTAAAACTAACTGATCATTTAACCTGAAATGTAATAGAGTGATGTCAATGTAACAAAACAGATATCTATCGATAACAACTCCTTTAGAGTAATAGCAATGCTCATATTTTACTAGGTTGATCAGAATTCGACGTGTGCTTTGCTTAACCAAAGTGAACATAGTTGATAATACTACTTAATTAATAAGACGATGTGGATGCTAAATCAAAATGAACGTATGTTGATTATGGTTTTAATATAATCAAATGATTTAGATCTCCCAAGTTTGGAAACCATCCTAAATTTATACTAGTATTTAAGGTCAATATAGGAGGCAGATATTGATTGAAACTAGGTAAGCTGACGCTATAAAAAAAATTCTGTTGCTCATAAGTTGACGCTAATTGAAATTTATTTGTGCCATCCTTGATCTAAAGTGCTGAGAATCTTAGTTTTGATGATTTATAACAACCATATAAAATCATTAAGATGTCTGCTGCTATAAATGTTTAATGATTTCATATCTTGTCACCTTTACAGAACAAAGAAAGAAAGAAAGAAACAAGAGGGGAAAAGGCTGATATTTGCAAACCAATGTGGGATGTTTCTAAGGGGGTCTTGCTTGTCCAACCCACTGGCACGAGGGCACGGCCTAATTTCCATGGCTATGAATAAGTTTGCACTCCTAGTTCCTAATAGCCAGCCATGTTGTCAGGCAGATTGCATTAAGATTTGGGGGTAGCTGGGTGGGAAAAGAGGTTTAGCCTTTTGATAAAATTGTCTAGCCTATAATAACATAGTATCTTTAAATTTAACCCTTCTACTGCATTATGATTCTATTGGGTATGAACTGGTTAGAGATGAGCCAAAATTTCACTTTCTTGCAAAAATGTTAAAGCAGTTGGGCAATAGATTATCCGGCCAACGTTGAAAACGTCGTGTTTTCATGTTATAAATTATTAACTCGAAGTTTTATTGCATTGTCGGACTAACAACTAGTGATTTGGCTAATAGATAGTCAGTTGGCTGACTCGGTTGGTTTCGTATCAATTTTTGCCGATTGATGTAAAAATGTTGGTGAGAATCTTATGGATGTTAATTATATGGGAACATATGTCTTTCTTTCAATTCAATTACCTACGCTCCTCTCTCCCAAAACATTGCTATGAGGGAGCGTATTGGATTTGAGCTAACGGCTGAGACAAACCTCTATCTACCAAATATATAATAAGAGGATTTAAGTAGTCGAACCTCTATTCTAGGTTAAATCCACTAATTCTTGCACAAAACAGGCGTTAGTCTCATACGAGGCTTTACCATTGGTTGGTTGTGATGGCCTTTACCAACTAATTGGAAATAAAGACGGACCATTTCTTTACATTAACAAAGAAGTAACTTTTCTAGCAATGGAATGGACCACAATTCCATTAAAGCTTCTTCTGCCTTCAAAAGAAGAAGGGAGAAAAGACTAATAACTATCTTCTTCATAGATCATGATGCTATAACCTAGAAAGAACACACCAAAAACTTTCAAAAGAAAAAACTTTCTTGGAATAATCTTATTTGAACATATTCAAATATAATGATACATAATGAGAAAGAGGCAAAATTGCTCCATATAGGTAGATTACTATAATGTATTCAAAATTTGGAAGGTCCTTCATCGATGAACACGGAGGAAGGCCTCGAGATATACTGCTTGAGCCTTACCATCTCTTGCGCTACATCTAACATTGTTGGTCGTGTTGAAGCGGAGTATTGCGTGCACATTAACCCGAGCTCAATCAACTCCAAGATGATTTCACGCAACAAACTCTCGTTCATGTGTGATGAAGTGTCAGAAGAGGCTAATACCGCGAATCTTACTAATGCTAGTTCAAGTATTGGCTCAAGATTGTGAGAATAATGAGTTTTAACCCATTCTTGCAAGCTTGATGCTTTATCAAAGAGAACATCTGTTGGGCGCTTTCCTGTAACAATCTCTAGTAATAGGACACCAAAACTGTATACATCTCCTTGTGTTGAAGCCTTTCTCCCTAGCCCATATTCTGCATTATTAATATCAGATGATTAAGTGCACACAAACAACATTACATTAAACAAAAAGATATACAATATTGACAGTCATAATGAGGTGAGGCTGCACAAATATCTCAATTTTTCGATTGTATATTCAGCAACTACTGTATTTCGACCACTTACGAGTTACTTACAAGTTACAACTGCATCTGTATGTATGCTTTTAGCACCAATTACTATAAAGAACAAAAAGGACAGTTCTGACTTTATAGACAATATACTCGAGCATTTATTATAAAGACCAAATTAACTTACCTGGAGCAATGTAGCCAACGGAGCCACATAATAAGCCATCAGTAGAGCTGAAAGAAGCAGAATCATCATCATCACCAGTCACAAGTTTAGCAATACCAAAATCAGTCACCAAGGCCGTCATGTCATCATCCAGAAGAATATTGCTCGGCTTTAGATCACAATGAACAACTTTAACCGGGGAATGGTGGTGAAGATAAGCCATGCCTTCCGCGACATCAGCGCAGATGCCAACAAGCTGCACCAAGTCCAACCCGCGGCTTAACCCATGGCTTGGGTACAGATGCCTTTCAAGGCTACCGTTTAACATCAAAGGGAAAACAATTGCCTTAAAATCTGGCTTACTACATATTGTTATGATCTTGATCAAATTTCTGTGCCGAATACTCTTCAGAACTTGACACTCCCTCTTGAAGCTCCCATAAACTTCTTTGTCATCTCGACAATCCAGAACTTTTACAGCAATTTTGGTGTTGTCTCGAAGAGTTCCTTGATAAACACGCCCAAATCGCCCTGAACCAATCAGGCTTAAGGAGGTGAAACCATTGGTTGCCTCAACAAGCTGTTGGTGGGAGATTCTTGGGTACTTGGGCTCTTCATAAATCTGTTTTAAAGGTTCAGAATTCTTCCCATTGTATGCTCTTTTTATTCTCTGTTGACCCACTATGCACAGTATTGCAATACCAAATGCTGATACTAAGATTGGCAGAAACATAAACTTGTGCTCAGAATTTTCATGTTGGTGACAAGTTGGCATGCCTTTGACTGTACCACAAAGGCCATAATTTCCCATGAAAGAACGTACATCCAACGAAGAAAAAACCCCCGTTTTTGGCACATAACCATAGAAGTGATTGAAGGAGAAGTTAAGGTACTTCAAAGTTAAAGATGCTTGAAATGAGCTAGGAATGTTACCAACCAACTCATTTACTGACACATCAAATGAATTAATGTAAGGCAATTGACCTATACTGAAAGGAAGATGCCCTTCTAAGTGGTTATTCGATAGATTAAGGCTCTCTAGAGCGATGCAATTCCCAAGTTGTGATGGTATATTACCCGAGAGGTTGTTGTTTGATAAATCAATTGCCAAAACCATATCCATTTTGCTAAGCCCGAGTGGTACAGGACCCGATAAAAGGTTACTCGAAAGATTCAAGTACAAAGTCAAGCTACTCAATCCAGCAACTTCATCAGGAATGGTTCCTGAAAGCCGGTTGTGTGAGAGGTCTAGAATCTCTAAGTTGATGCAGTCTCCAAGACTTGGGGGTATCGGTCCAGAGAGTTGATTTTCATAGAGTAAAAGCCATCTTAACTGAGTTAGATTGGCAAAACTATCAGGTATTGATCCGGAGAGCTTGTTTCTAGACAGGTCTAGAAGACCCAAATGAGGTATATCACCAAAATCCGATGGGATTTCACCTGAGAGAGAATTGCTTCCTAAATATAGCCTCTCTAGCTTCTTCATCCTACACAACTCTAGTGGGATAGAACCGTTTAGGAGGTTACTCGACAAGCTAAGAAGGGTGAGATTAACAAGGTTCGAAATTTGAGGAGGAATTGAGCCATGTATGCTATTACCATCAAGGTGTAATTGTACAAGATTTGCAAGTTTACCAATATTGGAAGGTATAGTTCCACCTAGATTATTTCCCGCCAGTTCAAGTTCTTGCAAATAAGACGCGTTGGCCAACGAAGCAAAGAAGGGTTCGAGGTTGGTATTGCCATCATACCCTATAAAATCATTGTAAGACAAGTAAACATATTGCAACATAGGCATTTGGCTTATGACTTTGGAGGGCAATTCCCCTGTTAGATTATTTGATTCTAGATCAACCCACTTAAGTTTTGTAGATTTAGCAAGAGATAAAGGGATATGACCAGTGAGATGGTTAGACCAAAGCAAAAGATAAGTTACCTCCTTTAACTCACACCCCTCTTTCAGAGGTATTTCCCCACTTAAAGAGTTGTTTGAAAGGTCTAAATAATCCAAAGATGATGACCCATTACAGAAAATTTGCTCGGGGATACGACCTACTAGCTTATTACTCCCTAAATTAAGGTAATTCAACTTATTAAGTCTACCTAATTCAGCAGGAATCTCACCTTGAAGAAGATTTGAAGCTAGACTAATCTCTGAAAGCCCTGAAATCAATCCTAATTCAGCTGGAATTTGACCTTGAAAAAGATTGTCAGACAAATCTAGGATACTTAAGGACTTGAGATCTCCTAAAGAAGCAGAAATGGTTCCACTTAACATTCTACCTCTAAGATCAAGCTTTACAACGCGAGTTTTATTAATGTTGCAGGTTACTCCAGTCCAATTACAAGCATGGATATTTGAAGAATTCCAAGTGTTTAAAACTCCCTTTGGGTCTACAATACTCGAGATGAACGAAACAAGTGCTGCTCGGTCATTCGACAGTAATGCAGCATTGGACTTAAGAGTAAAACAGAATGAAAGAATAGATAGGAAAAACATGAAACAGTTTTTGGCAAACTTACACATAATGAAAAGTGCTAAATTTACAACAAGAAAAAGATTATGGTTGAAAAAAGAACAAGAGAAAAGAGTGTTTTTGGAACTTAGCATTACTGTTTGAAACATGGATGTAATTTATAGAACTTTTTTTATTCTTTTTCAGTTTTAAATTAAGAAATTTGTACCTAACTACCGTTGAATTTTGGAGGGAAGGCTGATTTGGCGTATGAGAAATTTGATCCAGGTTAGATAGCTAGGAAAAGTATTAGCAGTGAAATGTGAATAGGAAGTTGTTAGTGGTTTACATGTCACCTGAGGCCTAACTGCATATACTTTTATTAACTTGTGGGATTGTCTAATGTATAGAATAATGTCTTGTTAATTGAGTCTAACCTTCAGGATTTATATGCACTTAAGTAGTATCTCTTTTCAGGTCTTTATCATATATTGATATACCATGGTGGCCTAGTGGGTAGTTTGATGGTCGAGGCTTTCTACCTGGTGCATAGAGGGCGACGGAGGGCAGTGATGTAGATGGGATTCGACCCTAGGTCTTAGGTAAATTCGAAGTCTTAGCTACAAGGTATGCAGACTGCTACCAAAGTGCCAGTTTGTGTGAGCTTATCCAAGACAATATAAGCACGGCTAGGATACATTCGGCATACATGTCTCGGGGCAAGACATGATATACGAATACGATTATCTCCACGTGCAATGGGGTACATGTCATGCATGAATCGTCCTGGAAAATCCTAGAATATTCCATATGCACCTTCTTTTAGATACACACGAGTTTATTCAACAATTTAATTGAAATGTATAAATGTTGAATACATATTTGACAATTTGTCCATGTAACTTATAAATGTTCTAACACTCAATGTAATATCCCGAATTTTCAAAACTTATTTTATTATTTATTAAGGTTTAATATTATTTCAACTTAAATTTATTTAGCACTAATTCAGAATTATTTATAAACGAGTTTATTCAACTGTTTAATTGAAATGTACTTAATTTAAATAAATGAATTATTTATTTTCATCCAAATAATAGAATTATCAATCATTGTTATTGATTTTTTTAACTTAGCTTATGGTAGTCTTATTGCTATATTGATCCATATACATACTAGACCAATGTTGAAGTCTAATCTATACAATATCAAGTTTATAGCCCAAAAGTAAACTAGCCCAAAGTAAAGGAAAAACCAAAACCAAAAAAAAAAAAAAAGTGAGGGATGTGAGATCAGGAATGTGACGTCATCGTCTTCCATCATCTTCCTTCCTCAATTTTGACCCCTCCAAAACCAGTTTTGACTCACCAAAACCACGAAACTCCTTCCTCATTCTTCATTACTACAACTACAAGAACACCACCATCAAAACCGCCATTAACACCACCTTATACGCTGACACCTTTAACTCTGTCCTCTTTCCTCGTGTTCGTGTGTCCTCTCTAGTGTTTCTCCCCCCTCTTTTTCTTTCTTTTTTCTTGTTTTAAAACTGTTAGAGATATCTTTTTAGTCTATAAAAAAAACCTAATCCCCAAAGTTTAAGTTTTTTAGCTTTGTAATATGCTTTAGCTTTGTAATACTTGGGGTGATTGTTATTATCCTCTGCATTTGTTTAGGAGCTAAGACCTTTGTTTGTTCTCTTTTATAACTTTGATTTATGAACTCTCATTTGAAATAAATAAGAATTTCTAAAGTTATTCGCGTTTATATAAGTTTGTTTATTTATAAAATAAAAAGGGTTATTTAGATGAATAATTCTAGATCTAGTTAATACTTGTTCTAACCTCTGAATTCGTAGACAGGATTACCAAGAGTTTTGACCTGCTTGTGGTTTGATTTTAGAAACGCTTTACGAGGTGATCTCTGATGTCTATCCAAAAGTAGATTTCGTTTATGTTAAATGATAATTACATGATTACTTGAATTGAGATATAACTATGGACAATAGGACATAAAATGAATCATAGTAGGGCTGATATGATGATAATTAACTTTAATCACGATCATTAGTATCCTCATGTTAAAAATGTTATTAACATTACTATCATTATTAGCATTGTTATTAACTTATTATTATTGTTATTGATATCAACATTGTTATTATTTGTTATTATCTATTATTATTATTATTATCATTATCGTTATTGTTGTTATTATTCTATTATTATTTTTATTGAAACCTTATAAATGAAAATTGAAAATGAATTAATTATAAGTTGTGACAAGTGAATAAATTGGGAAAAAATGGATTATTAAATTTACCAAGTGATGATTGTGTACATGAATAAAAATGGCCTTTCGGATGAATCATGAATGAATTAAGATATGGATATTGGATTTTAAATATTTACACTTGGTTAATGAGATGATGCATTTGCGTACATGTATTAAATGATGACATTCATAAAAGATATTATTCACTTAAAGGATTCTTTTTATGGTATGGAATTGAATGATATCCGTTCAATGTTTATGTTAGGGTAACATCTCGTACCTAATTCCCTCCCCCCTAGAATCTCAATATCTCCTCCCTAAGTTTCTAACTCCATTCTACCTACTAAAAAACCCTACTTAGTGTTGAAGTAACCACTCTTTGCCAACTCAATTTCTGGAACTAGATGAAAGTCATGCGTCCTGGTGGACGGTGGTGTTGTAGCACTACGTACTCCTCCTATGACCACAATAATCTATCACTGGAAACCAAAGGCCGACCTACTTCGGTTAAAGAGTATCGCCGAAAAGTGTTGCCGTCGAGAGGGGGTATTCAAGGAAGACGTTGTAAAAGGGGAGAAGGCGAAGGAGGCGATCGAGATTGTCGGCGTTGGCATTGGCATCGGCGTCGGGGTTGTTGGGTTGGATGAGGGAGATAATTTCAGCGGCATTGAGAGGCGGTGTTGGTGCGGTGGTACCAGATGAGTAGATGATAAGATTGCAGTGAGGACTTTGTACGATGGTAATTAAGGACATAGGGATGTTGGTCATATTATTTATATATAAATTAAATTTACAAACTGGACTAGGAACCTATTCCAAAATAGTGAACCAGACAGTGGCAATGGATATAGAATTTAGTAAACGATAGAATCCATTAGAAATTGAACCAAACAGCTTTAAGTTGGTATGAAAAATTGAATCTATACTAGCTACCTCGATATCGATATCAATATCAATCCATTCCACTCTTGTAAACCAAATAAGCCCTTATAGTACCCATTTTGCATGCATCGGCCATCGAGTTGGATGAGACTATTTACTTACATCAACGTGCAAGAAATAATTTCGGAAAAAATTCAAAAAAAAAAACCTTCTCCCTAGGTTTTCTCTATGCACGAAAACCCTCCCAAAAAACTTTAGCCAACCACACCCACCCCAGCGCGGCTCGTCGGTGGCCTGCTCACCTGTGCTCCCACAGGTTGCCGGCGAGCCAGCTAACTTTAGGTACCCTTTTGCCGGCCATCTTCCGCCCCAATCGGAGCTGCGAAATGGCCAAGCAGGTTTTTGCAGCAGATTCAAGAGGGCAGCAGTACCTCCTCATAGTTATTGTCTCTGCTTTTGGTTCTTGTTTTGGGTTTGTTTTCCATCTCTCATGTTAAGCTTAAATCAATTTGTGTTATCAGTTTACCTGTATAATTTACATGTTGTTCGAGGATATTGCTTGTCTAAGGTTGTTTGCGGGGGTTACGAGTCGATAATGTTTGGTGTGGGTTTGTTTCATTTTACCCACATATTGGTAAGGTTGTGCACTCATATCACAAGGCTGGTCAATAGAGTTGGGGCCATATGTCTAATTTCTGGGTTACAGGAAATGATAGTGGGGGTTGTTTTGAATACACGAAATCTGATTCTACTTCGGTTGAAGAGAGGGAAATTGGTTGCCTTGCTTCAGAAAAATCACTAGTAGTAGGCATATTCGGGATGAGTATTGGCTTTGGTCTTAGAACTGCCTTTTTCTTAGAAGGGAAAAGAGGGGATATTTCATCGGAAGATCCTCTAGTTGTATTTCTTTTCATCAGTGTGAGGGAAAGAGGAATGAACAAGCTTGGTTGTTTGTGGATTATTCCCTTCCGTTTGGGAAGTCAGAGGATGCGTGGAGAATTAACAAAGGTTATTTCTCAATTAAGCTTCGCAATGATCATAGTAATCATTGCCTTCAAAAAATTCTATCTGAAGGAGGCTCTCCAATTTAGATTGGGGGTTTATAGCACTCCAACGCAGTTGTTTCTAATGGGTATTGAGTTACAAGGAAATGTAACTCCTCTAATGGAAAAGAGCCAAGAATCCCAGGTATTGAGTGTAGCTCCTTGGGATTGCTCAAATTGCGAGTTCCATGTCTCGCACCTAGGCGTACCACATTCCACTACGGAGAGCAGTTCATTCTCCTCACAAATTCCACCAAAGCGTCAAGTCCAGTACCACTTCAATTGCTTTCTCAGATTCCAGTCACACAATGGCTCCCAAAGTGTCAACATCTCCCCTATTTACACGATCAACCATCAACTCAACACCAAGATAAGTTCATCCATATGGCTTATTCTTTGGAAGTTTTCTCAACTCCACAAGGGCTTGCGATTCTGGTGCCACATGAACCAGTTTATTACTCCTCTACGGTCCTTGTCAAGGTCTTTCCAGGTTGTGTTTGCAGTTCTACCATTGGGGCTCACATGGAGTAAAGTTGGCGTCAAGGATTCACATTCCATCAGCTCTACAACTCCCATAATGAAGCATATCCTTTGTGTTTATTTGCGGTCATGGTTAGTTGGCTTTTGTTTTGTTAGTGTCATGAAGTATGTAGTCCTCCCCCACAAACTGGCCACTGGTCGGAAATTTATGGGTGTAATAGTGTACTTTGTTTTATGTTTAATATAATTGCTTGAGTTCTTGTCAAAAAAAAAAACGTGCAAGAAATATTACAAATTTATTTTTGTCATAAAACAGGAATGGAGGAAGTCTTAGAGGTTGGGCACTATGATAAAAAAAAAGTCAAAATATTACAATTGAAAAAAGCAACATCCCTATTAGATGTTGGAGAGAAAGAGTTTAACTAGTCAAAATCACAAAATATGTGAAGGACCCTTAAAATCTAAGAACAAAAGGCAGTTACACTGTCCCTCTAACCCCCCCCCCCGGGTGATTAAAAGAGCTATTTAAAGCGAAAGCGGGGGGGCGCTATTTAAAGCGAGAGCGGGCGTTGCGCGCTGCCGGTTTTTGCTCACGTAACGCGCTAACGTTTTCTTTGATTATCAAACCTCAAATTTCTACTCTCAAGAAGTTGACTTACTGATAGTAAGTTATGCTTAAAATCATTGACATATAAAACACCAGTCAATGTCACATTTGCAGCCTGTCTCTGGTTTGGTTTTCCCTTAGGGTTTTTGAATCAATCTGGATATCCCACTAGCGTGAAGCATTCTTCCTTGAGATGTCCTCTCATCCCACAGTGGGCCCGTCTTCCAAATCAAAAAAGAAATGGACTCGTTGGGAAGAAAGATGGAGTGCGGCCTGTAGAGCACATGTAACACACCGTGACCCAATCACGTGGATTAGCCTTTTCTTTCTTTTCATTTCTTGGTTATCTTTCAAGTTTCATGAGACCAATATCTTCTCCTATCAATTTGCTCGGCTTGACGGCTAGTAATCTTACGGAATTTTCAAATGAACTAGAAGATGGAATATATATTCATGAATATATTCAATAGTTCAAGTAGTGGAGTAGCTTTTTGTATGATGTAACACTTCGTAGATTAATACTCCTAACCATTTACATACTTCCTCCATTTCGCAATACTCGCAACGTTTCTTGTTTGCACACTATCCAATGCAATACTTTAAACCTTAATATCTCTAATTATTGATAAGTAAAAATTATTAAAAGTTGATATTATCATAGAATGCATTAAGACGAACTAAATAAGACCACACTTGACTATATTTTTTCTTATACACTTGTAGAAAAATATAGCATAAGATTGGTAGATGAATAGTGGTTACTATTCTAATGTTGCGAGTATTGCGAAACGGAGGAAGTATATAGGAGTACATGTAAGAGTAGATCTTCTACTCTCTTCGTCCCTAAACAATATGCACCATTTTATTTTGTTATGACAGATTATAGGCGATAAAGAATAGAGAACGTAAAATAATAAATATCACGCACAGATTTAACGTGGTTCACTAGCAACGTGTTAGCTACATCCACCAGACCAGAGGAAAAGTATTTTTATTAGGGAGAGAACCAGAAAACATAATACACATATGTTAGGCAACGCGTAATTACTGAATGATATGGCTAAGGTTTAACTATAAGGGTTTATATAAGCACCCTAAGAGGTTAACCTAAACAGAATGGGCCTAGCGAGACCCCGTGATTGGTTATTCGAACCAACAGATAATTCAATACATATTCAACACGTTTTTTACTACTGCCCCAAAAATATACAAATTTATAGTCGTGAGAAATCTTATTAAGTTCATCTCAATGCACTTTAGCAATACTTACTTTTCATAATAATTACTAACACGTAATAAAAATATAAGAATTTGAACTTTGAACGTATGTCCAATAAAGCATACTTTAAGAGGTGAAGGGAGTAAACTGAAGTGATAAAGCATACCAAGACTTCGCTCACTTGATAAGACTTTTACCTCAAAGGTTTGGGATTCAGATATTGACAGATGGGTGGGTTCCCTTTACCAATTCCTGCTGGACAAGAGGCATGTAAATATGTGAGACTTGCTAAGGGTCGTTTGCCTAACCATTTTAAAATAAGAAAGTGATAAAGGGAGGTAGGGAAGAATTCTAAAAGAGAAACATCAAGTGACACAATATACTTAGCATGAACAGGACCATGATTTTTTAGATGAAGTAAGATTATAGATGATAAATAAATTAAATAAATTAAGTTAAGGGTTATCAAATATAAGAAAAAGAATTTCACTATATTGAAATTGAGTTGGTTTTATAAGAGACCGTCTAATTTTAATTTAAAATTGGGTAATAGCACAAGCCTAATAGAAAGAAGAGAATGGAGCACTTTTTTGAATAAGGTAATGGGCTTTTTGAAAAATATAATGGGCTTTAGTTAGTCTAATTTTAACATAAAATTAGACCACTTCTTTTAATAACTTTTGATTGAAATTTTCTAAAACTAATGGTTAGCACATAGAATTTGCCTTGTTTTTTTACACAAGGAATTTTATTTTGTCCGGCCTAGTCTGCAGTAGCGTAATACTCATTTTCTTTGGTTTTTCTTATATCAGTTTGTCTTCAAGAGACCGCCAAATTAAAATGTTAAAAGTAGGCAGGCCCAAGCCCAATACAATTAGGCAGGTCGAACAGTCCACCCACTCTCTCCTTCCCAGACCGACGCTTATCTTGTTGTTGCGTCAATTTACTTTCTTTTGGCACCAGTTTAATTTCTTTTGGCACCAGTTTACTCTCTTTTGGCAGCAGTTTAATTTCTTTTGGCACTTGTTTAATTTATTTTGTGGCCATTTTATTTCCTTTAGTACCAGTTTAATTTTTTTTGGCACCAGTTTAACTGAAAATGAGGAAGATGACGTGTTGGAGGAGAATAGGAGATGAAAAATTGGTTAAAAAATTTTAGGCCTTGTAAATTTATTTGGGCTTGGACTGCCTAATTTTAACATTAAAATTAGGCAGCCTTTTTGGATAATCTGTGCTATTATATTACAAGTGATGTTGATAGAAATTTCTTTTTTATAAGGAAAAATTGTTAATTACCACATTTTATAAACCAGTTTTCGAGAATTATCACCTTGGAGATGTTTTTTAATAAATTACCATCTTTTATTTTCTAATATTTTAAACTTCCCACCAGTTAACTTTTTCAGTCAACAAAAATGTTATGTGGGGCCCACTCATAACTGCCAACTTAATATTCTAACAAACCAAAAAATCCCCAATTCAATTGCAATTGCAAACCCTAACCCTAACAATTTTAAAATCGAATTGAAGAGCAATAGCGGAACGAATTTGCGAAGAACCTAAAAATTCTGGCAAGTGCAAAAATCGAATTGTGTAATGCAGTTTTCACTTCAGAATGTAACTCAATATCGTGAAATTTGCTATTTTGTGCCGGAAAAATTAGGGATTGTTTCTTGGGTATTTTTGTGGGTGATTTTGGGACAACTTTATCCGTGAACTGATTAATTGAGGATAGTAAAACCCTAATTTTTATAAATTGATATCTACCCTTGATTTTTCATTTCATTTCCTGACCAAAAGAGTTAACAACCTTCCATCTTGAAGAAAAAACGGAAAGTTATGAAGTAGACTACTACTACGAGTCTACGACTAATATGTTCAATAAGTTTAGGTAAATTAGATATACTACATTCTGATTTTTACTACATTCTCTAACATTCTAATTGTAAGGTAGTGAGTAGAAAGTAGTTTACAAATTCATCAAATTTATTTTCTATTCAATCAAACAAAAGCTTAAACTATTAAGAGGACAACTCAATTTAGTAAAAAAACAAGCATCTACTAACATCTTGCTATAAATAAGGCACAAATGTTAGAAATATTAATGGGGCCTAATATGTATATAAATAAAATGTGGAACTATCATATAAATAAGTCATATTAAAGTGGTTTATCATGAAATAATTATTATGTATTTACCATGATAATATCTCTATTTTGGTGACGGGTCGAATTAGAAATATTACACTAAAGTTAATCAATTATCTAGCAGTTATGACCCCCAATGCACGTTTTATTAGTGAATGCTCATTAAGTGAATTAATGGTGATTAAGTATAAGAGATAAGTTACACAAAACCTTTGAATTCTCATCTAAGGTTACAATGTGAGGATTTATGAGGATCAACTAAGTGTGACCTCTCAATTGCCTTAAGTTACATCTTTTGGGTTCTTTAAATCCCATCTTTGGAGACCCAAAGAAGCATTCAACACTCACCAAATCAGAAAAAATGTAGCATTGGTAAGAGTAGCCAAAGAAAGAGTTTTAGGAGAGGTATAGAGTGTTTTTATTTTCATGGCTTTCATGGAAACTCCAAGTAAGTTTTATACAAATTATTATAGAAGATAATTTATGGATTTACATGGGTTTATATATAGTTTATAATCCGCAATCTCATTCAACAAACTCATCAATGTTGTTATCAGAACTTCCACCTTCAACCATTGCTTCTTTAGCCAATTTCTTACCAACATTCTTCTTAAGCTCTTCCTTTTTCTCTCCTTCCATCATTTTTCTTATGCATTCCTCCACCCCTTCTCTTCTCACAACCCCTTTTTCATCTAAATTGGCTCTAATCCCGACTCCCCAAACATCCTCCATAAACTTAGCATTAGTCCCTTGGTTTGTGTACTCCACCACCGGCACTCCGATACACAATGCTTCGAGCATTGAGTTGAACCTACAATGAGTCACAAAGCATTGTGTTGCCTCGTGTGCTAATACCTCAAGTTGGGAATCCCATGCCACCACCAAGCCTAGCCTAGAAGTTGTGTTTATGAACCCCTTCGGAAGCTTGGCTTGCTCTGATTCTCTTACCACCCACAAGAAGTTTTGTTGGCTAGTTTTTAAACCTTGTGCTAGCTCTTCGAACTGTTGTTCGGTAAACCATGATTAACTTAGAAATGTAACACAAAATAAAGAAGGAGAAGGGTGAGGAGGAAGGACAAAAGGGAAAGAAATTTAAGAAGATTGTCACATGTAGCAACTGTGGTTAATTAGGCCATAACAAGTCCAAATACAAGAATGAAAAGTTACAAATGCTTCTAAGGGCAAGGGTGGTAGGACTCTAAAAAAAGATGGATGTTCTTGTGATCGAAGAGCAAAGAGGGCTGCCAGAGTATGCAATAAGGTAAAAGTGCTTCAATGTCAACCTAAATTTCTAGACTTTACTTGTTTTTTTAACCTAATTCTAACAATGTGAGTTTCTTCATTGGCAGGAACATGTAGCAACATCCACCTAATTCACTGCAGTTGTAGCAGAAGGTGGAGCAAGAACAACAGGAACATCTTCATCCCAGCCTCCTGCCAATCAAGCTTAATTAAATGATTTGTAGTGACATTTTAGTTTTTGAAGGTATACTATTTGACAATGGTGTTTTATTTTGACAATGTAGCATTGTGGGCAAATTATTTGGCAATGTTATGAGTACTTAAGTAACTTTGATTACATTGATCTTGGAAATAAGTATTACATTGAAGTACTCACAAATAGTACACTTGTTCACCATACAAAAATAGGTGTTAAAACACCAACTAACTAACCTACACAATACTAACAAATTTATGAAAATAATATATTGTCAAAGTAAGCAACCAAACACAACATTTACAGTTTTCTACTTCCAAATGCAGTTTACTCCTTTGATATCATCCTTCATGGCCTTCAATTTCATCTTCATGTGTTTATCTTGACAAAAAGGCCATACATGTTAGGAATTAGTAGTAATCATGCATAATTGAAGCTTGAACAAAAAATTAGGGTTTCACTATCCTCAATTAATCAGTTTAAGGAGATATTTGTCCCAAAACCACCCACAAAAATACCCAAAAAACCCTAATTTTTCGGCACAAAATAGCCAATTTCAGGATATCGAGTTACATTTCTGAAGTGAAAACTGCATTACTCAATTCGATTGTGTCCTAATTGAATGCAGTTGCCCGAAATTTCAGGTTCTTTGCAAATTCGTTCCACTATTGCTCTTCAATTCGATTTTAAATTAGTTAGGGTTAGAGTTTACAATTGAATTGGAGATTTTTTTGGTTTGTTAGAATACTAAGTTGACAGTTATGAGTGGTCCCTACATACGTTTTTGTTGACAAAAACCATTAACTGTTGGGAAGTTTAAATGATTATAAAATAAAAGTTGGTAACTTATTACAAAAATCTTTATGGTGGTAATTTACGAAAACTGGTTTATAAAAGGTGGTAATTAATAATTTTTTCTTTTTATAATTACTGGGATTCATGCATGCCCATGTTAGAATTGTTGTTTGTTGTTAAAAATACCCTAACTTTACAATAACTGTACTGTGGTTATTGTTGCTTTGTTGTTTGCATTTATTCCTCAATTCCCTAGTATTGTTTATTCCATCTATGTGGACTTGGTAAGTCTGGTATACCATATTGCAAGCTGAGTTAAAGTAACAGATTGAGATAAATTTGTGTTTGTTAAGTTGTTGCTTTAAATCTTTTCTCCTTACTGCTGGAGATGGTTTTACAATATGTATCTTCACATGTGTGCAACATTTGTTGCATCATCTACTTAATGCATGATGTTGCTTGGTTGTAATTGAACAATATTCTTACCCTCGCTATTATATTTAGTCAATAGTATGGTTTTTTACATGGAAATACGACAATAACCTTATATTGTAGCAGAAAGTTTTGCACTTTGATTGTTATTGACACTTTGTTGCTAGTACTTGCTAAGTGATGAACCAAACACTAAGACCATTTATTTATACAATAAACATATTCACTACTTTGTGCTTTGCATTCTTTTGAGTCTTTTCCTTTTTATGAAAATTGTATATTCCTATGGTTTCGTGTATAAAGTGAATGTCATTTCAATTAGTCCGCATATGATTTGTTCTAACTAAGAGAAATCAATTAATAGAACAATGTCTTCTTCAAATGATGTCGCGTTTAAAGCGGTCGAATCTAGTGTTAGAAAGTCTACTGTTGATGTTTTCTTTCGCGATAACCCAAAGTCATTTTGGAGTGAATTTTGTGGTTGGGCAAGTGAATGAATATTCTATAATATTAACCACTGCTCATTTGCTAAGAGATACCAAGGACATCGCGTATAATGGTTTATTCGTCGTGTGCTTTTTTGGTGAAAGTTAGGGGTGTTCAAAAATACCCGACCCGGTTGACTCGACCCGCTGACCCGAGTAAATTCAACCGGGTAATTTTGCATTTTTTTCAATTTTATTGGGCCGGGTACCTGACCCGCTAAATTTGTTAGTTACCGGGTCGGGTAATGGGCCGTTTAATTCTAAAATCCGGGTACCCGTTTGACCCGTATAAATTATTTTTCAGTATTTTTTTTTTAGAAATGTGTCTGTTTTTGAAGAAAAACCATATTCTCTCTGCCTCCTCAATTCAGTTCCTTTGTCAGTAGCAACTTCGGATATGCTTGGATTGTCATACAGCTTTTAAGTTCATCTGTAAGATAGTCTCTATAGAAATTATTATACGAGATTTGAACAGGTATCATCATTTCAAAGATGGTTCGTTCTCTTGCAGAGATTACTGGTAATAATAATCAGTTCCTTTGTGGTGTGGTTTGTTCTTAATTAGTGATTAATGTTAGTGGTCAATTTCATTGATTGCTTGTGGTTAATAGTTGTTTGCACAGATCCGTCTTACGATTAGAGGCCTAGGACACATCGGTAGTTCTGATTACGTTAGTGAACATGCGGCGTATGTTGAACTATGAGCGTTGAGTCTTAACCATAGCTCAACACATGCTCTAATCACTTGACTCATGACTTAGGTTTTGATAGTAGTTGACCTTATTTGATTGATATAAGCATGGTGGACCGACCTAATACCCTAGGTTTTTATTCCATAGTTAAACCCTCAGTTTAATTTGTTTTCCTTAGCTTAATTATTAGTTCAGTTAATCTCCCTGATTTCATCTGAAGTAGCTAATTGATTGAATATTAATTTAGAAACTTTGTCTCCCTGTGGATTCGACCCTGCTTCCATTGACTACCGTAGTTAGAGGACTGTAGGTTTATCTTTGATTAGGTGATACGACTAAATCCTATCAAATTTTGGCGCCGTTGCCGGGGGAGACGGCTAGTTTTCTAAGTTTTTGTTTGGTTATTTGGTCTACTTCTCTGTGCCTCATTGGAACTTCATTGTTCCAATTGAGGTACGTTTTACTGCTTGTTTTTGTTTCTTTTGTATGCCAGGTTTCAAAGAAACGGTTTCCCCATCCCAGCGGATCCCAATCTTACAAGGACAATCAGGCAGATTCGAAAGAAAATTCAGAAAGAAAAGCAGTCTGTTCAGCTGAACACCTCTGAATCAGACACTTTAAGTTCATCTATGGCCACATCATTGAAGTCACATGGGGTGCCTAATCCTGACGGCATCCCTACTGGTCCGCCAATGCCCACCATTAAGAGCGAGAATATTTGGAGAAGGAAAATGTTTGATGAGGGTGGCATTCACTGCCAAGCCCCTCCAAACTGAGATATGGAGGTATTACGGACTACGGTCGTGCGGGACCTTCATAAACCAGCGTTGTGCGGGAGGCAACCCGTAATTTCCCCTTATTTTATTTTTATTTCTTTTATTTTTATTTTTAATTTTTTTCTAATTTTTTTTAGTGAGAGAGCACTAAAGTTATTTTTCCTCTTAGCATAGTCCTTTTGTTCATCTTCTGGCATTGAGGACACTGCCAAGTTCAGCTTGGGGGAGGATTTCTTTTTGTATTCTCTATCTCTTTTACTGCTTTCTAGGTTAGATTTATTGCTTTCAAAAAAATACTGAAAAAATCAAAAAAATATGGTTCCCATGACTGGTTTAGTTGCCTCCCTGTGCCCCTTGGTGTGCTCTTATTGAAAATGATTTGACTTTATTTTCTGGATAGCTGGGCATTTGTGATCTTAAGGCTATGATTTGATGTTTGATTGCTATGATTTCGAGCGAATTTGGATTATATTACACTACCTTGTGCTGCATGCCTGAATTGGTTAGACTGTGAGGCCTTTTTGTAGCCTATTGGATTCATATTATTATCCAGTCTGTTTTTGTGTGTTAGTTCCTCTTTAGTTGATTGATCTTGACTTTGACTTCGTATTTGTCTGATGTTCGATGACTTGTAGCATTTGCTGTGATAGAGGCGTTCTTTTGCTTAATTCTTGAGCCTCAGAGTGAGTTTTTGATATATTTTTATCCTCCTTAGCCCCGCTGAGCCTAATGACTTGTTTCATGTTACTTAAACCCTTATTATGAGCCCATGGCCTTCATTTCGATATTATTTCCAAGCCTAGCTTGGGGGAGCTTTTGTATGGGTTGAGTTTGAGATTGATTTCACGGTTTGGTTTGGTTGTGGAGGAATTAAAAGTATATTTGTTGTGGTTTGAGTGTGAGAAAAAGAAAAGAAAAGGCAAAATTAGAGTTGCGTGAATGAAGTTCAGAAAAATGAAAGAAAAGTTCAAAAGAATTCAAATTCCTTCATACACGTACGTGCATAAAAAAAATTCGCTTCATTGCTTGAAAATTGGGTTTGTTGTGAGTTTTCATTGATTTATAAGAGTTGGGTTATTTTTCGTGGTTATATGGTGTTGTTGGGAGTTGTTTAGGCCATCTTAGGCCTTGTTTGAGTGATTCATGCTCCCCCTTTCTCGGTTTTTCCACCACATCTCCTAAAAATATCCCTACCCCTTACCAAAGCCCCATCACAACCCTATAAAGTCCTCTTGAGCTCGTGTCTGCATTGTTTATTGGATTGATTTCGAGTCAGTTTGTCAAAGTTAAAGAGTATGTCTGCTAATTGAATCGACTTGACTAGGATGAGCGTCATTTAACCTTCTTAAACACATGAGAGTGTGAGTGGGAAGGGCAATTATGGTCGGGTTGGTGAGTGTTCGGGCATGTTCTTTGCCTGCCACAAAATAGAGAGGAGTGACACCTTTGTGAGAGCCCTTTCAGGATTTGTATGCCTTGTGGATGCTAAAATTTGATGAATTTCTTGGATGATTGGTGGTTGGATGGATTTGATTAGCTGAACTTGAATTTTTCCTGCTTGAACGATTCTTAGTCTTGAAAATGTTTTGAGCTTTGATTGTTTTTATCTATGGGGTGAGGCAATTTATTACATGTTCATGTTTTATTTGCTTGAGGACAAGCAAAGGTTTAGCTTGGGGGAGTTTGATGTATCACATTTATATATAGTTTCTAGATGCATTTAGATTGCATTTAGAACTCCTTTTTGAGCATTTAGGTGCATAATGACATGAATTACACAAGTTGTACTCTACTACTCCCCGTTTGTCTGTTTCGATGATTTTCAGGTTATTTTGATACAAAGTGATTATGAGTACCAAGGATGTAGCCTATTAATCATTGAAGATGAAGGTAGCTTGCACAAGGATCACAATATATCCGTTTGGGACAATTTTGAGTTGGAATGAAGCAAAGAGTTAGTGAAAGAAGTGTCAAAATTGATACACCTTCACTATTTTCATTATAACTTTTGATAGAAAATTGATAATCAAGAAATTCCAATTGGATTGGATTCTAGACTTCAATATATTTCCAATGATAGGTCACAGGCCCCAATCGGACTTCTGGTTTGAGAGATACGGCATTCGCAAATTGATGCAGAATTGTAGTTTACCCACCCGATCGAGCGGAAATTGACCCGATCGGGCCTGAAGCACGGACGACTCTTTTGCGAAATTCCATCTTTTTTTAATTAGACTTTGGGCTATTATAAATAGCTATCCTTCATTATTTTTAGAGACATCTTTTTATTCAGTTTTTCCATATTTCTTAGTTTAGCCTTATTTTAGTTTAAACACTTTAGATTAGATTAGATTAAAGGTGATTGAACCTCGGATTCGATTTCAATAAAAGTTTGCTTTCCATCAATTGGTATTCTTCTCTACTCTTTGCTTCTTTAATTACTTTGATTGCTTAGTTTAATTATTAAATCATTCATGATGCAATTATTAGGGTTTCAAATTAGTTTTGTTATTGTCAAGTCAAGTATGTCTAAGTAGTTCACTTTCTAGGGTGTAAGGTAGGGAAGCCATGTTTATACCATGATTGTTATTTAGATTCCTATCGATTTCTAGGGCTTGATTAGAGTGATTGTGGTGTGGTTTGTTCTTAATTAGTGATTAATGTTAGTGGTCAATTTCATTGATTGCTTGTGGTTAATAGTTGTTTGCACAGATCCGTCTTACGATTAGAGGCCTAGGACACATCAGTAGTTCTGATTACGTTAGTGAACATGCGGCGTATGTTGAACTATGAGCGTTGAGTCTTAACCATTGCTCAACACATGCTCTAATCACTTGACTCATGACTTAGGTTTTGATAGTAGTTGACCTTATTTGATCAGCTTAACCTTTTGGTTGAGATGATTCTTAACATGGTATCAAGACCCAATGTGACTATAAGCTCACGGGTTCGAATTTCATCTACCCCTCCTTTTAAGTGGAATATAATAGTGCCAAGTATAAGGAAAGTTTGTGTTGCATCTACACTTCTAGCCCAATAGGCTGTTGTCCGAGGGGGCATGATAGAGTATATAACTATTCATAAACGCTCAACCATCCGCTTTTGGTTGAATTGGTTCATTAACAATTTCCGACGCTAAATGTGAATTAATTATTCATTTACTAGAGAAAATCCTCAACCAAAAAGATAAAGAAAAAATAGAGAAATATCAAGAGAGGGATGGTCCCGCTCCTGCCTGTAACTGGTTTATCCTAAACTTGTCGCGGCAAACTCCACCCTTTATCTCCATTTTCCACCATTCTCTTTCTTGCTGGGGTTTATCTCAGGTTTTCTTCCTCCATTTTCTCTTCAACCCAATTCCTGTAATTCCTCAAAACCCAAAATAACCAACATTTAACAACACAATTCCTGTAATAATGTCTTCTACAGCTTCTTTTTCTCCTATCCCACAAGTTCAAATTCATAAACAATGGAGAAAACCTGTAAAAACCCATAAAAATACTTCAACAACACACTTTTCACTCTTCATTCCACTTTCAAACAAGCATTTAAGAATACCCATGTTCACAGAATCACCATTTCCTTCTTCTTTCCCTTCAACTCTCTCATTGCCTTCCTTACACCCAAAATTGTGCAAGAACAGCTTTTATCAACCTTCTCTTCAATCCCAGATAATCTTAGATACTCCTGAGGAAGATTTAGCTGAAAAAATTGATGGGCAGTTTAGAAATTCTGAGAAAGTTAAGAGTGAAATTCAGTTAAAAGGTAGAATCTTTATGCAAGATCCTCCATGGGTTAATACACTTTTTATGAAAGGTTTGTGTGAGAGTAGTAATGGGTTGAGGTTAGAATTTAAGGAAATTGAGAGAGAAAAGTATAATTTGTTGAGGAGGAGACAGATTAAAGCCGAAACCGAGGCGTGGGAGAATATGGTGGAAGAGTATAGGGAGTTTGTGAAGGAAATGAGGGAGAAGAAATTGGCACCTAATTTGCCACAGGTTAAAGCTTTGTTTTTGGGTTGGTTTGAGCCATTGAAGAAAGCAATTGAAAAGGAACAAAAGTTGCAAAGGTCTAGGAAACAAAAGGCTATTTATGGGTATCATATTGATATGTTGCCTGCTGATAAGATGGCAGTTATTGTTATGCATAAGATGATGGCTTTGCTGATGGTTGGGAACGAAGCCGGCTGTGTTCGGCTTGTTCAAGCTGCTCTTCAGATTGGTTCTGCAATTGAACAGGAGGTTCTTGCTTAACCTCTTGTAGTGTACTTGGCTAATGTGTGTGTTTTTGTTTTGAATTGTTTAGTTAATGGCTTTTATGCATCAATGCTTGCTTTTCCTTATGTTCTAGATTGTGATCAAGTTTTATCAGTTTGCATTTTAAGTGTGGCTATAGCATGAATCTTTTTCTAGGCGTGTACATTTGCTATGGTTGATGATGTTCATGTATAATATATCAAAGATATAATGTTATCTTTGTATATTCAATACTATTGTATCTAGGAAGCTATATGATAACATTGTATTTTAATATACAAGACCATCAGCATCTCTAGGAAGTTGCTCACCAGTTGCTGTTACTGTCACTGTTCAGTTTTCTTGCGCGCTGATGTCGGTTTCAGTTGATGACTCAATGCCATATGTTTGTCTGGATTGCTTATGTTAGTTTAGGACTTATCATGTGGTGTCTGGAAGAAGTCTAGTGGCAAAGGGCTTCTGCTGATTCCTTCAGAACCACTTACTTATGGCGGAAAATGATTTTCAAAATGAAGATTGTGCTCTTTTAACCTAAAAGAAGATAAGTTCCAATAACGCCTACCATGTTCACTGTTAACAAGTTCTAATAAGTCAATAAGATCTCGTAAGTTATGTAAGTGCAGACAATTTTTATAATTCAGACAACTTCAGATATAAGTTTGGTTAAGTTTTAGTAAGTAAAGATAAGTGAATTTAGGTGAAAGGAACACACCCTTAGTAGAATGCTGAAGCCATATTACTGCTCCTTATGCAAATCGGTGAAAATGGTCCATTAGGATCTCACTAGCTAAGTAATCCAACATCTGCTTAAGTTCGGCTCTTTATGGTATACTGACCCCCCCCCCCCTCTAGGCAGTCTATGGCACACTTTCAGATCTCCTTTTTAAGGACTTCTTGCTAAAGAGGTGTCTATGATGCATATAGTGGTCAAAAATTTGACTTAGGTTCTTAGCATCACTGAGCAGTGACAACAATAATCAACAGTTATATGGGATTGTTTTTCACTGTCCCTTTTTTTCCAATATATAGGAAGAGACAGATGTAAGTATCTATTTTACATTGTGCTTCCTATTTGCAAGTCCAACTCAGTGTAGTCACATAGTTTGGACTTTGGAGGGTTTATTTTAGCTGGAGTGTAGAGATTCAAAAGAAACCAGGACATTGAAGCCTTCAGAACTGCATCACCGTCAATGCTAGAGGGTATCGTCGGACAATGATGCTAGAACTATCATGAGTTGACTGCTTCCTTGCATTTTGTGGTGGAAATTTGGATAACATCATCAGTTGGTGTTCCAATTTGACGTTTGGATTTTGTTTGCGATGTCTGTTAGTCACTTTATGCGAAAGTTATGTTGGTTGTAATTGCTCAGTAAGTCTACTGAGGTTTGTTATCCAAAAACATAGGGGATATGCTCATACGCATGCCTGGTCTTTCTTTGCCGTGAATCTTCATGTGCTACTTGCATGACTCTCTTTTTTCCTAAATTAATTTTTGATTGATAGATCACTGTAGTTCCACTATTTCTGGTCTTGAGATGACATTGCATAGTCTTAAGTGGAATCCACTTTGCTTTGTGTTTTCTTATATTTCATTTTGTACTTCTTGTTCCGTGGTACCAGATAAAAATTCACAGTTTCTTGGAGAAGACTAAGAATATACGAAAAAATGCAAGTGATATGCCAGAGGATTTACTAAAGGAAAAGGAGATTCAGCGGAATCGTGTGAAGAGCTTAGTCAAGAGAAAACGACTGTTTGAGGCAGCAAAGCTGGTGACCAGTGAAGATACCAAGTCATGGGGTCAAGACACTCAAGCTAAGGTGCAAGTTTTCTTCCTGTAATCCTACATTTTAAGGAAACTAATCCATATCTTGACATCTTCTGTTTCTGAAGCATTTTTTTTTCCTTTCTATGATGGTGCAGCTGGGTAGTCGACTGATAGAGTTGCTAATAGATACAGCTTATATTCAGATTCCAACTGCTCAATCAGCTGACAATCCCCCTGATGTGCGACCTGCATTTAGGCACAAATTCAAAATTTTGAACAATGACCTAGGGTGAGGTGCATCTAATTTCTATATACTTCATCTTCAGAAAGCTGCATCACCATACATGTTATTTATGTACCTCTCTCTTGAATTTGCTACTGATAATAATGAAGGCCTTTCTGGCACAATTTATGAATTTTAGTGGATTAACTACTTTATGTTTATGGTGATGCCACCTCAATGGCATATGAATAATTTCATAATTTGGAGGAGTATGGACATTAGTCATTAGACATATCATGGGTAGCATTATTTTATTGGTGGGCAGCTTTCTTGAAGAAAGTTGATATGGTTATGGTAATATTGTTTGTAGGACTTCTCACTCTTTTAACCTTTTGTTTTCTTCTTAAAGGCAGCAAGTGGTGAAAAGATATGGAGTTATAGAATGTGATCCGCTTGTTCTGAAAGGGATTGATAGGAGTGTAAGTTTCTTCGTCATCATTATCTGACATTCACATTGCATAAGTGCATGCAAAAAGCTCCCCTCCCCCTAGCTCGTTCTTGCTACATAGCAACATTGCAGTAAGTTATTGCTTGCTACATGGATATCAAAGTTAAAGGCAAATCCACTTGCTGTATTTTTTATGTTTCATATCTTTAGGATTTTTTCATGGACGTGCTAAATTGTCATCTGAAGATAGATAAAGTATTATCAGATAATATGCCTTTCTAAGGCCGTCACATTAATCAGAGAGTATTATACATCAATCATCAATGACTCCAGAATAAACTACTTAAACTAACAGATTTTTACTGCCTTTTTTGAACAGGCTCGGTACATGGTTATTCCTTATGTCCCGATGTTGATACCTCCGAAGAATTGGAGAGGGTATGGAGACTTTTTCTCTATTACATAATTAATCCTCTATAATTCTAAATTCAGCTCTCATATAGAAGTATGGCCTTTTCTACTGTTATAAAGAGCATTTTAACTTAGCTTCAGATTCTACTCAGGTTTCCTCACTTCTAATAGACTGAAGTTTTAAAAATACAATCTCAAAGGAAGGATGAGGAAGATATGTCCTTTTTCTATGTTTGCATTACAAGAATGTGCACATTTGGAAGTTAGATGACGACAGAGCATAAAAAACTAACTCAAAATATGGTTGAAAGGAGAGATGATACTTTTAATATTATATCTATTATTATCTATAATACGACAGCCCTCAACAAGCCCTGAACTTCTTTTACCTCTTTATTTTATTTTGAGTCTTCATTGTATTTTGTAGTCTTTTAACCATTTGTTTCTTCTACTTTTATATTTCCCTCTTATCTACCTACTGTAGTGGTTTTGTTTTTCCCCAGTTGTGTTTTTTTTGCTACGTTATTATGTTGCTATTAGCATTATTGTTATGATTTTAATTGTTACCATCATCATCATCATGGACTCTCTTAGACCCTACCTCAGCGGGATCATACCAGATCGTTGTTTCTGTGTAGAGAGTCTGAACAATAATGATTTAGCTGCTCTTGGCATACATACTTTCTGTAATATATGCAAACTATATGTTTACATCTCTTTCTGCTCATTTGCCAGGTATGACAAAGGTGGGTACTTGTTCCTACCTTCTTATGTTATGAGAACACATGGATCAAGGAAGCAACAGGAAGCGATGAGGAAAACTCCACCACAGCAGATGCAGAAAGTATTTGAGGTACAGCTGAATAGAGCACTTCAAACTTGAAAAACATGACTTAATTTGCAATTGATAATTGGTCAAAAAGCTAACTAGGCTGACTTTATTGGGGTGCATGTTTGCAATTATTCTTGCTTTCTCTGTTTTTTTTTTTTTTTTGGGCTTGTATCTCTTAGGTCTTAAGTCATATGGTTATAACCCTTGTGTGAATCTGATTTTTGTACTGCAAGAGTATGGTTGTGTTCACTTCCTCGTTAAAAAAAGTTTAAGAATAAAAGGCTCCAATGAGTTCTGAAATTATGTTCCAATATTTCTGATAAGTTCAAAATTCCGGTGAAGAGAACGCACTCTATGTCTATATATGCCTTCAAAAGTTGGACTGGTGTCACTCTGACTAGTTTGTTTTGTGTGTTGTCAAGATCAGTTTATGAAACAAAGGCTCAAATCCTAGTTTGACTGTTTGAAGTTTTAACTGAATGGATTTTATGTGTTGGATATGTCTTGAATTAATTTGTTAGTTCGAATAACCAAGCACGAGGGTCTCGTATTCAATTATTAAGTGTTGCCTTAGAGTTAAACCTTAGCCATATTCACTTATTAAGTGTTGCCTAACACATCTGTTTTCTGTGTTCAGTTCTCTCCCATAATAAAACTACTCTCCCTCTAGTCTGGTGGACGTAGCTAGCACACCGCTAGTGAACCACGTTAAATCTGTGCGTGTTATTTTGTTACTTCTACGTTCTCTATTCTTTATTCGTTAGAATCTGTGGTAACATTATGTATATATTCTTCTTCTTTTCTTTTTTTGAAAAAATAATTGAATGAGCTACTTAAATTGGAGGGGAAGGTTACAACTTATAAGTCTCCTATATCAACTTTAATATGTTGGAAGAGGGTATGTGTACTGTCACTTGTTAAACATTTCAGTTTATTATAAGTTTGCGTGCTTACTCCATATGATCGAGAATATTCTCTTAGACAGGGTGGAAACTTTGTTGCCAGTTTGAATGCTTTCTTTCACTTCTTTCCACTTTAATGTTTCCAATCATCTTAGAAAGAAGAGGCAAGGAGAGTTCCTTAGTAATAGTCATGCTGTAAGGACTAAGGCATAAAAGTAATTCTTAAATTTCAACTCATTAGGCTCTTACTCTCGCTTCCAAACCCTAAGCAATGTGAAAATGTTCATTTACTCCTTTACACACATGTATACTGAACTTCAGAGCTCTGCTCCTTTCGTTTGTGATTTTGAAGTCAGAGTTTAAGCTTGATATGTATAGAGTTTCAGAAAAAGGAAAAGAGTATGGCTGTGGATAATAATAGCTTTAGTTTGCTCATAACTGCAAGTTAGCTGAGTTGGAGCACTCTGGTTTTATAAATGTCGAATTTTTAACTAGGTTGCAAAATGAACTACACAAATATGACACTGTCAAAAGCTGTTTGTTGCTTATACAAATATCTTCAGTAGAAATATCTGTTGAGTTGCAGGCTTCTTGGGTTGTGACTCTCTTTCTGCTTTGCATTTGTGCAGGCATTGAATACTCTTGGAAACACAAAATGGAGAATCAACAGAAAAGTTCTCAGTGTGGTGGAAAGCCTATGGGCTAGTGGTGGCAACATTGGCGGTCTTGTTAATTGTGAGGATGTCAGTGCCAATTTATATATATTTTTGTAAAGCTCTCGTTGATCGTATGCATCCTTTTTGGGTTTCTTTTCCTCTAACCTAATGTTCAGCGGGAAAAATGTGATGCCTTTGTCTTTCTTTCTTTTTCTCCCTCCCCCACTTATCTCTTACACTCTAGTGTTTTCACCCTACTTGAATATGTGCACTTGCAGGTTCCGTTGCCTGAAAAGCCACTGACAGAGGATCCAGCAGAACTGGATACATGGAAGTGGAGCGTGCGGAAAGCAAAGAAAATCAACAGAGAGAGACATGCTCTACGTTGTGACGTAGAACTTAAACTTTCTGTACGTATTCTCCCTTTTAGCATATTTTAGCATCAGTTAAATGAATTTTTGGGAAGTGGACACTGCAAGGTGTCGAAGCTAAAAGAAGAGTGTCTGTTATTTGGTTTCGGGAATTTAAATTCATTGTTAGCAATTAGTAGTCAAAGCAAATATAGTTGCTTCAGCAAGATTACCTACTAAATAAAAAGCCTGCTTGGAGCCTTGGAGTGAAATTTTTTAGTCCATTATGTTTTAGTGTGCCTTGGCAAGAAACAAGCTGTCCTTGACACTTTAAATTCTACTCGGATTTCCCATAAAATATTCAGCTTCTGTCCAAGAATTGTCTAACCCTTCAAAGTTAAACCAAAATAATATTTTAAAAGTTCTTCAATCATTCTGCTAATCAGCTCTTAATTTTGTTTCCATGCTACATTGGGAGAGATTTTTATGAGACTTCGGTATGTTGGATCCCCAGAGGTGGAAGGGAATTCACCTACTGCTGTGACGAGTGCATTTATTCACTAGAAGCAAGAGTATGTTTTTCGTATGCAGTCAATTGCTCTAGCAATCTCTTCAAACTCTCTTTTTTGGCGAGAATAGGTAAAATGCACTTTTATTCCCGTCTGAATGGGTGGAGACAGATGGTTGAGCCTTATTGTAAATCTCTGGGAAAGAACTTCTGATGGGTAGTTGTGGAAATCAGATTGGCTTACTTTTGAGTTTTATCTGATGATAGATGTGTATTGGTTCAGTTACGAATTCTGTTCACCTTTCTGTATAGAAGGCGAAAAGAAAAAGAAACTCTTTGTACATTGTTTAATTTTATTGCTTTCAAAAGAAGTACTTTTGTGTAACTGCCTGCTTCTTTTGGACGGCTTTGGTGTGTCAGGTTGCTCAGAAGATGAGAGACGAGGAAGGCTTTTACTATCCTCATAATCTTGATTTCCGAGGCCGAGCTTATCCCATGCACCCACATCTAAATCATCTAAGCTCTGACCTTTGCCGAGGTGTGCTTGAATTTGCTGAAGGACGGCCTTTGGGGAAATCTGGATTGCAGTGGCTGAAGATACACTTAGCAAATGTATATGCTGGTGGTGTCGACAAGCTTTCATATGAGGCTCGTGTAGCTTTTGTGGAAAATCATCTCGCTGAAATATTTGATTCGGCAAGCAATCCTATCTATGGAAATCGATGGTGGTTATCCGCAGAAGATCCTTTTCAATGCTTAGCTGCTTGTATTGATCTATCAGGAGCTCTGAACAGTTCATCACCGCATACTTTTGTTTCCAATCTTCCAATACATCAGGTAATTACCTCTAGTGAGAGATCTCAGTTCTCATCATAAATTTCTCTATAGCTATGCAATTAGTGCAACAAGGCACTCTAGTTTTTTCGCATTTTATTTTACTGGGAGCTATCTTTACCTAGTGAACTGGTTTTTCTTTCCCCATAAATTATGTCTTATGCTGCTCACAGTTAACATGGTAAGCTCTTGTATTTCTGTATTTCAAATTTTCCATTCTGTCCTTTAAGATTGTGAAGAGTAAACGGTGTAATATTCTCTGTTCGGGTGACCACACTTCTCTATGCATTGAATTTTGTCGGAGATCAGAGCTTCATAAGTCTCATTTCAACTTTTCAGGAATTGAATACTCTGAATTTTTGTAATCCAAGCTCCTGAAAATGTTTATATTGATGTGTACTCTCCGGTCTACACTGTAGCTTTTCTTATAAGTGTCATAGATAATTTATTATTAGAATTAAGTGTCATAATTAAGCCATGTGCATACCTAGATTTCATTCAAACAAATATAGTATGAATACAATATGGACCTAGGGAAAACGTGATTCTGAAATTCTAGGGATACCAACACAGTCAAAAAAAACCAAATTGTCATCTTATGATTTTTAGAAAGGGGACTTCAAAGCTCTTTTTTTTTTCATTGTTTTTTATATAAAGAAATCTTTCTATAGTGTAATCACAATGGAGAATTCATGAAGGTCCATCAATTCATAAGATCATAGTAGTATATTTTTCCCCTTGTTGCTGTGATGTACTTTATGGTCCTCGTTGACTATTCTTCTCCTTTGCCCCCTTTACTACCTCTCCTTATTTATTTAGTTTTTTTTTAAAGTCTAGTAGCCAAAACTATGTTCCTTCTTGTGAAGTGCGTAAGATGTTCCCCAACTCTCAAATGTATCTTACAAGTTAATGTGAATTACAAAAACTGACACGGCGTCTAGTGTCTTAGATACTGATATGTTAAGTTTGCCACATGCCAACTATATGAAGCATCATTGCAACCTGGTTCATAACTTCATACTAGGCTAATGTCTATCCTCATCCTTGGCCAATAGTTGAGAGAAGGAGTATTGGAGTATTCCAAGGATATTATGACATCGTAATGATACAAGGCTAATGTCTATCCTCATCCTTGGCCAATAGTTGCGAGAAGGAGTATTGGAGTATTCCAAGGATATTATGACATCGTAATGTACAGATTTCTTGCAACTCTGGATGTGACAATCAAATTGCAAACATGCCTGATTTATTTTTCTTTTCTTTGTTCAGGATGGTTCATGCAATGGCCTACAGCATTATGCTGCTTTGGGAAGAGACAGTGTAAGTTTTCTGTTGATCTTTGTTCCTGCCCCCTACTTTAACGGCCTCTATTGTCCTGGCATTGCGTTTTTGAGTATTGTTGTTGAACATTATGCTGATGTTGTGGATAGTGCTGTTAGCCTTCTTTAGTTTTTGATGGCTAAGGGTGCTTACTATGTTCTCCCTTCTGGATGATGTGAATGCTCCATGTCTTTTATGTAATTTTTGTTACTTTTCTACAGAAAGAAGCAGCTGCAGTAAACTTGGTGGCTGGGGAGAAGCCCGCTGATGTGTACTCCGAAATCGCTGCAAGGTAATTAGTTTGCACCGTGGAAAGTAATGCTGCCACAAGGACTTAATAATTATGCTATATCTCAGATATTTTTTGTGAAGATACGCTACTCAATGGCATGAATGAACACACATAATAACATTGAGGTAATATCATGTACTATCAGTATAGAAGTCTTAGTGGAAGAACCGGAAGAGAAGGAAAGAATCAATGTAACTTGTATCGGAGTAATGTTTCAGTTTATGAGCATCCTTGTGAAGATTCTATTGAGATTACTGAATGGTTTTTCTCTCTCCTTCTCTCTCTCTACAGTGGAAAATTAGAATTTACTAACAGAAATAAGAATAGACGATTGAAAAGAAAGCTGTAAAGTGATAGGTGAAATATCTTTCTTGTATTTGAGTGCCCTTGTTCTTACTTTTTCATGCAGAGCTATCTGATGTTTGAACTGCTGTTTTTATGATTTATGAAAGGATTTTTTTTTGTCATGTTCCACCTTTTAAGATGCAAATTTGGTGACTTAGCACCCCAAGTCTTCTAATCTTTCATTTAGATTATTATCGTTTTTTTCTGTTTGGAAGCACCTTATATGACTATTCAATAATGCCTAATAAAATGCTATGAGCTAGTAGATTGCGGTAGGAGAAGTAATTCTCTCGCTTTTTTGTGGTTTAGGGTTCGTGAAATCATGGAAAAGGATAGCAGAAAGAACCCTGATACAGAGCCAAATGCGATGTTAGCCAAAATCCTAGTCGATCAGGTTCATCATCTGCACTTCTGTTTTGTGATAATGCCAAATTGCTAATTTTTTTAGTGGAGATTTGGCAGATGTGATTAAGGTAATTGGCAGTTTTGTGCCTGCTAATGAAGAAAGGTATTTTGAATCTTAGGTGGACCGCAAACTGGTGAAACAGACAGTAATGACTTCGGTTTATGGTGTTACATTTGTTGGGGCTAGGGAGCAAATTAAGAGGAGGTTAGAGGAGAAGGGTCTCATCACAGATGACAGACTGCTTTTCTCTGCAGCCTGCTATTCTGCTAAGGTAAGAAAATATACATCAAATGGCACATAAAGGAAGTATGTAATATTCCATACTATCATTCTGTTGAAGTTTTTCTCTTCTTCTGTGGGTTAGTATGGAGATGTGCCCTACTGGACTGGAAGGGGTCAACCCGGCCCAGCTTGACTGGCAAGGCCCCTTGGGAGTGAAGGGAAGAGTGAAGGGAAGGGTAAGGGGAACGCCACTCCAAAGTGCTTGTAGTGGAGTTAGAACCATAATCTTTAGGCCGTGAGATACATACCTTTACCACTAGACCAAGCTTTACTTGGTTATCTTGTTAAGAAGTTTAATGGAGTTTCATGCTAAGAAGACCTACCAAGCCTATCTCTTGAGTACCAACCTCTGGATTTGGAATTTTAACTATTTTAAAAGAGACTAGGCAAAGAGGATAGTAGGACGGGACAAGAATAAACTAGACCGTGATGTGCCTTACTTTCTTCTGGTGCTTCTCTCGTATATGAAGAGTTTAATATGCTTTATATTTCAAGAATAATACGTGGAATCTAATTCTTACATCACATTACAATCTTATCCTAGGTAACAATGTCTGCCCTCGGCCAGTTATTTCAAGCTGCACGTGGTATTATGGATTGGCTTGGTGATTGTGCTAAGGTATTGTTTCCTCTATTGTAATAAATGAAGAAGCATGAAACTTTAGTAGTTTCACCTTGACTTGCCCGCCTTCACAGGTTGTTGCTTCTGAAAATCAACCTGTTCGCTGGACCACTCCTCTTGGTCTGCCGGTAGTACAACCATACTGTAAAAGTAAACGACACCTTGTGAGTGCTCTTTTTCATTGCTTGATAGTTGATACTTGTCTGGTCTACTCTCTTCTCCTGCAAAAATATATGTATATTTTACAGTTGGTGCTTCTGATCTTGGAGATGAAAATAAATCTTACCTCTAGATTATTCAGTAAAATGCTTCATTTATAATATGAACAGAAACTCCAAACTGGAGGGGAGTGTTTCCATCGTTGACAACCATATTACAAAAAATGAATGCTAAAGATGCCGCATTCTCTTTCTTTTTTAATTAAATAATGTGATTAGCGGGAAGAAAGTTTCTACAAGTTTGATCAACAATGTTTTCTGGGTTATATTGTTTGCAAATTACTTCCTATTAAATAGCTCATTTTGCGAGTTATAGCCTTTTTAAACAAAAAATTGTAAATTACTACCTTTTTTGTTACTTCACATTTGCTGTTGCTATCTCTTTGTCTGATTCTGATAATTTCCTTTTTACCCCAAAATCATGTCATAGTGTATATCTTTGAAAATTCTGAAGTAGGTTCTGTTTTAGCTCCAAATTGTGGTTTTGCACCCTCAAGAGACTCGCTAATATCTGACAAGTGATGGCAATAGTAAATGTCAATAAGCTAGTAATATAAAAGCTCTTTTTTTAAAAAAGTTACGAATCACAAAGTGATTTATTAAATAGGTAGAAATTGATACATCTATATGTCCGTCATGTGGATCCTCCACCTTGGCAATGACAGCGCACTGCGCCACTGCCTCATACATTAGATGTCAAGTCGTTTGTTGATGTGATTGTCAATCCCGTAAATGAAACAAAATGAGTATCAATCCTTGAACCCTTGACCTCTTAATTTATATGTGGTGCTTTTACCACTATATCAATTGATGAAATGATGATCCAAAATGTATGTCAATATCCCTAAGTACTCTTAAATCTACAAAGAAAAGAAATAAGTATAATGTCACAATATTAACATTGCTGCTTTACGAATAATTTGGCTTTTCACCCTCTTTGTTAACTCCTCCATATGCATGATTTTATGTTGTCGAACGTTCAGAATTATCTGATCTTATTAAATCGAAATTATAAAAGCAATTATATCAAAATTATAAAAGCAAGTCAGAAGTCTTATTAAAGATACTCTTGCATGCTTGAGTCCAACACTAGTTTTCCCTACATCCTGCAATATTTATCAATTGTTTATTTGATATGCTAAGCTGTTGAGTGAACATTAGTGTTCCATACAGCTTCAAATTTGTAATCCTTCTATCTAATTGGTTATTTTGTTGACCTTTAGGATGCATTTTAATTTTTTCTCTTTATGGTACTTTGGGACTGCATTTAGTTCAATTGAGCTTCTTTACCTTTCAATCCAGATCCTTGATTTCTCCCTCGTTAGCAGCTAGAACTTAACCAAAATTTTGTTGGTCTGCAGATAAAAACATCTCTGCAAGTTTTGGCTTTGCAACAAGAAGGTGAAGGGGTAAGCTCATGATTTTTTGTTTCTAAGTTATTCCTCCCCAACCTCACCTTTAGCTGACTATGATTTGAATTGACTAACAGATTGAAGTAAAAAAACAACGGACAGCTTTTCCTCCAAACTATGTTCACTCACTTGATGGAACTCATATGATGATGACTGCTGTGGCATGCAGAGATGCCGGTTTACAGTTTGCAGGTTTTTTCCCCTCACCTTATTGTTCTTTTGTATAGTTGGTTGTATTTTTCTGGTCTTAGGTGTTCGGCAAATACAGCCTTAGTTGCAGAGAAGCTGAAGCAAAATGTGATGTTCTTGTCTGTGCAGGAGTTCATGATTCATTTTGGACACATGCATGTGATGTGGAGATGATGAATCAAATTCTTCGAGAAAAGTTTGTGGAGCTATATAACTTGCCCATTCTAGAAAATGTGAGTGCTTATAATAAAATTCAAATTTTTTTCTATTATTCAGTCTTTCTAAGATTTCACATTCCCAAAGGCCAATATAGTCTTTCTTTCGAATTCTTTGTTAAGAGTATCATTAAAAGGCTGCTTGGTTGGGTGGAAATCATTTTCAAGGAACAAGTGGTTTTCCCATTTTCATTTGTTCGGTTTGTGAAAGACGGAATATAATTAACCAATGGTGGAAAACATTTTCCTTTCTAAAGGGAGGATTGCCAGGATTTCCTCCATATTTCTTATCTTCCTCTTTCCTCCCTCCTAGCATCTTTTCCCTTCCCTTTCGTTCTTTTTCTCTGTAATTTTTCATGTTCAGAGCCAAACAAAAGAAAATCTACAATTGTCTTCACCCCTGGAAAGTGGTTTTCCGTTGAAAGTCGTTTTCCGTGCAACAAAATGTAGCCTAAGGGTATTACGGGAAAGTCAAAGGTTAACTTAGTAATCTAGACAAGCCTATTCTTTTGCTACCTCTTGCAATAGAAATGTGGACTATTATTTACAGACAAAAGGAGTAACGAGAAATCTCTTGTACGTCATAACTCATTAGCTACTCTTAACTCTTAAAACTCTTAAATACGATTAGCAGTTTTTGTTACTTTCCCTGAAAACTTACCCTGGATGGTTTGCAGTTGCTCGAAAGCTTCCAGGCATCATATCCAATATCAACCTTCCCACCACTTCCAGAACGGGGGAACTTCGACTTGGAAGAAGTCCTTGAATCACCGTACTTTTTCAACTAAATTATGCACATACGATCTATAGCCTGAAAATCAAATTCTGTTTGGCACCCAGAAGACTGTTGTGCAACAGATGGTGGACTCGATGTTCAGGTTCATTCCTGATCGAGCTAAGAACGTGCTAACCGAGAAGTTCAACCATGGTAATGCTTTTTTGTCCCTTAAAAGGGTATATGAAGCTAACTGATTCTGGCGAGAAGCTCATACACGGACATTTCACTTGATCAGACAATGTTGTATGATACCATTTCCCTTATCGAGAATGCTATTGCATATAGAAAATCCGGCCTGGCTGTCACGAGAGTTGAAAGAGTTTTTCCTGGAAATGTTGCTGCTTATTTCCATCTCTTTTTTTATGATGTTGAAGCTGCTTGAAGAATCCTCATAGACAGCCAGTGACTACACTCAGGACAGGACTCTGTCTATTTTTGTTGTGAAGAGCTTGTAAATAGGATGTAACCTTATGTTCTATCTCATTATTGTATGAATCTAAAAGGTAGAAGAGATTTTGTACCAGGCAGCAGACCAGAGAATTCATTGTTTTGTATATTGTAAAAATTTTCATCCAGTATATAATATAGAAAGTTCCATATCTTCCCTCACTTTGTTGTTGTTTACTTGAATTTTTGGTTGGAAGTTTGATCTGTTTTTTTTGAGTTCAAACTAAAATAATTTAATATTTGACAATTAGTGATAATTATTAATAAAATTGACAAAATTGTTTAGAATCCGATTTATACAAATCGAATAATATGAAGGATTGAATTTGTGTCCGAATATTAGTTGAAAATGACAATATATTAGCTCAAGTTATCACTCAACCATCAGTTTGGATGAACTAATAGACGATAACAAACGTTGACGAACATGTATTTTTTCTTTTCACCGGGACGAACATGTCTCTACTGGTACGACCAACCACAATGATCAATTGACAATCTTCTTTTCCATTATAACTTTATGACTAGTTTTACATCCCATGCGATGTATTAAATTTATTGCCGAAGGCAGGAATCTGCAACTAAGCCGACTAAACGTCTATAAATTATTACAACAAAGACTGAAAAGACTACAACTGTTAGAAGAGGCTTTCTGCCACTTTCAACGAGGCGGGGTGTTGAATTGGCATGACAAATAAAAGCATTACATAAACATCAGTTGAAATATTTAGCTCATAGTATACCAGTTGGTATAGAAGTTTAGGATCATGCACAAAAATATAGACCAACACCGAGGGAACGTAGGTAGCATCGTACCACTATCATTAGCTGAAGCCTGAACAAAAAATCTGCAAGTTGGTTCTATTATAGTATTATCTATCTAAGAAATGATCCCCTCTATTGTTGTCAATATTTGAGAAATGTTTGTTACAGCGGCAAAATTACAGAAGAATACTGGGGGAAAAGAATAGACATCGAATCATCCGATTAAGCTGAAGCAACCTTGACAACTAAGCGCGCAGTTGAAGAATAATATGCTCTTTTTTCAGCACGCAGTTGTATGGCATGGGCATTTACAACGGAAAAAGCTATGTATGGGGGAAAACAGAGTTGTACGTCAATCAAAGGGAATCTCTGACCATTGTATTACTTAATCAGCAGCTGTGTAATTGGAGAAGAGTTGCATCAAAATATTCAGAGTTTCCGGGTAAAATTTCCTAGCGAACAAATAACAAGGCCGCTTCACTCCATTCCATAGACAAGGCTGTACATATATTTGCTTCTGCAAATATTGAATAACGAACATTTTCAGAAACTATGCAGAGAAAAAAAAACAGCGAACTACAAAACTGAAATAAAAGGACGCTTACATTTGCCTCACTAGTTTCATGCACACTTTCACCAATAGACTGCAAGAACAATTACAAAGGGTTAAGGATTATAAGCATCAATTGGAATAGGAGAAACATACAAACTCCACTGAAAAATAGTTCACAGTGCCTTGTGAGTACTAAATATTCCTATTTGATTTCAAACAAAAGGAGTTTTCAGTGAGATGATATTTCATATTTTGCATGTTTTAGGCTACAAATGAAATCTTGATTCCTAATGCCTCATGGAGATACCTTTTGCCTTAAAGAGAGCAATTTAGCCTATTTAGGTATCCTAATGAGTTTTGAAATATTGCACCTATTATCAACTTTTTATCTCCATGAACAACATGACACTAACTTCTACATAAAAGGAAAATTATTACAACACCTAACATGGCCATTTTATGGATAGTACTGGGGCATTTTCCATTTGATAATAGGAGAACTAGTCAGGGACGAAGTTCTCATGCACGGTATCTTGCACTAGAAAAATAAAACCTCAAGGTAATTCTACGGAAATCACACAATCACTCACGTTACCTGAGTTAAAATACCCACTGCATAGATCTCCAAAAAATAATCTTACAGAGCAGCTAAAATATTTAGTAAATGGAAAAATGCAAAGAATTGGGAAAGACCCCCAATTACAGTCACTTATGCTAGAAGAAACAGGCAAAAGAGCACCTGAGGTGGGGGGAATGAATCTAGCTATACAAGCTGAGGTGGCAGAGCATCTTTCATTTCTGTTATTTCTTTTATTATTGCTTTTATTTCTGTTGAGCAGTTAGAGTAACAGAATTCCTCCAGCTCTTGGAGAGAATCTTTTCAGCTATAAATAAAGAATGTAAGCTAGGAGGAAGGATATCAAATGAAGAGTGAAAGATAGAAATTGGAGAGCTTCCTCATTCTCTCGAATTAGTGAGGAGTTGGAGTGTACAAGCCACTCGAAAGCTTGATTATCTTTTACATATTTGCATTTTAGTTTGTTAATACGAATGTCATCTTCTTCTTGCCTTAAATTCTGCTGCCTATATCTCAGTTCTTAGCAAAAAATTGCTTCTAATAATGCAACCTTTTGGCGATTCGCAAATAATAATACAACCTTTCGATTATTCTGGAATAATGCAACCTTTATGCCCCATTTATTTTAAATAGGACAAAACCGGATAAAACCGGATATAACCTGAATAATAGGTTTAGTGGGACACGTGTCGGCTAATAATTGGTTCTAATCAACAAATTTATTAAAACATTCTTAAAAAAAGGTAAAACAAAAAAAAACTCCCTTGACAGAAAATACCCCCAACTTGCTGGCACCACCGCTACTCTGCCGGAAGTTACTCCCTCTTCGCCGGAATTGCCCCACCCTACCGGAACCCACCAGACACCACCAATAAACCACCCCAACGTCCCTATCCCCTGCCGTTACCCACCCCTAACCCTCCACAAGAAACCACCCCTCTCGCTAACCACCCCAACCCCTACCAAAAAACACCTAACTTAGGCGGAAATCCACCCCAACCCTACCAAAAACACACCCCCAGCGTCGATAACCACCACAACCCACGAAGAACCCCCACAAACCATGAAACCCCCGCCCACAAACCAGATCTGGCAGTACATGAATCTTTGAGACAGCGGGGTTTCGTGGGTGGGAAGATAGGCTGGTGTTTTCGTCCGGTGGTGGCGAGGCGGGGGTGGTGTGGCGCGGGCTTGGAAGGTTTCAGGGAGGGGTGGCGAATAGGGGGTGGGTGTGGCAGTGGAAGTGGAAGTGGGTGAGGGTGAGGGTGAGGGTGAGGGTGAGGGTGAGGGTGAGGGTGAGGGTGAGGGTGAGGGCTGGGGTGGTGGCAGTGGGTTTCGTGTAGGGGGGTGGGTAGGGGCTGGGTTTGGTTTTTTTATTTTAAGTTTATTTTTTAATTTTAAAATTTAGAATTTAAAGTTTTAAATAAAAATTACCAATGGTTCAGGTCACCGGTCATTTGTCTTATTTAAAATAAATGGGGTATAAAGGTTGCATTATTCCAGAATAATCGAAAGGTTGCATTATTATTTGCGAATCGCCAAAAGGTTGCATTATTAGAAACAATTTTTCCTTCAGTAAATTAATTTACAAGTTTGAAGAGGTGGTACTGGGAAGTTCTAACTTCTAAAAAAGAAGTAGCAGGATTTCCCAACAAAAAAGTAGCTGACTTGGCTAATCCAGCGAGTGTGAAAATAAAGTACAGTGGGCGGTAAGCACCACTATGAGACCACTTGTTTATGCCATATCTTTCTTGTTATACGCTGACAAAAATTGGAGACATTTCAATTTGCTTTCCCTTTTCTACGATGATTTCCTTTTGCTATGACAGTTATACTTATACATGAGAATTAAACAACCTCAAAGGTAGCATAAGCAAGGTAAGACCATACCGAAATTCTCTGCAGGAGCTCATAGCTGACATCCTGTGCCCTATAAGACTTTGGATGCCACTTATGTTCAGACCAATCGACATGGGTTACTGACCAATTAGCCATCCCCCCTGGATCAATGATCTAGACATCGCCAAAAACAGTAGGTTAAATTAAACAGATATATTGAGTCTTTGACCGACAGAACATCCATAGTGACACTTACATTGAAGAATGTTGGCAAGTAATGTTCGTCGCAATAGCAATTGCGTCCTTCAAAGCCAGGCTGTCGAAAGTTAATAAACATATCAACATTTTTGTTTGACCTAGACATGGATTTCATATTTATCTAAAAGTGTGTTTGATTGGGACTTGTGAGGACACTATTTTACAAGGAAAGTGATTTTCCATTTTCTTTTGTTTGCTTTGAAAAGGGTGGGAAATAGTACCTCCAATGATGAATTTTTTTTCTTACCAAAGAAATAAATGCCACTAAATTCCTCCCTAATTCTTACCTTCCTCTTTCTCTTCTCTCATCCATCCTCTCCCCTCCATGTTCCTTTTTTCCCTTCTCTTGCATATTCTCATTTAAGATTGTATTTTCCTTTTAGAAAAACTTCTCATAGAAATCATATACTTCCTCCGTTTTTTTTAGTTGACACGTTTTGACTTTTGACACTATTCACATAATCTACTTTGACTATCTTTTGTGATTTATACATAAGAGAAAATATAGTCATGTGGGGTCTTGTTAGATTCGTCTCATTATATATTTTCAAAATATCATATTTTTATAATTTTTACTCATCAATTTTCTAAGATAAAAGTGATTGAAATCACGCGTTGGCAAACGTGATAAAAGAAACAGGTCAACTAATAAAAAACGGAGGAAGTAGCATTGATAATGTTTCTCGCCCAACCATAACAGAGCCCAAATGTTATGCAAAGCTTTATTATGCATTCCGCATATAACAGTTCTGTGTAGACAGATGCATAAACATAAATCATAAACGCCTTTTTCCACCATCAGAGTTCTGAGGTTAGCTTCCTAATATGCAATGACACTTGAAACATGCATATCATATGTACTTAACTTTTAGCTACAGTCAGCTTTAGGGGGGGGGGATGATACTTCATAGACAGCAAAAGAGCTCACCCTGCAGTAGTTTCTGAACTTTGAGTAGTAAAGAGTATCAGAAATTACTATCAACGCATGCTGTCGTTTCAAGTGGAACCACTGCAAAACACCAAAATTTAGTTATATACTATGTACCATCATTTTTCAAAAAAAAATTACATGCTTCAAATCTCAGGTTGCATTGAAGATTGATTTTGCAAGACAGCAACACCAGATAGCAACAGAATTACATACCGAAAGAAGTTGTCAGAGAACAATAATTAACTTGAAAATTGGAACAAGAACTCAACTATAGCTCCAAAGCGTTATATGATGAGAAATAGTTACAAACCTATATGTGCTCTTTAACGCAGAGTTACATACTTACCAAGCAGAAGAAATTGATTCAAAATGTAAAGAAATGGTTGTATACAGAGGCATGCTTGACATTGAAGTATGATTAGTTGAAAGTATGCAATAGTTAATATTGCATGAAATTTTCGGATAAAATTGTCATTATAGATTTTATTTGAAGTTGCTGAAAAATTATATACTTCCTCCGTTTTTTTAGTTGCTACACTTTCCAAATAAGGAAATTTCTTATTAGATGCTACACTTCTTTATTTGGCTTTTCCTTTTCTCTATCTCTCTCCTACCACATGTCTTTTTCTCTCTATCTCTCTCAGACTCTCACATCAAAAAAATGCATTGGAGTCCGCAAAAATCAAAGTGTAGCAACTAATTTGATACGGAGGAAGTACTAGTATAGAATACAATGATAGATTTTTGCGCAATGTTGTGTTGCTTTCAAATAGAGCAGTCGAGGTAATTGGAATTAGTATAGACTATAGATTAAAAAAACAGTTAAGTATATGATGCTTTCTCTCAAAGGAAAATTCCTTATTTGTGAAAGCACTTTCTAAAAGAAAAGCAATTTTGAGAAACCAGTCAAATCGTGCATGAAAAAGAGTTGCCAATAAATTTAAAATGCCTAGCCACGTACTCGTTACAAGCACAATTGCGTAATTCCCAAAGAGGGCAGCAATATGCTATGCCAATTGATACTTCTAGGCTTCTAGCTGAAATACTTCACTCGCCATTATGCTCATATAGGTGCAATCAAACAAGAAGTTTAAGGTCTAAACATCAGCAAGCCCCCTTTACATGCGCCATTGTAGTCACTAATTAAATATGTTCTCTGAAGATGAATGGAGGTTCTAAAGAGCACAAACATCAAAATGAGAGAAAACATTTGACAGCTTGGGAACAGTGAAGAAAGACGTAGGAGAATATCTAACTAAGCCAGAACCAAAAAAGCAGCCAAGAAACGGGAATGGCTACTAAAATCACTACCGAAAAAAAAAGAAAAAGAAAAACTTCTCTAACACAAGATACAAGATTGCACAAAAAAAAACATCAAATAAATAAAACATTCACATCAATGAACTGTCTGAAACTTCAAGAACCCAAAAGACCTGATGTTAAACATGCAAATCTTTTCAGTGCTAGATTTCTAGGCATCACAGTGTTGAAAGGCCAAGAACTCTTAACCTGATTTAAACATTGACATGCTTAGATGTTAGGTAAGAACTATGACAAAAGTAGATTTGTCTGTTTAATGCACTCAGGATCTGTCTATTTCCCAGTTGAATTGCAAGCCAAGTTCCACAGCTAGCAAAAATTCTTTCATTATATATATACAAGCAGTTTTTAGAAATGGTAGGTATAACCTTACCTGCGCGCCCTTACGGAAGTCCTCCTTTTCTATTTCAGGTAACATATGTGGTGAGAACCTGTCATTTCCATGAGGACCTGGATCCAAGAAACTGGAGGAAAAGGTACACAATCAGGTACAAGAACAAAATTAGGGTAGAGAACAAGATTGACTGAAATCTTCTTAAACCCAAGATGTCATGCAAAGAGTATGGAGAATCGGTCATAGAATCCTTCACATAGGACCTCACCACACAGTAGCGGAAGAAAACGAATACTCAGGTGTTGTAATCACAGAACTCACCTATCAATGTAGCTTACATTTGTGTACATCAGATAGTTGTACACATAGTCAAATCTGTGCAAGGGTATACAACTGCAAGTAAAGAACATTCATAGATCAGAATCACAGGACACTGTACTACATGATGGAGAAGTAACATATAAAAAAGAGAGAATATTTACACACCTATCAGAAAGTAATACAAAGTGATGGTTATCAGGATCTCTCAGTGCATTACCCAAAAGGCGTCGTTCTGCATCTATCATCGAGACTTGACCCCAGCCGACCTGTGACCGGGATCCACATAACCCTGTCAGCTCACTTATTATTATGTAGTTAAGGATGCACTACATCAAATGTCGTAAAAAAGTATTTCTTTGCCCCTTGTAAAATTGAATTTGGTCAGCCAATAATCTTGTGTTTAAGGGCAGCAAGATCACATATCCACCTCCAACTCCCAACAAGAGATAATAAAACACAAGCTTATTCTAGGCAGAGGCCTCTAGGAAGTAGTAAGGTAAAATAGTATGACCAGACAACATGACCGGGGAAATAAACAATTGCTAAAACTATGCCATTAAGATGAGAAGTTCAACTTTTAGTTTGATGGATCATATATCTCTAAAAGTTTGTCTGAACAGGGAAGATGGAAGGAGAGGGAGAGAAAAGAGAGCAAAATATTTCTATTTCCTTTTTGGGTACAACTTGAGGGAACGGGAGACAATTGGAAGAATTCATCTTCCTTTCCCTCGTAATATACCAAATCTTCCAATGTTGACAAGACTTGGAAGGAAAATGCAAGCTCCATCCCTTCCTTTCCTTCCCTTTCCTACTCCTTCCCCGCTTGCCCTCCATGATTGCAATCCATAAAAAGTGTAAGGCACCACTTTCTGAATACGTACCAACGATAAACAGATTTAACAATTACAAAGATCAATTCCTAGTGGCACAAAAGGAATAGCAAGCATGTGAACTCATAGCACAAAAATAACTGATAGACCTTGTCATGAATTAAAGTAAAACCTTGAAGGTACAGACCTTGTCGCTGTGAATGTCTCTACCAAGGAAATATTGGCTCTGATGTACAGGTTTCCGCTGAGACGCATGCACATAAACACTAAACTTGCCCTCATTGCCCTGCCATTTTAGATAAAAAACTTGAGCACAAAGATAACTGATTGAAAAGCTACTAATTGCAGTTACAAGAGATGCATGACTATAAACATAGAAAAGCTACTAATTGCAGTTATAGGAGATGCATGAATATAAGCAGTAAACTTGCCCTCATGACCCTGACAAGTGTCAAATCAGACATATAACCTCAGAACACAGAAATACCGATAGAAAAGCTACATATGTCAGTGACTCAGTTGACAGGATTTTGAGAAAATCAACATAATCATTACTCTTTTTCTAGCTTTTTTCTGGCAGCATAATCTAACCTTCTTTTGCTTGGATTATTTGCCAAGATAACAAGCATTCAGCTCGTGTAGTTCATGGTTGATTCATGTGCAAGTTAATGATTAATGATTAATATTTGTTTAAGTCCGAACTTAACAAAAGTCTATGATCAAAAATCAAAATTTAGAATTTCTGTTAGGCATTTCATAGTCCATCTATATTCCATTTTCAAATGAAGCCAAAGACTCTCTATTCTTTGGTTTTGGAATATAATAGAAAAAGCAAAATGGCTTCCTAAACTAGTTGCATTTGTTATACAATGAAGTCGGAGGTGCTCAATGCATTTTCAACGCAATTTTCATTTTTGGGTCATCCGGAAACAACCTCTTTGTGTATTCAACACAGGGGCAAGGTTGCGTACATCCGACCTCGGACCTCCCCTTACCTCGCCTTATGGGGGGAGCCTTTAAGGCATTGGGGTAATGTTGTCGTTGTTGTTGTATTTCATAGTCCATCTATGTTCCCATGTCATTGACCGGAGAAAGTGTAAGTTTTATAAATCTAGGAACTCTATATGAATATTTATTTCTTTCATTTATTTCATTTGTTACAGTGACTTGTCAGGTTCATTTTCTTGTCTTATCAAGAAGAATTTTTGAAAAATGAATTTTCTAATTATTCTACAACTATTTTTCCTGATCCAGGACCCAGTGAAAAAACCTTCCATGAGTGAAAATAAAGCATTTTAACATAACTTGTAGTGTACACCTTCAAATGCTTGCTTTCATAAGTGTGCCGTTACTTCCAGACTTCAGCACACATGAAACAGAATTTCAGTATCTGAGCAACTCCTTAAAAAGGTTGGTTAATTAAGCTAGTTCTCCACAAAGACTTCAGAAGTTATATGGACATATGATATGGGTTTACTGTTCATTATTCCAGTTTAATCTTATACGAAGCAGTTGCAGACTTGAAACAAACCATGGAAACTACTGGCTGCATAAGCTTCAAACACTAGAATAAGTTTCAGAAGTGCAATGACAATGTTATTCAACAATAAATTCAACTAACCTCTCAAAAGATGATTTCCATAGAAGAGGGAAGCAATAAAGCATACAAGTTATGAGTCTTGTGACTAACAGATTTTAGCTATCTTACAAAAACTACTGATTTGAATAACTTCACGCAATCATAATTTCGAGAATTACAGTGACAATTCTGTAATTAGTCCATCAATTTCTGCTACAGCCTCCAAAAGACAAATTTCTATAATGGAAAGGAAGCATATTAAATCTAATAAGTATAGCTATGCTACATTAGCTACTGGCTATATAACTCTCAAGTAGTCTTACAGTTTTTAGAAAAAATGTAATGCAATTATTAGTTCATCAGTTGTTTCCCTAAAATCTTAAAGAGATGTTTCACATAAAATCAGAAGAAAGCATTAAGCAGGTCCAGATTCTTAAGCCTTAGCTGCCAACTAGCTCCGCAGTTACTTAAAGTTCATAACACATACTTTAGTTGGTTGATATGTCAATTATGATATGATGTTTTCCCAGGATTGCCAAACTTCTAAGTATATAAAAAATCAGATGTTGGTGCAGTACTCAAATCTAATCAGCTACTTACCAAACTCAATGTATGTATAAATGTGTTCATAGATACATTTTACTATATCCTAGTCAATTGGTCATCGATAGCCATCCAGAGTTTATTTAGACGCATGAAGTAGGTTATGGAGTAGGTTATAACAGAATACTATATTGGTTTGCCATAAATAGTTATAGGATGAAAGTATTACTTAGACCAACACGTAGCCCATACTTGCCATTCGAAAGTAGAGACATCAAAGCATTAAAAAAGGTTGTCAATAAGAAGGAAAGAGAAGATTCTTACAGAAAAGAACATATCCCAGAGCTTTTCAAAAGGCAACGATCCTGGAGTCAAGAACATGAAAGCAATTTTAGGGTTTGCCGTTGGTTGAGGTGGAGTTCTCAAGAATTCTTCGATTAATACTTGTGATGCCAACTCTTGATCAGTCAATTCTCTTTTTGTATAAGAAGGAAGCCATTCTGTAAAAGCTTTGCAGCCTCTAGGTGAAAAGACATAGCAAGCTGAGGAATTTTCAGGAGGATATACATAACCACAAATCACAAAGAAGCTGACCAAGCAAAGCAACACTATAATCCACACTGGTCCTCTAGAAGCATGCCGATGGCGGTGCATTGGAAGGATTTGCATGCTGAAACCCCAGGCTTCTGTTGCCTTCATATTTCACCCAATAAATCAGAGCTGTATCAATACATGATCTAACTCCTCACTATCTTATTTGCTTCAGTCGTACACAAAATGAGTATCGAATACCACCTCAAAGAAATTGAAAATTCAACAATGCTCAAGGAACTGCTTCTGCAAGAAGTGTAAAGTTTATTGCATTAGAGCCACTTTTACATTGTTTTCGCACGTCTACCATACATGCTAGCAGTAAGAATTTTTTTCCAACTAGCAAATAGATGCAAATTACAAAATTTCACCCACATTCTAAGAAAAAACAATAAGGAAAAGGAATAAAACAAGAAATACCAATTTGTGACTTTCAGGATAGAAAATAATCTTCCACAATCTATCCTTAAAACTTTGGCTTTACTTCCTTAACACAATTTATCATGGAGAAGTATGACAAGGGAAAAAATCAGAAAAAATGATAATGAAGTAAAAAAGGCAAAGCAAAAAGAACTACTGCTTTCATAACTTGATTTTCACAATTGGCAATCCTATCCAAATCAACAACCCACATACAAATAAACAAAACTACATTGGAAAAGTCTCTTTCCTCCAAAGAGTCAGACCAACTTCAAAGAAAAATCCCCTCTCCAAAGAGTCAAACCAACCAACCAAACCAAAATAATCCAGAAACACCCACAATTTATTACAACAATTCAAGTTCAAACTACCAAAAGAAACAGCAAGAATCACATTTTCCTAACTCACAACAATCCATTCATATTTCATACCATAAACAGTTCCAAAACAGCAAAAATAACTTCAATTAACATAATTGAAACAATACCCAGATTCCAGAATCAATCCCATTACCATTACAATCAACAAAAGTCATTCAAAAGTGATTCAAATATAATTCAAAAGTTGAAAGAAAAAGGGTATCAAACAAATGAAGTAATACCTGAGAAAGATGAGAAATTAGAGAAGTTGAATTGGAAATCTAGATTGAGAAAAGGTTTTAGAAAGTTCAAGATCTAAAACCCAGAAAGTTAAACAGATATAGAGAGTGAAGGATAGAGAAAAGAGCTTATTGAGTATTCAGAAAAAAAAGCTTAAGCTTTTCTGCTCCCTCTCTCTCTCTGGAACTTCCTAGCTAATCAATCCTTCAACTTGCAAAAACACCCACAAAAAACCCATGAATTTTATGGGTTTTTTCCTCCTTTTTTTGAACAAAAAATGTAAAAAATTGAATCTTTCTTGCTAATCTAGTATGGTCTTGTTCTTTCCTGTGAAATTGAATTGAAAATTCAAAATACAGAAGAAGCGTCAACGCAAGGAGAGAGAAGGGAAAATTGAAGGTTTTTTTTATTTTTTGTTGAAGTTTAGAGGGTTTGTGAGTAATTATTTAATGGGTGTAATGGGGAAAAAGAAATAAAAATGGAGAATGGAGAATGGAGAATGAAGAATGAAGAATGGAGATGTCGTTGTGTAGCAATTGTTGTTGGTGGTGACCATTGACGAGGAAAAAGAAAGAATGAGTCGTTAAATGTTAATTGGCTGCGTAAAGTTGGAAAAACTCAGGAGAGAAACGACTGAATAAAACACACTCTGATTGAGTTGTCTCCTTTGAAAATTGAAATTGAAAATCCTTTTTTTCTCTCTCTTTTTGATCTTGTGGTTCACTTTGACCAACACTAAACATGAGTTATTATTAGCCATCTTGACATGGGTTTAACCAATTTATGCTATATCTTTTTTAATTGAATTAGACTAAACATAAATTAATGGAACTGAAATGATCTTAACTTATGAACTGAAATTAATAAATTGAAATCTCTAACTCAGCATGACCTGATCTGAATTGAACGTGAAATTAATGGAACTGAATTGAACTGAAATAAAATGAAATTAACTAAATTGGAATTAATTGAACTAAACTGATGGAATTGATGCAGTGAAATCTCTGGCTGAGCATTATTTGACTTTGATTGAATTGAACTGAATCGAACTGAAATTAATGGAGTTGAATTAAACTAAAATGAAATTAATGAACTGGAATCCCTTACTCGGCAGGACCTTAAATGAATGGACCTAAAATTAATGGAGGTGAATTAAACTGAAACTAAACTAAAAGAATAAGGCCTTGACATAATGCACTCCAACTGAAAGGAACTATAGAATCGTGTCATGTGACACTTTTGACTTGTTTAATGATTTATCTTCAACTTATTTTCATTCCTTATCAGAATACTCAAGTACGGATAAGTACTTGTAGGTATTAATAAGTTCAAAATAATACTAGATAAGTTGAACATAATAAATCCTTAGTATGTCAATCATCATTTAGATTATTTTGAAAATGCATCAAAAGGATGGTTTGAGATTAGGTTGAGAAAAACTCTGAACTTTGAATTTATAATGGTTTGTTTCAAATTCAATCCGGAATTTTGGATATAAGATGCTCGTTCAAATATTGATTTTCGAAATTTCGGATAACCTTTTGAAATATAATCGAATATTGAATTACATAGATGCAACCCATACCCTTCTTTTAAACGGATCAAAGTAAATTTTTGTTACACTCAATGCTTTAAAAAACCCCATGTCATTGGTTTTAATTACGTCCATCGTCTTAACAGGTTCTAATTGAAAATTAACTTGAGATTAGGGGTGAACATGAAAAACCAAATTCCTTACTTAACCAGAAAAAAGTCCCAAGATATGTCACTTATTTATCAACTTATCAAGGCTTGGATCACAGCACCCATTTTTATTTTTTGCGATTTAGCGAGAATTTGATAATTGATGTGTCAAATTCAGGTACAAAGTCGCTACTTCAAGTAGTGACTTAGGCATATAGCAGCTTCTAGAATGAACTCGCTATGAGCTACTTTTCTTGGGAGGGGATTCAGACGTTCCAAAGCAGGTCTAGGAGGTTTGATAAAGTAATAAGTTTGCTACCTAGATACCAAACTCACTACAGCTCTGTTTTAAACCTTGCTACCTAAGGTAGCCACTTTGTTTTATACCTCGCTACCTTAATTGTACCAGCAAAAAAAAGAATGCGAGCTTACCCAAGCATACATAGACGGTAAGATTGTCAATTAACTTTGAGAATGACACAAAGTGAGAATCATTCTCTAAATAAACATTATTCATGAAAAAGGTTCTGAGCACGGATTTAATATCCAATATTAGATAGGAATCCTTCGAAAATTTAACTCTTGATTTCTACATATAAATGACATAACTTATTTCCCCTTTTTAATAATACTTTTTTTATACAGAATGATAATTGTTTATTATCTTAAATTATTATTAAATTATAATGCGTAAAAATTCATGGGGCATTACCCAGATCTACATACTAATTAAGTTTCCAAACAACACAAATAGAAAATTTAATAAACTTTTCGCATTCTTCAAGAAAAAAATGTGTTTTTATCATATCCCCAAAAAAAATTAATATTCGCAATTCAGACTCCTCAAATTGTCTAGGAGTAATGGCTAACATGGCATATAATTTCATAATACAAAACGTGGTCAATTTAGTCTATTCTGGGTATTCCCTGCTCAAAAATGAAATATTTCACTAATATAATGATGTGTCATTATTAAAGACAAGTTGACCAATCGGTAGCTAAAAGACAAATTTGCAAGCATGGAATTTCAATTAATTGCAAAAATTACTTCTAGGCAATGAATAGTAGGAAATAGGGGTGTTAATGAGCCGAGCCGAGCCCGAGCTTGGGGTCGCTCAAGCTTGGCTCGTTATACTTTGCTCGAGCTCGAGCCGAGCCTCGAGCTTTTTCGAGCTTAGATTATCAAATTCAAGTTACACAAAACTCGACTTGGGTTCAAAAATTATAACAAAATAAAGTATATTTATAAGATATAATATATTATAATTGAGTTTATTTATTTTTCCTAAACTTATTAAAAATATTCTACTAATATTTGAGGTCACTATGTTAAAAAATATATTTTAAAAATAATATTTCGAGCATGTTCACGAACTTCTCGAGCCGAACATGACTGTGCTCGGCTTGTGAAACTTCCGAGCCGAACTCGAGCATCTCGCAAACAGTCTAAGCTCATTAACACCCCTAGTAGGAAACTATGAATAGAATAGTTACAGATTATTGTTACTATAAGAATAGTTACAGATTATCTCGCAAACAGTCTAAGCTCATTAACACCCCTAGTAGGAAACTATGAATAGAATAGTTACAGATTATTGTTACTATAAGAATAGTTACAGATTATCTCTATTATATAAGGGAAAAAGAGGAGGTGAAGTACACCAAAAATAAGAAAAAATCTCTGTTCTATAAGTGAAGAGTAGGTGAACACCAAAAATTAACATTTATATATTTTTTTAATTCTACTTAAATGAAACAACTTTTTCCATGACTAATTGTTTTCACATTTTTAAATTTTGAAAAAAAAATAAATAAAACACCCTCAACAAACGTACTGTTACATATTCATGTAGAATTTTACATAATTTCGCATGCGTCGTGTGCATATATGACTAGTCTATAATATAAGGGAAAAGAAGGGGATGGACACCAAAAATAAGAAAAAATAAAATAAAATAAATTAAGAAGGTTAAAGTTTCTATAATTAGGGGGCGTTTGGTTCCCACAGGGTAAGGAAAAAGGAATCAAGAAAGGGGTTAGAGGGGAAAGGAAACCAAAACCCTTTGTTTAAAAAAGTTGTTTGGTTCAAAAAATTCCCATACTTTCCCCTCCCCTACCTCTCTCTCTCCTCCTCCCCTTCTCCCTCAGAATCAGCCACCGTAATCTTCCCTCAGGCCGTGGCTAATCAACCACCGTCATTCTTCCCTCAATCGACCACCGTCAGGCGATTCTCTCTCTTTCTCTCCTTTCTCGTGGCTGTGGGAAGTGTTTGGTGGTGGTTAGGGCTTGTTGTTTTCGGTGGTTGTAGGGTGCTTTTCGGCAAGGGTTTGGTGGTTTTCGTGAAGATATAGGTGGTTTCTGAGGGAGCTGATGGTTTTTCGAGGTTTGTAGGGTGTTTCTCGGCAGGGCTGGTTGTTTTCGAGGAGGGCCTGGTGGTTTTTGAGGGGAGATGGTAGTTTTTCGTGGGAGAATGGTGGTTCCTTGGGGCGATGTGGTGGTTTTTCGGGAGAAATTGGTGGTTTCCGGCGGGATCTGGGTGCTTTTAAGGCTTTGGTAGGGTGGTGTTCGGAGGCTGGGTAGTTTAAGGGTTTGGTAGGGTGAGTTTTCTGGTTAGGAGTGGTGGTCGGAGGAGTTGCCAGTGGGTAGTTATTGATGGTTTTGGAGTGGTGGTGGTGGAGAAATGGTGGTCAACGTTGGTCAATGATGGTTGTAGTGTAGAGGGAAATGAGGGAATCCAAAACCTTAGGAGTGGGTGCGGAATCAAGTAAGGGTAACCAAAAATGAAAAGTGGGTAAAGGGAATGGAAAAAAACATAAACCAAACACTATGTAAGGGTAACCTAGTGTTTTAATTCCCTTTCCCTTTCTCAAAACCCCCAATCCAAACGCCCCCTTAATCTCTATACCATAAGGAAAGAGATGGGAGTAGACACCAAAAATAAGAAAAGAAAAAATAAAATAAAATAAGGAAGTTAAAATTCCTATAATTAATTATGTAAGTTGGGTTTTTTTATAAATTTTTTAACTTCCAATCATAGCCATTTATTTCAAACTAAAATCTTTTGGGTGAACAAGGTACAAGCGTTCCTTTTTATAATTGTTTCATCTTCACTTTACTACTCCCTCTCCCTTTTTCGGTCTAAATAACATCTTCCATTAATCTTTTGGCATATATATTTTTTTGTCTTTTTTGTCGTTTTAATATCAGATCATTATTGCCGATCAATTCTCTAACTTTTATTACTCATTTTCTTTTATGTATTTTTGTATTGTTTTACGCTTTAAATTCTTTTGACATCATAATCACACCCCTCGAAAAAATAAATAACAAAAATTTAAAAATTATTAGTTAAAAACAAGTAATTAAATCATATATACACGTCACTGAAGAAATTACAATACAATTTCTCCAAAATCCTTTTATAACTCTTGCGCTCGCATCGTGTGCATATGAATTGAAAGATGATATTTTTTCATAAAAATAACTAAGGTAAAAAAATATGACTATTAAAAAAGAAATGTTTATTATCTCTATCATACTCCCTCCGTTTCTCAAACATTGTTACACTTTCCTTTTTAATAAGTTTTGTTAAAATTGTTACACTTTTACTTTTTTCATTTTAGGATATACGGCCCACTAGTTTTTTTATTCAACTAAACTGTTAGTGGTCCTACACTTTTAGAGCACTATTAGGCTATTAGCAATGACATTTTGATAAAGTTCATGGGATGAACTTTTAAAAAACCTTATTAACAATGATCTAATAAAAGGTTGTTCATGCAAAGTTCATGAAAATAGGTCATAAGATGACCTTTTTACACAACCAGTCATGTGGAGTTAGGAGAGAGAAAATACTTGTTTTTATAATTTTGTAAATATCATAACTTATAAAATAATAACCAGAAAAATAGAATAAAAATATGGGCAGCTTTATTTTTTTATTCTCCACAAAATGACATCCATTTTACAATAATTTTGTTAATTAAAATAAACGTAAAATTCTTTTAAATTGGTAGTGTATTTGATAAAATAGAAAGAGAAAGGTAGGAAGAAGAAGTGATGAACTTTAAAATGAGCCATTGTTAATAAAGAAAGGTCGAAAGATGACATTTTATGGGAGAGAAAGCAAATGAATAGTGTCATGAACTTTTAATAGAGCATTGCTAATAATGCTCTTACCATTTTGTCACGCTTTTTATTATTTTGTTGTTTATTCTCTCTCCTAAACTTACTTTTCCTATCATTATCATATTTTTATACCTATTTCCTTGGTTATAAGTTTTTGGGAGTGTAACAATTTTTAGGAAACGGAGGGAGTATAGGGGGAGAGGACTTGATGTCCACATGAAACTACGATCATACCCCCTTCTTTTGCTAAATTTCTATTTTGTAAAGGAGGAGGGTAAAACATAAAAAAATAATTAAAAAATAAAAAAATTACAGACTTGCTTAGAAAGATAGAAGAAGGAGTTATTTCATTTCCAAATTGGAGGTGCAAATAAAGGAATATAATTACAAATTGCTGACGAATCTATAATTTTTGTTCGAGACCGAAAACTCTGATCTTTCCGAAAATTTATTGCATGCATCGCGTATATACAAGGCTAATATATATAGCGTAAATCGCGAAAATGATGATTTAACCCCTTAACTTTGCCTAAACGTGGAATTAGACCCTTTAACTAACAAGTGTTGTATATGACCCCCCACAAATTCAAAATTAAGCCCCAAGTCTAATTTTGTACGTACAATTGAAGTAATACGCATTTTTTTAGTATTTGAATAAAAAATAATACGTATTAATATATCTTTTAAGAATAAAAATAAATTTCAAATACATATAACAAATTTCATACAGTGAAATTGATAAACATATGTGATTATAATCGTTGTTTTAGTTACAGAAAGAAATCAATGATGAGACTACCATCGCCTAACCAAACAGCTATGTTACTCAGACACGGATTGAGCGTCTACTCGGATACGGGTGTCTAAGTGTCCGACTCGGGTATTTTATAGAAAAAAATCAAGTTTTTAGTTTAAAATGAAGCAACCAAGTAAAGTGATCGTGTCGTGTCCGGGTTTTTGTGGTAAATAAAGGTGTCGGACTAACATAGCCAGCCAGTGCTTCTGTGGAAGAATGTGATGCCATGAGGCAAGCCAAATGGGAAGTCCATTTGATACTTATGCTAGCATTAATAGCAGCATGCTTATGCAACACCATACCCTACCCATCCATTATCATGTAAGAAAGTCACTTCTTATCTTGCTGATTATCATTATGTTATGCATAATCTCACCCATTTCATTCGTTTCTTAAGAAAATAATACTGCCTCCGTTTCTTTTTTATTGCAACAAATGAATTTTTTATGTCTCACAAATAATACCCCTTTGTTGCAATTTAAAAGAAATGGAGGAAGTATAAAACAACAACAACAACAATGTACGTGAAAATTAAAGAAGATAGGAAAGCTTAATAGTAGATGTGCGAGCAGATCAGAAGAGAGAGAGAAAGTACACAAACCCACAGTTGTAGATGTCGAACTCAGATTTTTGTCCCGAAAGGCAGCAGAATGGTGGTTTTTGTGATTTTGGTGGACGGAGGTGAAGAGGGGGAAAGAGACATATAGTATTCTAGTAGACACCGTATAAAGAATTATACGTATATATGTATGTAGTTATGGTATTCTTATTGTATAATTTTTTCCTTTATTTTTTATTGGAGAAGATTAGATTGTACGGGTTTAATTCTCACCTTTTACTAAAGTTGTGGGGGTTGAAAAACTACAATAGAAATTAGAGGAGTCTAATCTCACGTGTAAGCATAGTTAAGGGGGTTATTTACCACTTTCGCGGCTAACCAAACAGGTTAGCCCAGTTGTCGCAACCTCATTGCATTTAGGTATCACGCTATATGTCATACCTCATACTCATATTAAATTGAACATGTGTCGCTCATTTATGGCTTATTCGGTATCACTGTAGTTTTCTGTTTTTTTTTGTTTTTTGATTTTCAAAGCCATATGATATATGTCCTATAATGAATAAAAAAAATTAGTCAAATTTATTACGAACATGATGATTTTGAAAACTACTTTTTCTGGTTTCGTGTTTTTGGTTTTTAGTTTTCAAAAAAAAACTGAAAACAAAAAACAATAAGGAACATGCCCTTAGTTCTCTTTGGTGCCATGTCACTATTCGGTTACCATTCTAAAAGTATTTTATATCATCCTATTTTAGGGAAAAAATTAAGTTGTATGTGTATGATCTGATTTGTTAACAAATTGGGACAAATATATTAATCTATCTATATCTATAATAAATATAAAAAACTAGAAAAAAAAGCTTAATGTCAGTCATATATGCATTTGGGTGACGTGTCAAATGCACGTTGAATTTGACGATGAGTCAAGCTAACGGTATCTTGACATTTTAAATTAATTTCGAAAATAAAATGATATCATAATATATTTTCTGGAAAACCGCAACATATTTTGAGTTGGTTTACTATAAAACGGTCTGAGGTTAAGGCAGTCTTAGGTTAAGCCTTAACCTCAGACCAGCCCAATAAGCCTTAGAGAAGCCCATGACGCGCGCCACACACTAAGCAACCCAGCCTGGTTGGTTTTTTTTTTCAACTTTTCGACCCAAAACCTTAACTTTTTGCGTTTTTTAACTTTTCGCCTTAAAACCTTAACTTTTGCATAAAACCCCATAACTAATATCATATGTGGAATCGATATCCTTCACTCCATTAGCCTATTAGTTATAGATTTTTATGCAAAAGTTAAAGTTTTAGTTGAAAAGTTAAAAAAACGCAAAAGTTAAGGTTTTAGGTTGAAAAGTTAAAAAATCATTTTTCTGGGCTCCTTAGCGTGTGGCACCCGTAATTGGGCTTTTAATTGGCTTATTGGGCTGGTCTTACATTAAGTTTGATGTAAGACCATCTTTTATAAGACTTTGCCATATATTTTTTGGAAAAGGTATGTAACCATTATATTAAATAATAAAATTAGAGCCGTAAAATTAGAGAAAATAATCAATCCAGATTTCTTAATCAGTCATTTATGATTAAGAAATTGTCGGAAACGAACTTTTCAAATAAAATCAAAGCAAATATTTCTGCGATAAAAAATGAAAATAAAAGCAGAACAAAGATTACTTCCATAAAATCTGGAAAATCGCAATAATTTCATTACTATCTAAAATTAAAATGACTGCAAAATATGTTAACATAATGAACTTATCATTTTAAGGAAATTAAAATAAGTAAATTATCTTATATTTAGGCTAAAATCAGTTCCTATAATATCTTTTGAATGAATTTCTATTTTTTCTAAAAACTTGGACAACTCTTTTTCTTAAAATAAGAACACATGGACAACTAAATAAAACATATTTTCCTTAAAGAAGCTTAAAAAAAGGAACAAATATATTTTTATGGAAAGGACAATAATGAATCGTCTTGAGGATTTTTTTATTATTATTTTTTGACAAATTTGATGGTAACAAAATCATTAAGAGTATGTATTATACACCCAAGCCTATTTGAGCAAAAAAATATAGTCTTGGATGTACCATGCTCATAGGGCCTGTTCTCTTCGGCATACAACAGCCGGACTGAATTGAACTGAACTGAACTAGACTGAATTGAACTGAACTAAACTGAAATGAATAGTGATATGTGAGAGTAAAAGTATTGTCGAGTCTGAGCTGAACTGAACTGAATTGAACTGAAAATAAGTTGGGGAAAACAGGCCCATAGCACACCCAAGACTTTTTGCCCAAAACTAGCCTTGGGTGTACCATGAGCATGGTACAACCCGGTGTATAAAAAAAATTGTAAAAATCATTCAATCGTATCATATATTCATATTATATAATTGAAACTATATTAAAAAAATCCTTTATAATAGCTGATTAGGAAATGAATATTCCGAAAATTTAGCTGAAATCATAATTTTAATTTGGGAATAACACATATTCATTGAAAGTAACAATATAAAAAATCTTTTAAATATAATATGCAGAATAACAAACTTGTTTCTCTTAATATTTTTGTGTTATAATATCTTTTGAAAGAAGTAATACTATTCATAAAAACAGGGACAACTCACTAACAATCGTTTTTTCCTTAAAATAAGGGACAACTCACTAACAATCGTTTTTTCCTTAAAATAAGGGACAACTCACTAACAATCGTTTTCGTTGTGTTTAGCAGACTTTAAACGTTATTACAAACCGGATAATCGAATATTTCGGATTTTGATCCGAATATCAAAGATTTTCAACATTTCAGATAGATGAAAATGTTAAAAGGTTAATTTGTGACCCGGAAATTTTCGGATACACGATCCGAAATATCTGAAGCGGTAAATTTAAGATCATATATCCGGTTTTTCGGATCACTATGAACACAAAACACCCCTAATTGGGACACTTCTACCTTTTCGTAGTTATTATACATCTCTCTTACTTTTTGACTTATTTTCTCTACCTTTTTCACCTTTTTCCCGCTTTTACCATCTTTATCTCTACCTTTTGCATTTTTTCTTTGATACTAGTGAAAAGCAAATATCCCAATTAAAAAAAAGGAGGGAGTAGCTATTAGCTATCTTCCAAACAATATTATACAATAATAGCAAATACAATCCTCTTAAGCAATTACCAGCTACTAGTATTAGATATCCACTTACTGCCAAACAGTGCCATCGTTAATTTCAGGGGTTAATTATCATAAACGTTGTTTAAAACACTCCTCAATTTCACAAAGATTATTACACTTGCATATACTAAACCTTCTTGACAAACTTTTTCACTGTCGTTTTTTATTTAGTGAAACTATTGGGTCAGACCGATATGTTTCGTCGGACGAAGCCGCGAGAACGGCGCCGCTGCTCCTTCTTCTTCCTCCGCCGCCGCCGCGCCACAGCTCCTTCTTCTTCATCTTCTTCCTTCGTCGTCGCCGCAGCCAGCCAGTGAGTTCTCCTTCTTCACGAGTCGAGTGCGGTGCTTCTCAGTTCGTCAATTCATGGCTGCTCAAATCAAATTCATAATTTACAACAAAAACCCAGAAAAGAGAAAGCGTAAATAAACCCTTTTGGAATCCCAGAAATGAAGATGAGCATTTGTGAAAGAAGTTGCAGGATTTGTTGACATTGAGGAGTGACTAGAGTTCAGGTATGATTTTAGTTATAAGGATTAGTGTTTCAGTTAAAAGGATGAAGGTTTTAGTTACTCCCTTTTTTTCATTTGCTTCTAATTTGCTTTCATTTATAACTTATGTTGTTTCATTTACTTAAGTTTTCTTTTCAGCTAGACTTAAACATATAGATGAAACAATAAGATAAGTAACTGAACTTAAAAGACATCCAACTGAAATAAAAAAGATCAACTGAAACAAAATTGAAACCAACTGAACAAAAATGAAACAAACTGAAAAAAAATGAAACCAACTGAAAAAAATAAAACCAACTTGAAAAAAATGAAACCAACTGAAAGTCGTCCGACCAAATGTTATGGTCGCTTGCGTCTGACCAAATACCTTCTCTTTTATTTATATATAAGAAAAAATATAATCAAAGATGAACTCGTTGGATTCTTCTTAATATGTACTAAATTAATATCTACTTTTACAATTTTCGTAAATTGATAACTAGAGATATTAGTGCTCAAAATGTTAAATTGACATGCATAGAAACAAGTATAACAATCTTTGTAATACAGTTTCTTACCGCTTCTAAGTATTTCTTTCGCTTCACTGAAATTGTTGCACTTTATATTTTGCCATTTTTTACGTATTCCATTTTTTATAATTGTTTGCGATTTATACCTAAAAATGACATGATCGCGTTAGGATCTTATTAGATCTGTTTCAATATATTTTACAAAGACATAATTTTTTTTGAAGTATTTACAAAGACATAATTAGGAATATTAAAGTTCAAACTTTACATCCCTCAAGAAAAAAGTTCAAACTTTACATTAAAATGAATGGAAGGTACACATATAACAATTTTAGTGAAACCAAGGCCGAAGGGAGTACAATTTTCGCGACCATGGATCTATTCACAAAGCACATCGGCGAAACCGGCACTGTGGTTCTTGCCAATGCATAAGTCTGAATCGTCTTCGAGTGTCTTCCTGTTTCTTGTTTCTTTCTTTGGCAGGGTTACTGTGAACAAGTATTACCAACTCCGGAAAGATACCAAAAGAGGCATCCCAAATTGATGCATACCAACTCCAGTATGACAGAGAAGTCATCAGCCTAGCATGTGAACAACAAAAACAAGCTGTTATTGTCTTTTAAGGAGCACATATTATTAACTTTCAGCAAGTCTTCCCATATATGTATGTATGTGATTACTGACATATTGTAATGTTCCATAATTACATAGTCATAAAGCACAAGCTAACTTCGATTTGGGATATATAGCTTCCTTCAGAACACAAAACTACTCAGATTTTCAAATGAGTACGTCAATGAAAATGTCACTGATTGTTATTAGTATACCTTAATTACACAAAAGTACAAGCACACAACAATTTTGGCATGTAGTTTCCTTCTGAAAACAAACCTACCCGGATTTTCAATGATGGAATAGATCAATGAAACTGTCCATTCAAATTACGGACTATACAAACATCACGAACTTTTTGGTAGTTAGTATTAGATGATAGGAACTACCGTGAATTTTCGTGTCAAATTTTTGTCAGAAAAATCCAAGCATATGTCTACGACGATGAAACTTCATCCCCAAACATTGATTTCCTTTATTAAATTGCAAATTGCAATACCACACTATCATCCTTCAAAGAGGTAATAGACTCCAATTCCGTTGGCATCCAATGGATTGCAACGAAATTTTGTGCAAAAACATAGATGTCTTAGTGCATGTACGACAGGTAGAGGCAGAGGTTGGAGTTTTGACTAGGTAAAATTATTAATTTATAAATTTAAGTAGTGGTCAGGGCAGCTGTTACAGGTAGAGGTAGTGTTTAGGTAGTGATTGTGGAAAGCTAAAAAAAGCCGAGGTTAAAGGTAGAGGTAGAGGTTTAAATATAAAATTGTTTTCAACAAATAATAAAGTAAATATTTATTAACAGCTATTTACCGAACACTAATATCTTACACAGTTTGGACAACTAACAACTCTCAACAACTTACGACTGACAACTACCCTTACAGCCGCAACTATCCTTACAGCTAAAGGCTACCCCCACACCTAACGGACCCTTAAAGGGTGAAAAAGCACTATCATAGTATCATGGATATCCACATGGGACTTGCCTTACAAAATTGAACTAAATGAGCCATTTTATAAAAAAACATACTTAGATGTTTTAAGGATGAACAAACTCTATCATGGATATCCACATGGAACTTGCCTTACAAAATTGCACCAAACGGGTCGTTTAAGCAACACTCCAATTTGGGTTGCCTATAAAAATTGGTTAGGTCCTGGATAGGCTAGTATCCAATTTTCCTTTGTTCGGATTGAATTGAGTGGAAAATAGTTCTCCCTGGGAAGTAAAACAATATCCTTAGTCAAAGGAAAGAACGATGCATTTTTCCTTTTTTTCCTCTTTTCTCATTCTAACATACTCTTCCTTCAATTTTGACTTTTCCTTCGGGTTTTCTTGTAGTTGTAGGGGATCAAATAGACATCTGAAGTCATGCTTTAGGAACCAAAGCAGAAGCATGGAAGATAAATGTGTTTCTAAATGTCTGTGCGCTATGGTTTTCCCAAATAAGATACATCCTTGACGACATCCTTTTACTTTTCTTCTCTCCTCATTGCCACATAACCAGAGTCAGGCATACAGTTGACTACGCAGTAGCCTGATTTCGTCCATCATTTTACTTCCACCAAATTTCCTAATTAGGTTTTATCAATCAAGCAGACCATAGCCATATCTTAGATAGGTTAGGTTAGTTATATTCTATTACCTTAGATTTCTAGATCATTTAGCTTAATTTAGAAATGAGCAACTACAGAAAAAAAAGGAACCTGATCTTTGCTTTAAGTTTCTATGTATCCCCCCTAATATTGATTCTAATTTACCAGCAATTTTCCAGAATCATTTCGGTGTAGAATCACGCTATAAAGTAATCATAAACCAAGTTTTTTAAGCAAACAATCCACTTATGATTGATGCAAAGAGCTAATAATAAACACCAATCCAGTGAAGAAGTTAAACCAAACCAAAGCTTTAACACTGCATCACTTGCAGGTCTGAATATCCGAAGCTTTTACAATCAATGATAAAGCAGATCATAGAACGCTGAGTATATTAGAATTGTTGGGTAAACAGGAACAACCAGTCCGACACTAGCATGTTAATATTGTCCTTCTTTATCCAGGTTCGATTTGGAAAGCATGACTTCACATTTTCTCATTAGGTTAGAAAATTTCAAATATATTATGGATCAATTTGATGTACTCAATTCTTGATTCAAACAATTCTTAATAGGAGATCAATACTGGAGTATGAATTTGATGATATTCATCAAGTTCATCACTGAAGGAGATTAAAATATTCTTCAGAAATGGGGTCGAAGATGGTCATCAACTTAGTTGAGATTACGAGTATATTTTTTGGTTTATAGAGCATTTTTGAAATGTGCAAAGAAAGAAGGGATAAGAAAACAAGCAAAAGAGCATGTACCTGTAGTCTGCAGCTCATACGCTGCATTGCTTCTCATCAATGAACAAACCCACAGGACCTGCCTCTATTTAGCTCATAACAGATGACGTTCTAATGCTATCATTTTTTGACAAAAGTGGAGATCACAACTTTTGCTAATGCAGTAGCTCCTTGAAATCGCCAAGGGAGCAAAGAGATGTCATCTTCGAGTATAAAGCATCAAAATCCATTTGCTGGATGGAGGGGAGAGCATTAGAAGAGATGGCCCGTATACCTTCCTCGTTAACCACCATAGATTTATGTGCACTAGAAGCAGAATTTCTCTTATAAGGGTAGAACATAGATCCAATCTCATTCAGAATAGTAAGAGCATCCTGGATGCTTCCTTGCTCACACAAGTCGACTAAAAAACGCTTTATAGATTCCGTTTCAATCTCGCTATCAACTCTTTCTAACAGTTCGAGAACAGATTCATCTTGAAGCATTTCTCTTATAATGCTCCTTGCCTCTTCCATTCTACCCTTTGCACAGAGGCCCCTTACTAAGTACAAGAAGCCCAAAAAATCGGGAATAAAGCCATTCTGTTTCATATCAATGAAAAATTGAAGTGCACCCTCCATGTTGCCTTCCAAGGAAAAGCCATAAATCACAGCACTTACGGTGAATTTCTCTGGCTTAAGAGAGTACTTTTCCAAATCATAGAAAAGTCTCAATGCTTCCTCTACATTCCCGAATTTACAGTATCCAACAACTAGAGAATTGTAAATATGGGTATTTGGTTTTATATCCTTGATGATCATTCTCTCAAACAATTGTCGAGCATCCAGCAAAAAACCTTCTCTAACCAAAGCATCAATCAGTGTCCCATACGTAATATCAGAAGGAATAATATCATTCATCTCTAGTGAATCAAACAGTCTAAAAGCCTCAACAAGACAATTCTGACGACATAACCCATTAAAAATTGAGTTATAAGTGACTACAGTAAATTTAACTCCCATCTTTCTGGCAAACTTACAGAGTTCTAAGGCCTTATCAATGTACCCTTCTTTGCAGAGTCCATCAACAAGGATTGAGTAATCAACTACATCCATACAAGGAATGTCATTTTGGGCACCCATGACAAGTTTGTATGCATCCAAAGGTTTTCCTTGTGCTGCAAGCATTCCAATAACATCAACTGGAAAATTTACCTTCAAATTGTTTTTGTTCAAGTCATTAATGAGCCTAAGGGCACCATCTACATTATTCTCTATACACAGGTAATGCACCAACATCTTGCCCAAGGTAGGCTTAATTAAACCATATCTCTTGATAAATGTAGCAAAAACAGGCTGAATATTCCCATGGTTAAATTCCAGCATAAAACCCTGAAAAATTTTGTAGTAGCTCTGGGATGCCCTTTTTGCCATTCAATTAAACAGCATCGCAACCAAGGGACCTGAAACATTCATGGGACAAGCAAACATGTTTTAACTTAAAGTTCTTGCCGATTAAAAACCTCTAATCTTTAGAACGAAAAAAATATGATAAATGTTATTTCATACTAATCCTTGTCTAATGTTTGCCTACCTTTTTATGGAAGATGGTGTTATAAAATGAAATTTACAAGGATAAACTGAGTCATTGAAATATATTATTTTAATTATAAGTAGATAACCAACTGTCAGAATTGACAATATCCCCTTCACAAACTTCTTTTTGGGGGTAAGTAATAAAGATTTAAAATAGAATGACACCGGTCATCCAAGGGAGTGGACTAGTGGAGTATTGGGCATTTACAAAAGGAGAGCTCATGAGTATAATGACAAAAAGCTCAAGCCCTTAGTTATCATGGAGCGAATTATCTACAGTGAGGCTCAATTACTCCAACTTGACTCCGGCTATAAATTTTGTTGGAGAAGAATATAAGAAACATGTGAAGGAAGAACATTATAGCAAAGAAAGAAGCTAATGCTTATATATATTTTTCCATGCTTCTGAATAACGAACAAGCCTTTAAATAGGCATATAAACACTAAGCTAGAAAATAGGGAAATCAAGTATTGGGAATAATGCTCCTAAACTATCGTGACAAAAGTAAGTACTGACTACTAACTTTTCGGACTAATTCTTTTTCACTAACTAAGAAATCTTAAACAGTTATCTTGGAGCATAATAATCAATACCCTCTTGCAACAAAAATTTCTTTGATCCTCATCGAGCACCTCTCTCGATTAGTCTTGTGAAGCATGCTCACTAACATCAAAGTTCATTGTTGACGCACATCTCACAAACATCTTCTCTTTGGAAGATGGAATACTTCTCTCCATGGTGCACTTCTCACAATTCAAAATAGATTATCTCCACTTGTGCCATAGGTGTTTCTTCATCATTTTGGAACCTACAGTTTTGAGGTGGTTCAAGACCCCTTCTTATAACTATCTTTATTGTTTTTCTAGGAACCACACGCTTTTATAATAACTCTTAAAGTGTGGGTTTTACGTGTTGGATTTTATTATGTTATTTAGCTCATTAAATAATTATTAGGTTTATTTTTATTTAGGTAAGTATTTACTTTCCTAATTAGACTTACTTTCCCTTTCCTAGTTGGAGTAGGAAGAGAGTATTTTTATTTATTTAGGTAATTATTTAGTTTCCTAAATAGATTTGGTTTCCTTTTCCTAGTCGGAGTAGGAAACAAGTATTTAGACTTAGGGTTGTATTGTCAAGGGAAGTTTATGAATAATATTTTATGCTTGAGCAATTAAGTGTGAGAATTCTCGTTGAGGTTCAAACAAGTTGTTAACTTGGATTTTAGTGTCATTGCCATTAAAATCAAACTCAAAAGTCGTTGCCTTTTGAGATCTATCCACCCACATTCATATCAATTGGTATCAAGAGCCAAGGTTTTGTAGTTTCTTTTGACATTCACTCGATTCTGTATCATGACGACACTAACAAGAGAGGAATTGCAAGACATGCTTGCAAATATGATGAGAGGTTTTAATGAAAGTCTTGAAAATATGAATCGAAAATTGGAAACTAGTACTCAAGCAATTACCCAAACTAATGAAAAGGTAGAAACTTTGTCTACTCAAGTAGGTGGAGAGGGGAGACTTGTTAATACCCCACCTAGAGGGTTTGTGCGAAATTTTCCAGTGGACAATGATCGGGATTTGAAATTATTGGAACTTTCAGAAAGTGATGGTGACACTGAAGACTTCTTAGAGTGGACAAGACAGATGGAGAAAGTAATTGATTATAAAGGGTTTGATGATCAAAAGGCCTACAAAATTGCAAATCTGAAGTTGACTAGATATGCGGCATTGTGGTTCGAAAATTTGCGAGCCAAAAGACTTAGAGAAGGTGATCCTCGAATTGATACTTGGACGGAATTAAAAAGACGTTTTCTCCCAAGGGAATATATCCAAGATCAGTTTTTGAAATTGAACCATCTTCAGCAAGAAAATCTCAGTGTTGCTAAATACACTAAAGAGTTTGAGAAATTATACATGCTTTGTGATTTGCAAGAAAGAGAAGAAATGAAGATTGGCAGGTATGTGAAGGGATTGAAAATCTCTATTGCACATAAAGTAGAGACTTCTACTTATCAGTACTTTGATGACGTACTGAAGTTGGCTAGCAGATTTGAGAAACAAGAGAAAGAGATGTTAGAGAGGGAGAGAAATATGCCGAACCTTTCTTTTTCAAAGAGAACAAGTTCAAGGACGTTTCGGCCAAAGAGGATGTTGCAAGAGGGAAGCTTATTGTTGTAACTCCAGAACAAGGTGCAATGGCGAAGAAAGTATGTTTCAAGTGTCATGGCATAGGGCACATTGCTCGAGACTGTGGCAACAAGGTAGCTATAACCAAGAACGAACATAGATTGTTGCTTGCTTACCTTGATCAAGAAGAGACAAAGAAAGATGAAATTTGTTTGCTAAACAAAGAGCCAGAGTTTGATTTTGAGGATTTTGAAGGCCAAGAGGAAATCACTCCCGAATCGACACATCACCATATTGGTATTTTGAGGAGAGTTCTGCATGCTGATTTTGTTCCTCCTAGTGCACATTCAGACTATATGCAAGGTGGGTGATAGGACTTGTTCGTTGATCATAGATACTGGATCGTGCACCAATGCAGCATCTACTAAGTTAGTTGATGCTATGAAACTTTCTACAAGAGATCATCCTACTCCTTACAAGTTAAACTGGTTACATGATGGAGATGGGCTACAAGTTAAGAAGCAAGCATTGGTAAACTTCTCATTGGGTTCTTTTTCTGATAGAGTATGGTGTGATATTTTACCTATGACTGCTTGTTCCATACTCTTGGGTCGTCCATGGCAATATGATAGAGGTGTGTTGTTTAATGGTATCACCAATGTTTATTCAGTGAAGATGGGGGACAAAAGAGTTCAATTACACCCTCTACCTCCGAAGGCGTCACCTATTGAAGTTCCTACTAAAGAGTTGTTGCTTATGCCCACGCTTAACAAGAAGGAACGGAGAGCTAGCATCTTATCCATGAAACATCAACATCCTTTTGAGATTGATGACTATGTGTTCTTATCTTTGAATGCTCAGAAGCTCTACAATAATTCTAGGGGCAAGAAGGAACCGATAGAGGAAGGTCCTTTCAAGATTGTGCAGAGAACTATGATACTTTTCAAGTGCTCTTGGGACTAGGAATTTGTGCTACAATGAGGGCTAGTGACTTGGTGCCTTGTCTTCCAAATGACACTTGAGGACAAGTTTTTTTAAGAGGGAGGGAATGATGTGGTTCAAGACCTCTTCTTATAACTATCTTTATTGCTTTTCTGGGAACCACACGCTTTTACCATAACTCTTAAAGTGTAGGTTTTACGTGTTGGATTTTATTATGTTATTTAGCTCATTAAATAATTATTAGGTTTATTTTTATTTAGGTAAGTATTTACTTTCCTAGTTAGACTTACTTTCCTTTTCCTAGTTGGAGTAGGAAGAGAGTATTTTTATTTATTTAGGTAATTATTTAGTTTCCTAAATAGATTTGGTTTCTTTTTCCTAGTCGGAGTAGGAAACAAGTTTTTCTTTTCCTATAAATATAGATTTAGGGTTGTATTGTCAAGGGAAATTTTATGAATAATATTTTATGCTTGAGCAATTAAGTGTGAGAATTCTCGTTGAGGTTTGGATTTTAGTGTCGTTGCCATTAAAATCAAACTCAAAAGTCGTTGCTTTTTGAGATCTATCCACCCACATTCATATCAAGTTTTGTGCCACATGCCCAATTTTTTGACAATTGAAGCTGTTTTCCCTTGCGCTAAAAATCCTTTTCTTCATAACCAACCTTCTAATAATGGTTGTTGCATTTGAGAGGCAACTAATAGGGCACCTTCAACCTTTCCACCATCTGTATTTCTCATACTTCTACCTTGATCCACATAATGGAGTGTGTTCATCAATTTTAAAACTGATAATTTTGAGAAACTATTTTTTAATCTACAAGTGATAAAGCTTTAGTTTCATATTTCTTTGGAAGATTAACAAGTAGTTGTCCACCATCATTTGCCAAATTCCTCACCAAGAAATATTCTTTGGTTGACAATCGACATTTATGGACATCCATATGTTCCTACACCATGACTTGTTTTCACGTCTAACATCTCAAATTCCCTCTTGAAATGTATAAGGATTTCATCAATTTGGTTTTCTTGTTTCCCTCATACTCCTCCTTCAGTTTCTCCCATGTTTAGGAGAGTCACAAGATATAATGATGTAAGATTTTCTTGCCATTTCTTCGTCATGTTTTTTTTTTATTATTTGGGCTAGTGTTGAATTTTATGGAAGAGGAGTAGGACAGAGATCACTCTCAATAATATCCCATAGACTCCAGGCTTTCTAAGTTTGATTTTATTTTGATTGCCCATGAATTATAATGCCTCTTCTTTGAAAATGAAATAGAAATTAAAAAGCCGTCCGATGTCATTAAGCGCAAAGTTTCAACGGTCAAACATTTTTTTTTTGTTTGGATAAAATCACACGGGCCCTCAAGATCTTTTAGGCTCTTGTGCCTATAGAAAAATATAAGAAGACACGTGAAGGAAGAATGTTATAGCAAGAAATAAGCCACTACATATTTTCCATACTTGTAAAAATAACGAACAAACCTTTAAATAGGCATATAACTAGTAACCACTAAGCTAAAAAAACCAGAATTCAAGAAATGAGAGAGCCGCGTACTCTAACTACTCCTATAACAAAAAAAAAATGCTTTCAAATATCTTAACAAAAGTAAGTACTAATACTACCTATTTTTAGAAGTATTGATTAAAAAATCTTAGACAATTATTTCACTAACTAAAAAGCGAAGATGATATGCAATGACTTACTTTGTGTTGATTATTATGTTCCAAAATAGTTGTTATGATCGGTGGAAATAATCGTGTAAGATTTCTTAGTTGGTAAAAATAATTACTCCTATAAATTAGTAGTATTAAATTTGTGGGTCATACGTACTTTTGCTAAAGATATTTTAAGAGCATTATTTTCTGTTAGAGTAGTTGTAATATGTGGGTTCTCCCACTATTTTTTTCCCTATTTTTTAACTTAGTGGTTAGTGATTATATGCCTATTTAAAGGCTTATTTAACGGCTTGTACGAAGTATGGGAAAATATGCACTAACTTCTTTCTTCACTATGAAATTCTATATTCACGTGTCTTCTTATATTTTTCTCCATTAAAATTGGTACTAAGGCCAAATAGATTTTGAGGCATTGTGGGATTTAATCCAAAAATATTAAGAGCTCGAGCGTTGAAATTTTGCTCGTAACGGCAACAAACTACTTTTCAATTTCTATAATATTTTTAGAGGAAATAGCTATCATTCATAGGCAATCAAGATGAAATCATACTTGAGTTGATGGGATATTATTGAGAATGATGTCCATCCTATTCATCTTCCATGAAATCCAACACTAGCCAAAATATTAAAAATAAAATAAAAATCATGATAAAGAAATGGCAAAAATACTAAAGGCGCTTACATTTCTTCATTTGTTGCATACAAAATTTTACAAGCCTTATGTCTTGAAGAAGCAATGGGAGAAACCGAAGGAAGAATATGAGGGAAAGACTCAAACTAAATTGATGAAAATCCTACATCACAAGAGGGAATTTGAGATGTTGGACATAAAAAGTGATGCTGCTATAGAATATGGAGGTCAATTAATGTTAAGGGAGACTTGACAGCGAAAGGGTGGTGAAACTACTTGGCACTCTTTAAGAGAGGTGGTGGAACTAAAATCTTTTCACCTTAAGAAACAAAAAAAAATTCAATTTCACTCCAATCTCTAGAGCAAAGAAGCGGCATGAGAAATGCAGGTGGTGGTGAGAAGGTTAAAGGCGCCCTAGTGGTAAGTCTTCCTACTATAAGGAGAAAGGCAAATCTCTTAAATGAAACCATAAAGATTGTTGGCATAAGGGAAAGCCACAAGGCTCACAATGCTTCAAATGTCAAAATTGTGGGCATGTGGCAAATACTTGTAGGTTCCAAAATGACGAGGAAGCACGTGTGAGGAGAACTCCAACTTCCAAAGAAAATATCTTGGTGAGACGTGCATCACAAGACTAATGACGAGAGGTGCTCCATGAAGATGAGGAAGAAAATTTTGTAGCAAGGGGGTGTGTTAATTAATATGCTCCAAAATAATTGTTAAAGATTTTAGTTAGTGGCAATAATTACTCCTAAACTTTAGTAGTATTATATTGGCGGGGATGAAAATAAGCGAAGAACAAAACTAGTTGGCTAGACTTACTAGCAGTAGCTTTAGTTGAGGTTTAATAGAACCATTGTCATGTCTTCTTCACCTGCAAAGATGAGGAATAAACCATTAAAATGAATATTAAGCATATAGGACAAATGTTACTTTATACATTTTAAGATTACGTTTGACATAGCAAGAAACTTATGCATGCTTTTCATCCAAATCATACAGCAGGAACTGGTCGATCGGGCTCATCACCACCATCTCGATTCACTTGAGATAGAAAACTAAGCTATCAATTTGACACTTTTTCTTTAGTCTTTTCTCTTTTACACCCTGTTGGTGCGAGATGAAGAAATCATTGGAATTTAAGTTAGGTGAAGTGCATTGTAAGTATAAAACCGTCAACATATACAACAATTAGAGTATTATATTTCAAACCGTTTTAAGAGAATATACTGCTATATTCAAGTACCCCATATATCTTTGCACAGAACAAATTTCATGACAACTTGGTAACTGTCATGGATCAATATAACTGTGGGTCAAAAATTATTAAAATTGAGTCTCAGAAAAGATCAAAACTCAGCAAAATTGGATGTAAATTGGTTGGATACAAACAAGCACAGAAAAATAGAATGTGCAGTACTTCTTCAGCTAAACCCCATTTGCTTCATCCACAATGACCATCTAACAGCCTCCAAAAACTTGTCATTCTTGCGTAAAGCAGATATCAAGTTGAGATAAGTAATCTTATCAGGATCTACCCCGTTAACTCTCATTTCTTTAACCACTGCAACAGCATCTTCAACCATTCCTGCAATGCCATATGCCTTTATCAATGAATTATAGCTGTATAGATCTGGTCCTGGACCATATTCTTTTAGCTCCGTCAGCACTGCAGAAACTTCTTCAATCCATCCCTGTTCCCCGTATATATTAATCAGTATATTGTACGTATAGTGATCTGAAGTGTAACTTGATTCCTTAAGTCTTTGCAAGACATCTCTAAGATTTTCGATTTGACGTTCTTTTCCATAAGCATCCAACATACAATTGTAAGCTTCAAGGGACACAGCAAATCCATTGAACTGCATCAGTTGCACAGTTTTTGTCATATTCTTGAAGTCTTTATTTTGACCATATGCTGCTATAAGAGTATTGTAAGATATGACATCATCCAATCGCTGTTTCTTAGCCATCCAAAAGACTTTCCTGGCCTTTTTGAAAAGTTTGGACTTCCCATAAACATCAAGCATAACATTATAGGTGATAGTGTTGGGTGTGAAGCCTTGTTGAATCATCTCACCAAAGAGCTTTGAAAGCTCGTCAACAGGCAAAGCATGAGCACAGCAATTTATGACACAATTGTACAATTCCTGGTCCCAGTCAACCCCACTCTTCAAGATCTTATAGTACAAGTCTGCCAACCTATCTTGTTTATTGCATCTTTGGTACAATCGAAGCATGTCACGGAACAAATAAATATCAGGGATGATGTTCGTTTGCTTATCCATCTCATCCAAAACATAGCACGCATCTTCCAAATGTCCAAATTTCACGTACATCCTGACAACAATACTATAGGCAACCATGTCCATAACGAGTCCCGAAGACTTTAATTGCTGGTAAGTGCTGTCTGCATCAGAATATTGATTCATGATACTGTAGATGTCAATCATTGTCGAAAGAATATGCATGTTCTGCTTGTCATCAGACTTTGGCATGTGGGTAAATATTTTGACAGCATCTTCCAGATGGCCCAGTTCCTTGCAAGAACAAATTAACAAATGGTATAAGTTGTCCTCGAAACCAGGGTCCTTCCACAGCTTACATCTCAGAAGTTTAATGGCATCATCCACCAGAGAATGCTTTACATACGCCATAGCCAGAATTGAGCATGCAGTCTGGTTCATTAGCACATGCTGATAGAGAGAGCCCCTCAAGATTTGGGGCAATCTATCAAACCTTCCGACCTTCTCGTAAGCCTGTATAAGAGTGCCAAGAATGGAGGAAGGTTGGCAACCCAATCTCATCATGTCATCAAGAATTATGATAGCACCATTTTCCTTCTCATCTTTAGCTTGCAAGTTTATCAAGGAGTACAAATTAGAGGAAGTCGGCGTGAACCCCAGATCTTTGAGTCTCTTGTAATACCATTTTGCTTTCTCACTGTTCCCAGATCTAGCCCAACCTTCAATCATGGACCTGTATGTTGTTTCATCAGGCTCCAGGCCTACATTTGATAAGTTCTGGAACATCTGTTCAGCAGCATCCATTTTGGCTATCTTCCCATACCCAGTAATCATAGTGTTGCATGCAACTATATTTGGGGGAAAGCCTGCTTCACGCATTGAAACCAATAGAGCTTCAGCTGCATCTAACTTCCCTTGTTGACTATAAGCATTTAGCATAACCAACCAGTTCTCAAGATTCATAACAACTCCATCCTTGACTAACAGATCAATAACCTGTTCTGCCTTGTTATGCAAACCAACACGGGTGTAAATTGTGATCATTGCTGAGTATGCAGATTGGCATCTAATATTCAATCTCCGCATATGGTAAAATGCAAATTCTGCCTCCTCAACATTCCAACCCTTCTGGTACAAACTCATAAGCATACCAAAAGTTGCAATATTAGGCTCCACATCATACTCCAACATCATACGAAACCATTTCGCACCAATATCCACAAGTCCCTTCTTGAAACAAGCATAAATAATTGTATTAAAAACCTGAAACTGAAGCTCACATCCCGAATTGATTCTCATCTCCTCGATCAACTTCTTTGCCGCATCCCAATCACCTCTCCTTCCTAACACCCGTAAAACCAAATTGTAAGCAATCACATTTCCCTCTAATTTCCCGTTACTTCTCATCCAATCGAAGAACTTAAGTGCTTTGTTATCCTCACCCCTTTCAAGACCTTTCAATATCTTATTAAAAGAGGCTATGCTCGACTCAGGCCTAATACCATAGACCCCAACATCTAAATCACGACAAACATCATCTTCTTGCTCACTAGTATTTCCTACAAGATCAAGCTTCTTCGTCTTTTGCTTCTCTTTACGCACTTCTCCCCCACCACGAAACCACTTCCGCATATTTCCACTCCCCCGAGAATCCCTATTCGAAGACACTGAATTTTCACCCCCTAAACCATTCTCAAATGAACCCAAATCATCTTGATCAACATTAACTGAATTGTCTACTAATTCCGAGCCAAAGCGAGAAGCTTTTACATGATTCACCTTAGAAAGGGAATAAATAACACAAGACCCACTTCCATTTGAGGAATTTAAGAACTGGGTAACAGGTTTTCGATCATATAATTCAGAACTTAGACAGAAAGTTAGCTTCTTGGGTTCATAAGAATCAAGAGAAAAAGAGAAACGCAATGAAGCCATGATAAAAATTGTACAAACCCAACAAACCCAAATGGTAAAACTTAAGTTAGAACAATTATTTGTCACTTACAACTTCTCAAAGTAGCAAATATACAAATACAGTGATACACAAGAGTACATGAACCCTAGCAATAGAAAGACAGTAAATAAAAGCTACTATATATTTGGAGAGATAAAGAGAAAGAAGTGGATGGACATACCTTTGATTTTAAGATAACAGAAGGTTGAAGAAGAGGATGAAAATAGTCAGATTATCGGATTTCAATTTGGAAGTCTGAAGTCAGCAATTCGAGTTCTGTCTCAGTCACTACTCATTCCAACGTCCTATGTTCGAATACAAGTTCGGGTCCTTTCGGGTTGGGTAGTGCCCTGTAGTAGGTAGAGATGACAATATTTAATGGATGATTTATTACCCGTTCTACCAGAAAAACAAAAAAGAGTGAAAAACCGAGTTAAATGGATGATGGACGGGTGACGAATGAACGTGTAACAGGTGATGGATGGATTAGGGTGAGAAAAGTTTCATCCATCACCCGTTTATCACCCCTTCATCACCCATTTCTTAAATTTTCTTAAATGTCTATCATTTTATTTACACTAGTATAATAATTTTTCGTTTTGATTACTATCGACATGTTTCCATAAACTAAACTTATCTTAATTTGACATGAAGTTAATATATAAATTGTGATTTTGCAAGTTTGATTTAACTTTACAGTTTAATTATCTTAAAAGGATGATCACCCTGTCCACCTGGTTCACCCGCGGGTGGTGGATGGATAGATATGGGTGATAGTCTTACCGAGTGACGGATGGATGGATGGGAGTTGGTCGAACCGGGTGATGGATGCGGGTGATGGCTCACCCGACCCAAATCCCACCTGTTGCCATCCCTAGTAGTGGGTACCTCGAACAGGCGACATCGCGAACTTCTTTTAAAACCATAAACTAGGACTTAGGCCCGGCGATGCTAGGATTTTTGTCTACTAAATTTAATGATAGTTAAAATAATTGATTTCATGTAGTGTGAAAAATTATAGTATATAAAAAAAGTATTCTCATTTACAATATGCATGTTATACATTTACAACTTAACTCTTGGTTTCTATCTATATAGCATTATTGTTTTTGATAAGGAAGCACTAATAACATGTTGGAGTTGTGGTTATAACTCCTTATTGCTTACTCAAGGTCACAGGTTTGAATCTTCAAATTGATATTTTTTTTATTATATGAGAATGAAATGGATGAGTGGCATTCAAAGAGGGATGGTGACACGTGGCAGATTGCATTCCTGGCTTACGCTTTTTAATATATATTGTATATAGATACCTCCTCGATTTCTTTTATTTTAAGTAAGAAATCAAGTATACAAGCACTTGCTTTCATAAAGTAACTCAATATAATGTTTTTATATGTAAATTATGAAAGTTGCATAATAGTAGTATTTGTTTCATCAGCTTGTACTGTAACTTGTAAGAGACCGCCTAATTATAATGTTAAAATTAGGTAGGCTCAAGTCTAATAAAATTAGGCAGACCCAACAGCCCACACACTCTCTCCTTACCAGACCGACGCTTCCATTATTGTTGCGTCAATTTACTTTCTTTTGGCACCAGTTTACTCTCTGTTGGCACCAGTTTAATTTATGTTGCGGTCATTTTATTTCTTTTGACATCAGTTTTAACTGAAAATGAGGAAGATGACGTGTTGGAGGAGAATAGGAGATGGTAACTAGGTTAAAATTCTTTGGGCCTTGTAAATTTATTTGGGTCTAGACTGCCTAATTTTAACATAATAATAAGGCAGCTTTTTTGGATAATTTGTGTTGTTTCATTGCATAAGTCAATGAGTTCTCTTATCTCTCTATTATCCCACGTGTTCCTTTTCTTTATCTCTTTGCCTCTCTCCTTTGCACGTGGGCTCCTAGAATCGTGTTTCAAGGTAGCAAATATCTCTTTAGTGAGGTCTTAATTCTTCGGTTTACTTGTTTTATCTTTCGATGGGAATTCCGGTGAGATTGATTATCAAAAGGACATTGGATTCAACTAGTGCGTTGTCGTGGAGATTGAAGTTAGTTTTGTTGTTACTTGGTTACGACTTTAGTGGAGTTTTGGCGAGATAATTTATTGAGGATCAAAGAGAGTGGTGAATGTAGGGAGTGGAGTGACGTTGGTCGAGATGGCGAGGATGTGGCCGATGGTGCTGGTGCAGCCGGTAAGTTAACAATAGTTGTTGAGGTTAGACACTGTTGTGCTGGCTGTTAAGAGTAGGTATTATTTTTAGATCATCTTAGTCACTCATTTTACTAGTTAATTAAAACAAGCTAGCCAAGTTTTTTGCAATATCTCTTTAATCCTCATAAATCAATCCATATACTTCCTCTGTAACAAAAAGAATGCACCTTTTGCCGTATTAGTCTGTAACAAGATAAATGCAATAAACTCAAAACCTTCCTATTTTAGTAAAATAATTGGTATGAAATTATGAAAATACCTTTAATTTACAAATAAAAAACTGATTAATGATTCCTAATAACACATTACTCCCTCCGTTCCCTAATGTTGTTCCCATTTCCCGAATTAGTGTTCCTTTAAGTTATTCCCATTTGGAATCTTTCTAAATTTAACTTACATAAAGTCAACATATATTCTTATAAACTCTCAATCTTATTGGTTGTTTTGCAAAGTAATATGTGTTGTCTTTACATTAAATATTTCTTTTACATTTATTATGCTTTGGTAAGATAAAATATTCAATAATTAACCAAAAAACGTGCAATCTTAAAATAATATTATACTAAGTTTCAATTTTCTTAATTCTCTCCCCGATTCCAAATGGGAACAACATCTGAGAACGGAAGGAGTACATTACAACATACAAATTCATTAAACTTAATGATTTTTACCATATTCTTACTCACTTTTTCAAATTAAACCCAAATTCATCAAATTCTAAGTAATTCGAAATTCATCAACTTTCGTGTTAAAAAAATCATCATCATCATCTTCATCTTCACCTAAACATCCTACTTCTTCGCAACTTCCTCTTAAGACCGACTTCGGCGAAAACAATTTAAGCACTTGCCTCTCATCTCTCTTACCTTTGAAAGATTAAAAACCCTAGCTACTAAGCTCGTCGTATATATTTTAATATTCACCTTTTCTCATTCCAACAATTTAAAGTTTCATACTCTATCTTATTTGATTACTTAATTATTTTTTATATCCCATCATATATACTTTTTTATGTAAACAACATTTGATAACTAAATAATAATTTATGTCAACATATTATATGGGTAAATTATTATAAAACAAAACAATATTACTTCCGTCCCAAATTATTTACTACATAGAGGTTTGATACAAAGGAAGTTTATTTGTAAATTGTAATATATGATGCTTTTTGTTATAGAGTCCCCTTTGATTTTGACCCTTTTCTCAAAACCCCCACTCATAATCGACTGACCTGATGTCCTGACCAACCTCCATTTTCTCCATCTTCCGCCATAACACTAACTAACGCTTTTTCTTCCTTCCATTCACTCATACTGGACTTTTTATACAATACTTGTATTTTTCTCTCTGTAATTCTTTTCTGGATCACAAGTATTTGCGCCTTTCTATAACATTGGAATTATATACATTCGTTCGGGTTTTAATTAACAGGTAGGAGGGTTTAGAGGAAAAGGGTCAATAACAATGGTGGTTGCCTCAAATGCTAACTCTTACGCCAAAGAAGTCTCCATTCGCAAGAGAATTATCAGCATGTATGTTTCTTTCTCTTCACCTGTCTTTTCTGCTACTTTAATATTTATGGGTTATTCTTCAATTTCGATTTTCTTGGTTTCCCATAATTTAATTTCACTAATTCTGATCGAATGTTATGGATAACTGCTAAACGTATAAAACCATTACCCAAAAAGCTGAAGCTTTTATGCAACTCTAATCCTAAAGGGCAAGAGGGCTGCCCAGTTCCTATCAGATAGATAGGAGCTGGGCATATATCAAGCTCAGTTTTTTTAAAAAAATTGTGGAGTGTAGAAAATTAGTATACTTATAGATTTAGGTAGTATATTTTAGGAATATTGTAGTACATTTATATAGAGATTTAGGTAACCAAGTAGTATTTGGTCTAGTGTTAAGGAGAGCATCCTTCCAAACTCAATGTTGGGGGATCAATCCCCACTAGTGGCACTTTGAGAGTACTCGCAAGTGTATGGCCCATTAGGACCCGAGTGGGATCCGTGCCACTTCTTACCCAAAAAAATAATATAGAGATTTAGGTAGTATAGTTTCTGAAATGTAGTATACTAGAAAATCGTAGTACTTCCTATCTGTTAGATGTACTGTTCACATCTATCACATAGGAATTAGGACTTTCCCCAATTTATATAACTGCTATTTAAGTAATACTTACAAGTTTCATACTTGATGTCAGAAATCTATCTTATGAAACTCCCATTAACAAAAATTCAGGGAGGGAGAGACAGAGATCTACACAGAATTGTAAAGACGAAGCTGAACTAGCGCCTTTCTTTATATACGAGAAGAATCGTTCTCTATTTGATATTTGTTCTTTCTCGCAAAAGGGTACTTCCGCAGATCACTAGGGCTGAGAAAATAAAAGCCATTCTAAAAAGCATAGGTGTTCACCTTTAAAGTTTGACAAGGACCACGGGCTTCCTGTAGACTTCCTTCATTTCCGAATCTTCTTATGACAAGTTCTAAGCAATAGTATGAGTTCATTGACCGCATAAGGGAATTCCATCTTATTGATGGATTCCACTATAATGAGAAGTAGAAATTAGTCGTTCGATGTCTGCTTGTTCTCTATTCTTCAATTCCCAATGAACAAACAAATAGGAAGGATGAAGGAAAAAGATGCTTGGTTTTCTCATGGCTTGGGGCAATCTGTATAATGTAAGGGTTAACAATTTGGAAAGCACTGCATAACTTAGTACAAGCGATGTAACATGCACCTTCTTAACCGGGGGTATTGTTTTCAGGGACACATGTGATCATCTATGAATAAAGGTGAATTGACAGTTTTTCGTTTCACAAGCGATTTACCCCATGGGAATGAAAGCCTCCCTAAATGCTTTGTATCTTAGATTCTGAATTTGGGTAACTAAGCTTGGTAAAGTTGCGAATGTGGTTATGCCAGGTTTTTAATGTTAGCGAATCGCTTTGGCCCTTGATTTTTTTTCCCTAGCTCCAGCTTGAATTGGCACCCAAATGTAGCTTAAATTGATCTTACAAGGACGAGTGATGTGGCTAGCACCACTTCTCTAGTTATCATGAAGTTACTCTTAGGTTCTATAGTGGCTGATTTGGAACCCTTCTCTAGCTATAATGAAGTTGGATTCATGTTCTATAGTGGCTGATTATGGATTCCTTAGAAAATTGTAGGGAACACTAAAATGCCTGGGTGGGATCAGAGTTCTCCTTCAAATCACCTGCCTTTTGCTCATTGGGCTTGGATTACAAAAATAGTACTCCATGTAATCAGACTCAACGAACTTAGGAGATAACTTTAGTGAGTTGGGAGGCAAAATCAGATTGGCTTTGGTTATAGTATGGATGGCATTAGGCATTCAACATATTTGACTATCAAACACGTGTATATTCTTTTGGATTCTCTTGTTGACGTGAGCGACAAATTATTACAAAATAGATATGACAAAACTGAGAATAACAATGATGAAGATGAACACACGATTTATTACATGGTTCGGTCAATTATAAACGACATTAATAGGCAAGGAGATAGATTCTATATAGGGGTGATAAGGTCCAAGTCCAATCAAGTGTGAACATAAAGTAAAAATAACCGATCCGGTCAAATCAAGTGAATAAGTCGTGCTAAGTGCAAGTAAGGGAATACATTGTAAGGAAGACTGGAAGAGCATGAAACTTTGATATATTTAGTTTACATGACTCGTCAAGTGGAGTGATGATGCTCTGTCAAAGTTTTCTCAACTCACACAAACAAACTTTATATAAACTTCCCAAGAGTCACCATTAAAGACTCATAATCCTTCATAACAGTGCAATAAATCATGAATGTGTGTCAAACCAAGACAATTGATCAAGCGGAAGACCTTCTGCATTCCGCTGTAAAGACGAACAAAATGGGCTGTGGCACATGCAAGTAGTTACGTAGAATAGTAATCCCTAGCAACTTGCTAGTGCTAGTGCATTATGGGTTTTCAGCTTCTTTTGGGTCCATGTCGATGCATTCAATTCTCTTCACCTTCCACAGAGATTCATTTTCATGCGTTCGCTTTCCCCTGTCTACGATAATGAGGATTAAAAACAAAAATCAACTTTCCACTAATGATGTCCGACCATTCTGTAGTATTTGGCCAAATTGCAACTGGCTAAGGAATGTAAAAAAATCTAGGGGCAGGATGGTTTCTAGAACTTGTTGAATGAGATGTCAAATAGTAGTTATCACAAGTAGTAATGTATTTCAAACATATACAGATTTGGACTCATTTAGTTGTGCATTGCACTTATTGACTCATCCCTTCCTTGTTTTAGCTATTGTTGTTCGTGATCCAAGTCCTCATGTGCATTTTTTTTAAATGTTACTTTTCGGTCAAATGTAGATTTAATAAGAGGGAAGAAGATTTTCCATCTTTGAAGGATTACAATGATTACCTAGAGGAAGTGGAGGATATGAGTAAACATTTCTTCAACTATAATATGGTTTTTCTATCTACGTTTCTGTATACAAGGTTCAAATAATTTTATAATGTCTTTGCTACAGCATGCAACTTGATCGAAGGAATAGATGTTCCTGCAATTGAAGCTAAAATTGCCAAATATGAGGAAGAAAATGCTGAGCAGATTATAAATGCTCGAGCTCGCAAGGCATGTAAGAGATTGTGTATTAGGTCTTTGATCTGTCCTAAACTCTCAGAATATTATCTTCACTAGTCAAGATTTATATATGACATAGTTTTTCTGTGACTCATTGCAAAACTTTTGAGGTTTTAATGTTTTATTTGGATGGATTTTTATTCATCAAAAAGGAGAATTTCTGAACATGCGTGCTTGCACAGGCAGAAGAGCTAGCTGCAGCTCTGGCAGCCATCAAGGGATCTGCGCAGGTTGATTCTGAAGCGGTGAGTTGATTTCTTTGCTCTTATTGTTTGGCATAGAATTTATCATAGTACCTCTTCTCCGATGCTCGAACTTCTTAATTCAGGATTATTGGATTATTAATGTTAATTCGCGTTGCCATCTGTGTTATTATGTTTGTATGCGTGCGCACATAAAATGGACTTGTTTGACAACATATGTCCGACGCCTGGTTGATCTTACCTTGTGTTAACTTATCTCTGTTTGTGGAACCATAGTAAAGGAAAGCTGTTGCCACGTTGCGCTCCAAATGACCATTTCATTGGCAGGAAATAAATGTTTTACTTCTAGTTGATTGTGAAACTACTTAACTAGAGCGATGGTGTGATTAAAGCACAAAAACTTAAAGTCTGTGGTTGACAATGCATAGCGGCATAGGAACGAGGACGCTAACAAGCCGAGTTTCTGCAGTTTTGGTTAAACAACGTTGATATGAAGTTCTGAAATTGTTGTTTTAGTTTTTTCTTATATGTGAATGACTTTTAAGTCTACGGCTGCACTGCTGACATTCTAATAGATGTGAAGTTTCTTTCTTTTATTTTCTACAGGTGTCATGCAGAATTGTTTGTGAATTGTGCATTAGTAAGGCCTGCATCACCTTGTCCGTTTTCTTCATCATTGCCACTTTAGACATTTAACTGCAGACGATGTCGTGGTCTGTTTTGTGTCTGGTGTCTAAAACTATCTAAATGCCCCCCTTATCAAAGAAAAAAAAAATTCCTATGCTTGCTAAATGATCTTTTAAGCTGTTTTAGTCCATAACAGAGAGGCAAAAGGTTTTTATGTGTCAGAAATATCTTCTTCCACTGTTTGTGTATTTGAAGTGAATGCTCAGAAATGCCAGGAAGCGCAGATGAGACATGCCCGAAACAGCATCCTGGCAGTCAGGATGTTTTCGGCTTTTGAAGCGCCAAAATCTCTTGTCAAAGAAGTGTTTCAAAACGTGTGTCTGCGTGTATAGTGTCATACTTTCATCTCGGAAAACGACCAAAGCTAAATATGCTAAGTTGAGGCTCAATTGGGACCTGTTTCTTCTCTGTAAAACTGGCACCCACCACAAACAAGCATCAAGATTTGCCGGAGTTGTGATCTGTCAACCAAGAAAACTGGAGAAAGAAAAATAAAAGGGAAATAGAGAAAATAAAACCTAAAGTAGATTAAGAAGTGGAACATGGGAAAAAGCAAATAGAACGGAACTCAGAAAAATTAACAGATAGAAGAATATGCAGAGTTTAACAGTTCCAGAGCCAGTAAGGAGGGAGAGGGGGTGAATAAAGGTACTCTGTTGTTGGAGTTAGTCTGCAGCTGAACTAGAGTGCGTGCAGCAGTTAACCTATGTTTTCAGGTGCAAGCATAGAGGCTTACGTCTGGTGTGGCCCCTATTTTGTTGGCTGAATGGGAGACACAGATAAGAAGACTGTGATTTTAGTAGTGGTATTAACTTTGCTTGATTGATAAGTTGAACCTTTTGTTTGTTTGGCACTTTGGACAAATTATAGTCAACCAAACTTGACTTTCAATGAGCAAGCAAGCGTAATGCATGTGCATAAAAAGAGAACTAGAGATGGTATTGTGCTGATGAACTTAGGAGGTCTTGTATTGTTGTGGGAAGGACAAGCAAGAAGGGCTACAAACGTCTTAGGCTTAAAACTTAACAGCAGCATATAGAGCTTGAAATTCTTATGAAGTTTTATCGGTAAAGAGATGGAATGTGGTGTGTTCTTTGGTAGTATTTTATATATTTGTCAACTCATCAAGATGGGGCTTGAGACTGCTCTTTTTTTGTCTTTGAGAAGGGGGTGGGGCAAACAAATCCATTGCTGTTTCTTCCTAATAGGAAAGTTATACAATCTAGACCCCTCCTGCAGTCTTGCATTTAATTGTCTTCCCTGCTGCAGTTTCTCACCTTACCTTAAAAACACACATTAAAAATAAATTTATTCACTATAAATAAATTACTCAGTTTCTTTACCAAATGTCAGTTTTTCCTTAATAAAGGCCAGTCTCTTTAACAAAGGTCAGTTTTTCTTTAACAAAGGTCAGTTTCAATCAGTTATTTGCACGATTTTGATTTGCACATATAGGACAAATCTTTCCAATACCATTTGGTTTATTTGTTAAGATTTCCCCCCTTCTTTTATTTATTTCGTCAATTTTAATATTCAACATATTATATTCATTACTAACGAGTAAACTGCATAAGGAAATACACCAGAGATCAACAAGAATCAGTTTTAGAGTGTGCTTGGCAACAAAAATAAGGTTACTTAAATGATAAGGAGCATATTATTTAAGCTAGCTTAAGTGATTAGCACTGTTTGACAACTACGTTAAATATCACATTTTCCAGATAAGGTGACTTAAATTGAAACGTTTAAAAAACTACCTTTTTAAGGTGACTTAAATTTTCACTTTTGAACCCCAATGTGGAATTTCAGCTACCTTTTTTACTTAATTCTACCTAACGACCGATAATTTCAGGTTCCTTATTTGTTTCAGCACCTTATTAATTTCAGTAGGTACCTTCTTAGGTTCAAGTAACTTATCAGATTCAGCTCCATTTTAGCTAATGTTGCCAAATTGGTTTCAGTTTCAGTTCAATAATAGATTAATATATGAGGAAGTGAACTGGCCATAGAAATTCTTATTTTCCTTTAAAGTTGTATACTTCTCTAAAAAGATTGCAATACTTTCAGGGGCCTTATTGGGGTTGGTTCATCACAAATAGAGAAAACTGGAAGAGTTGCTTTTGTATCTGGTACATTAGTATTGGGCACTGATGCAAGACCTTAATCATTTGTAAGCCATGCTTGAAATGTAGTTGTTAACTGGATAGTAGACCTTATATGCGTTCACTCTTACAATTCTTCAGGATTATTCTGTAGCCTGTCTGCTTTTCTAGTGACATCTCGACAGTCTTTGATAGCACCTTTGTGAGAGGCGTAATTGATATATTGAGAAGAAGTTTAATTATTTTATGGAAGGTTTATCACAAGTTGGGCTGTCAAATTAGGAAAAGTGTATGGTCCACTTACCGTCCTCTTAAATGCCACCTAGATCGCCATAATAGATAGTATTTCTTCCTCAACATCTCAATCACTTTCATTTTTTATGGCTTGATTGTCCAGCTCTGGGACAGCTTTACCCTGGAGCCTGGACAGTGTTCTGTATTTTCGTTGCCTTTACAAGTCATTTATGGGTTAGTATAGCATATGTAGATTTTCCTGCAGTTTATAACTGCATAGCAGACAACGGAAATAACAAAAACAACCATAATCTTGTGAAGTTTTGATCGAGTATCGAGTTTGGTAGGGGCAATAATGCTCTGTCATACCCTTGGCTAATCAGGGAGACTGCTTCAATAAGCCTTAACTTCTCAAATTATATAAGGAGGCCTTTTTTTTATGAGGGAACCCCCTTTAGACTTCTGCTAGGCTAGCTGACCAAGTGAAGGATCTCCCATAGCACCTAGTTGATCATAGCAAGGGAGTGCAAGTGTTAACTCTCTTAAGTACCATCTTCAAAGGACATTCCGCATTTCTCCTAGGAGTTTCACATAGTTATATTCGTATCCTTCCTGCTTTGAATTTACGATTTATTCTCCTTTAACCAAGTGTAAACCTGAAAACCATATCGCTGTCTGGCTTCTAAACTTAGTGTAGACAGAACTAGCAACTTCCGCTAATGCTCCCCTTCTCGTCAACTCTGCTATTGTAGGTCGTTTTTACTGATATGTGATGAAGCCGATGCCTGAATCTTGTTGTCAGAATCAAATTCTCTTGTTTTTTCCCCTTAACACACCGTATCACCCTACTTACATTTGCAGTTGATCATTTTTAAGATGACGTGGAGTGGTTTGTGAATGCCAAATCAGATTGCATGTTTAATTGCAAAGCCCCAAGTTAAATATTCATGGATGCAGAACTCGGTGTAATACTTGTCCTTATCAAAAGAATGTACCGCTCTGATTGACTATGATATGTAACAATAAGTAAGGTTTCTTTTTGTCCCTATTAAAAGAATATACTTTTAAATGTCGATGTGTGTATCCGTATCTTTCATAAATCTCTCAATGTGTGCCATGAAGGTTTTGTGAATATTTTGGTGTTCCTCTATGGCATAAACTTTGAGTAGCCAGTGATTGGTATTTCATCTCATAAATCAATCCATCTTTCTTCACCTGCTTCTAAGAGATATACACCTGGTTTTTGTGCTGTATTAATTGTCATAAATTTCTCCAAAATTCTTCCATCCTGGGAAAACTGGGAAAAACTAGTAGTTGGTTGAGCACTGAGTGTTAAAGATATTCTTTGTTTATGTGATCAGGGCGCAGAACAGAGCTCACAAGCAGGGATATCTACCACAACCCAAGGACAATATGCACCTGCAGTTGCCGGAGGGGCTTTTATGCAACCAAGGCCGATGGGAATGGCCTCACAACCACTACCACTCGGGGTTCCGACATGCAGCTCGATGATGAAGAAATGATGAGGCTACGAGCTGAAAAAGGTGGACGTGCAGGGGGATGGACTCCGGAGCTTGGGAGGAAGAGGGCACTCGAGGAAGCTTTTGGGAGCCTTTGGCTTTGAGGTATGCAGAGAATAAGCTATAATCTATTTACCATGTATTTCGATCATCCATATGAGGAGCTTTGAAGTTCTATTTGTAATATGACAGCTTGAATGTTGGCTAGGATTATTTAGAAAAAAAAAGGATTAGAACGATAGAAATCTTATTTAATATATTCGAGAAGATAAAGTGTGTCATTGGTTACTTTTATACTTACACAGTTATACTGCCGCTCTCTTGTGATGAAAGTAGATTATGATGGAATTAAGGTGCAACCAGGAATTTGTTTTAAGTTATCTTGAGTAAAATTGGCACCAGTTCTGGTCGGCTTGAAGCACAGGTGTCCGTCACAGACAAAACATGGCTCAACATCAACACTGGCACAGATTTGGTTTGGCTTTGGCTGGCCCCACATGGTCAGGAGCCAATCTGCCGGGCCGGCTGCCGTGCGATGCTTTCACGACCTAGCACCATAATAGCTTCGACTCCGGTGGCACTTCAAACCTGTCCTTCAGTAGTCATTTGTGTGCAGAGTGTTGCAGAAAATTAAAGAACTGGTAATGGACTAATGGCGCTCTTATTTGTTTAAAGTTTCATTGGGAGATGCTTTTCATGCTAGGAAGTACTATTCACTATTAATTTTTAGGGGAAGGGTAGAAAATAGTAAAATGAAATACAAAGATGAAGGATTGATATATCAGTAATAAGAACGTAGTCAGAATTCGAAGTAGGAACATCATCTAAATACATTACATATTGTTTTTAAATGATTTAAATTAGTATTTAGGCCTAGGTGATACTATGAGATTTATGTGTCTTACAATTTAGTATTTCAAAACAACTAAAGCTATCGAAGTTGAACACAAGTCATAATATCATAATCTACATTGATAAAAGTTGCAATTATAGTATAGTGGAGCAATGATTTGTTTTTAGCTTTCATAAATGAAGTCGCAGGTTTAAAACTTATCATGGACAATGTTTGCATATTTTTTTTTAATATAAGAGAATAATAGATAAAATATTGTTGAAAGAAGGGAGAGTGACACGTAAAAAACTGCATATATATATATATATATATATATATATACACATAGAGGAATATGATCCGGTAAAAACTGTTTTCACCGTGAAAACCAAGTAAAAGGGGTACATGTAAATACTGACAACTTGGTGTTAGCAGCACAACATTGATGTTAGAAGTACGTGTACCCTTTAATCTTAATATGTACCCTTTTAAGTCTCATATGTACACCTTTTTTTTTCAAGTAAGGGCTGACATTAAGTTTATTATAAAAATATTCAATTTTGCCTAATGATATAAATACTATAATCCTAATATCTTACTAGAAACCTTCGTGATCGGATGTTTTAATGTTTTTAACCCATTATCACCGACTCACCAAATCACCCATAGATGATGGATGGGTTGGAGTTTGGGTGGATGATGGGTGGGTTGTAGGGAAGACAACAGGTGAAATTTGGGTCGGATGAGACATCACCCACATCCATCACCGGTCTATGCAAATTTTCCATCCATCCGTCACTCGAAAAGACTGTCACCCATATACCATCCATCTATCACTTGCGGGTGAAACGGTTGGACCAAGTGATCATCTTGAATAACATAAATGAACATTAATATTAGGTAAAAGAACATATGTCGAAATTTCTAGTAATACAATTTTTATAAAAACTAAGTTGATTTTATAATGTACAATTGATATCCATAAACGAACATCTTCTATACCGTGAATGAACAATAACGTAAGATAAAAACAAATGTTAAGGTTAGCAGGGACGATTACTTTTTGAATTTGAATTGATGTTCATTTAAATAATTCTAATGTTCATTCTGTGCACCATTTTCATTTAAATCGCGTGTTTTGTTCGAAAACAACTGCGTTATAAAGCTTGAGCAACATGCTCACCTTACTAACGTATGTAGGATCGAATTTGCTTATAAAGAGAGCATTAACGATGTCTAATTAACAAGTTGGTGTCAACTGGATAAAAAGAGTGGGTGGTACCAAAATAAACGTATTGTATATCGTAAATGTCATCAGAAACAACTAAATTTTTTGTACATACCTGCAAAGATGATGTTATGCTAGAACTGTAAGCTTTCTTTATCCAGGAGTTATGTGCACGCAATTCTTCTTCAAGCTTCAACTGAAGTTCTTCTTTTTCTTGGAAGCAACTTCATCCTTCCTAATACCAACAATAACACCTATATAAACAACTTTCTTTTAACCATTAAAACAAAGAAAAACCTACATTCATCAAGATTAAAGAATCATATATAAAATGGCAAAGAAATCAGTAAAAGAGCAAGCTTTTAATGGGTTAGGAAGCCTAATAAAATTGTTACCAACGGGAACAGTTTTCATGTACCAATTCCTAAGCCCTGTTCTAAGCAACTATGGTCAATGTCACCCCATTAACAAGTACTTAATGGGTGCTCTACTTGTTATCTGTGGCTTTAACTGTGCTTTTGCTACTTTTACTGATAGCTACGTCGACGAAGAGGGCAACACTCACTATGGGATTGCTACTGCTAAAGGGCTTTGGCCTTCGAGTCGTTCTGGCAAAGCTGATTTGTCTAAGTATAAGCTGAGAGCTGCGGATTTTGTGCATGCTGTAATGTCGGTTTTCGTGTTTGTTGTGGTGGCGGTTTTGGATAAGAATACGGTTGACTGTTACGCTCCGTCATGGGAGGGTAATAGGAAGGTAATGCTTATGGTGTTGCCTCCTGTTGTTGGTGGTGTTTGTAGTGGAGTTTTTGCTATGTTTCCTAGCACAAGGCATGGTATTGGGTACCCTTCTGATGATGCTAGTGTTACCTCCTAGTGGCTTGTGTGTGTGTTTTTTGTTCTTGCTTGAGTATTTGTAGTCCACATGTTGAATGTTTGATTTATGTGTTTGAGTGAGAGTTTATTTTGGCAAATATGGATTGTTTCCGTTGTGTAAGTGAAAAAATTGTATTATGTTGAGATTGGAGAACAGATTGTTCTATTAAAAACATAATTTTATTGCTGGTGCGAACAATAATTTTTCACGAAAAAAGAAATTAAAATGGAGAGACTTCAGATGCGAAATGACGAAGAAGAAAGCTAAATATTAAACCAATACGTTTTCGAGATTAAAATTACACGCTTACATAATGTAAAAGTTTTTTAGAGTTATTGTATTGAAATACTATTTGAGGTCATAGACATTAGTGATGAGCAACAACATTGAGTACTGAATTTTAGGTTTAAATTGGTGAGACTCGCTAGAACAAGTGGATAGAGAGTGTGAGGGAAGAGGAGGTTGAGGGTTTGCGGTTGTGGCGCTCGGATGGGTGGTGCAGGTGGTTTTAAGGGTTGTTGAATAGGTAAGGAGGATTGGCGGAGGTGATGATGCGAAGGGTGTTGAGTGGGTAGAGGTTAGGTGTGGCAGGGGGTTGGGTGGCTTTGGTGGTGTTGGTGGATATAAGGGTGTATAACTTCATCAAATTTTCCTTATCTCTATAACTTTTTCAAAAGCAAAAAGATAACATAGTACACTTTATACAATATAAAATAAAAATGATTCTCATCCATCTTAGTTTGTATTTATTCCACAAGATTCTAAATGAGAACATTAAAAACGAAAGAAGTATAACTTATAAAAATTTAAAACAAAACATTGAAAACTTACAAGCTACTTGAAAGCAAACCTAAATAGTAAAGATCCAATGCAATTTAGCATACATGTTTTCAGTTTTCATGGGACGAGAGAAATAGTTTTGGTTGTGCTTTGAAATCCACTAATCGCTGACTTTGTAAAAGGAGCAATAGATAAAAAGATAAGATGATGAAAGAACCAACCATTGAAGTGGAAACTACTTAACTCTAAAATATTACCCAAAAAAGAAGAGTGGAAACTACTAGAAAATAGGACCCTTTGCTGACGAAAGAGTAGCATGGGTTTTGAGTAGCTTTCTGAAGTGCTAATTAACCCTATAATACTATTGTTCCCCACGATGGTTGCACTAAAATCTCTACTTACTTTTTTCATAAAAGGAGATTTTGTCAATGTCATACTCTTATTTTACTGTTTCAACAAATCCCCTCAGCCTGTACCCATTATTTCTCTAAACTTACAATTTAGGGGATGAACTATTATATGTTGAGTTCAAAAGAGCTTGGTTGAGGATTTTACCAATAAATGAATAATGGTAAAAGTTAGGATTATTGGGATTATTATCATATAATTTTGTTCTAAATCTTTTTTAAGGTACATGGAAAGTCTTAGGTAACCCTTCTAAATTTATATCTTCAAGAGAGAATTTGAAATCTTACTATAGGTTGGACAAATTTAAGCAAGGTGTGTTTCTCTTTTTAGTTTGAGTTATTATCAAGGTATTTATTGAATTCTTTTTTAAAAATTATTGAAAGGAATTGTATTTTGATTTCAAGGTATAGGGCACAACTAATGAAGTAGTGCGAAATTGCCAAAAGTAAAAACCATAAACAAACACGAAAGTCTTTTTTTATATGGTTATTATTTTGGATCAATTACATTTGAAAGACATTTCGTCATAATAAAGGTCAACAACTTAATAACCACCCGCCTAATGAAAATGATGATCAATGAGCAAAAAGAATTGTCACTTGAGAGCAAAATAAAGTTGGCATAGCTTAAAACATCTCTCAATTTCAACAATAATTCTGTCTTATCTTCTTGTTACAATAACACTTAGGATAGTTTTTTGTTGAATCAACATCTTTCTTGAACTAGATTATCTCTGCTTGTTGGACTCTTTTTTGATTGAGCCAACTCATGCAATTTATGTCATATCTCTATTATGTAAGGAAACGGGTAGGGGACACCAAAAATAGATAAAGGAAAAAAGAAAAAAAATCCAACCTACTAATAGAAATTGAAAAAAGGAATTTAAAAAAAATATAACTATTTAGTTAATACCTCACTCACGGTACTCACCCACCATTTGCTCACACGCTTTCACAATCCACACTACTACCATTTCTTTATTTTGTGACGTACGCATCGCGTGTATATAAGACTAGTATATATATAGCTAACCAAACATTGCTCGACATATAAGATAGTAAAACTCCTATATATGTTCTCATAAGTGGGGAAAGGAAACATAAACATTTAACTTTGCTTGGGGACCTAAATTCGTATCTCATACTAGAGCCATTTTCTTATTCTTTGGTTTTGAAGATTGAACTAAGCAAATTGCTTTAAATCTTGTAGAAATTAAATAAATATTTACGTCTCATACTCGACCTTTAGATGGCATGCTTTTGGCTTAAGGCCCTAAAGATTGACATGAGAAGTATTCAATTTTTACTTTCTTATAAAATATATATACTTTCTTGAGGGTGTCATTATGTTAGAGATGTGTATGGAAGGAGGGCTTCTCGCGGACTTTGTAAATAACAAAAAGAAAAAGTATAAAGGCTTCATGGAGGAACATCTTTATGAAATTAATACTATTATTCAAAAATTATTGTTCCAGTTCCAATCAAATATTTCTATGTGGCTGTTGCACTCTAGGGGACAAAGGTCTAGGTTAGTCAATATATACATCCCCTTAACAAAAAAAAGTTTTGTCATCATAAATTGGTGTGAAGGTATTATCAAGGTGGGTTTTTTGATGATATATATTAATGCAAATATTACAAAAAATCTAAAATATTTTCATACATAGCACAATTGCCATAACTAAATATCATTCTCCATTCGTTATTACTTTTTTCTAGTAAAGGAGTTATCCTTCAATAATCAATGTGTTAGTTACTATTAAGTAGTATTTGAGTTGATCTTATAAGAATTCACTTACTATTTATAAATAAAAAGTAGCCAACGGTCCATCCTTATTCTTATAGCTAGTTACTAGACAATGAAACCAACGGTATCAATGCAACATCCTCATCCTCAATCTTAACATCTAAATTACTCAAGTTCAGTAAAATAGAATATAACTGATAAAAATGATCCTTACGGGACATACATATCTCATGCGTAAGCCGAATAACTATTGCTTCAAGAACAATTTGTTTGTGAACGATTTTTTCATGTAAAGACTCTCCGATTTCGTCCACAAACCTGCAGCTGAATAAATCTAATATGCGACCTTTACGATCACGTTGTCCACCGGGTATAACAAGATAATGGAGTGTGCCGTCTCCTCTACAGATTCTAACTCGTTCCATGTCAAACCATTCGAACTACCCTCTTACACAGTCGATGTGAAACCCTTAGTCAAATGTTTGCAGATACCCTGAAACAAGCTCACCTCTTTATATGCCATAGCCCAAAGCTACTCCTTCCCGTAAACTTGTCGATCTTTATGCTCGTTTTTGCCATCCTAAAATTGATAAACCTTGATGTTAATCAATAGGTCTTGATATTAATTTGTTATAACGGAAGCATGTGAATCAAAAGAATAATGTAGCAATTAAATAATCAAGAAACAACAATAAAGAACAGAAGAAATTCAACAAAGTTCTATACCAATGCAATAGCTACGTCCTCTGGCGAAGAGATACTCCTTTACTATGAACTGAGATGATTACAAATTACAATAGGCATGAAATTCACTTAAACACTCTTTGATGAATCTCACAAGACTCTCTCTTTGAATCTCTGTATTATCAATCTTAATATCTTTCTGTTTTTTGTGGTTAATACATACTCTCTCTCGAAATGAATGTAAAGCAATATGGCTAATGATGCTCTTAGAACATATTTATAAAATATACATGGAACAAAAAATTCCTAATCGAAGACTAAGCAAGCATCGTCGTGGACCGTGAACCACACTGCAAGCCGCAACGTTGGCCGCAAGTTATGCCCTACCTGCGACATTTGTCCACGAGCCGTTATTTTAACGATCGTAACTTTGATCACGTCGCTAAAACGATCATAGATTAAGTCACAACTTTCTATGATCACCAATTCATCTCAGTATGAAGATTAAATATCATATTGTACATAAGATTAACATTTTTACATAAGAGATCAATACTGCAACTAAAGGAGGTATTACAAGAAAGGATGATGGCCATGGAAGAGCTGATGAGGGCATAATTAGAAAAGAAATAGAGATTGATAAGCTAGTTTTTTTAACTAATGTCTTATATTTATAAATTGATTACAAATATATTATAAACTAAAGTTTTAATGGGTAAATTGATAAATATATCTTATAAATTACTAGAGTATGTTTTATAAACTCATAATATATCTTAAAAGCCCATAGCATATTTTTTATAAACTCATAAATATATCTTATAAACTGATAGCTTGTGTTTATAATAAACAAAAAGGTCGTATATACTATAATTTTTTAACTTATAAAACATCGGTGAGCTCATTTTATAAGTCGATAAGGTAAAATAACTTACATCTATAAACTGATAAATCTATTTTAGAAGCTACTAGCTTATATCCATAAATGATAAATATACAGTAAAAACTAATAAAATACTATATAAATTGATAACAAGGTGTCGACGTTTCAATAAAAAAAGGTGCCTCAGCTAAGACACTTTATATGCAAATATTCTATTAATCTAATTAATTAAGATAGAGGTAGTATATGTGACCATCAGTGAAATTTTCAACTACTAATAACAACTTAACCAAAATTATGAAGTATATTAGGATATGTCTAGACTATTACACCTTTAATAATATACACCCATGATTACTATATGCAAAGAAAAATATAACAATTACAATTTACAACATATCAAACTAGTCGTCTCCTCCTTTTCTCTCTCTTCTCTCCTACAAAACTCTAGTTTTGATCTAGGGGCTACTGCTACCCTTTTAGGTAGTGGTAAATCCCCTTTTTTTATTTTGTTTAATTGTTCCAATGTTATTGTTGCTAATAAACTTTAGTCTCTCCCTAATGAAGAGTTTTTTTTCTACCTATTTTTGGGTTATATCTACCCATATATTAGGTTTTATCTCTCTTCCATTTGAGAGTTTGGAAACTTTATTTTTTGTTATTTATGTGATTTTAAAGGTTCCTTAGTTGATCGGAATTTGTGCAGGATTGCAACAGACGTCAATCAATACTTCATTTACAATCAGTTGATTTGAATTCGATTCTACTTCAAAACTACAACAGATTGATAGAACCCTTTGTAGAAGGCTGCAACAGACAACGATGTGAAAGACGAGAGTTTTCAGAAATGTTTGATCTCCTCAACGATCGTAGTTTTGCTATTTTATAATTTTATTTATTTAAGTTTGATATGTATTTGCTAGTTTTGACTTCTATTGTAGATATCTTATGACTTCTAATCAATGAATGTATTTCTATTTTAAAAAAATGTTTACTATATGCATGATATATCTAAAACTATTTTCTTTCTCAATTCTTATTTGTAAGATTCAAAATGAACAAAATTCGTACAAAACAAAAGGATACAATTGAACAAATATTAGATGTAGCACACTTAAAAATCACATTAATTAAGTGATCTAATTTGTCATCACCAAACACTAGACTTGATATCGCCTATTCACCTTCACAAACATCACTACATTTTGAGCTTGATCGTACCTCCTCATGGACCGAAAGAATATCTGACTCCTAGTGTTGACAATACAATATTTTACTAATCAATAAGTAGCCAGAATATATAGCTAATGATCATTAGCCAGAATATATAGCTAATGATCATTAGCCAGAATATGTAGCTAATGATCATGCCTTGAAGTTCTCAAACGATGTCAAGTTTTAATTCTTTTAGGTGTAGACTGTTATGGACTACAGTAAGACTTGGATGATGTATGCTTATCAGTTTTTGGATGCGCCTTGTTGCTTGGACTCCTCTTACTATGTTAATAGTAAATTGTATTTATTAAAATTTATAATTATATATTAGGCGTTGATCTTTTGGCTTGCAAAGAATTGAACTGAACTAAATTGAACTGAAATGAGTTTATTTTTTAATTATATAGATGATATATGATAATCCCATATAGAAATAATAATAATAATAATAATAATAATAATAATGATAATAATGATAATAATAGTAATATTAATAATACTTCCTCCTTTTTTTATTGACTACACTTCTTTTTTTCATGCTTATCAAGGAAGCGATTTAAGGGTGTAAATGATTAAATTTTTCGCTGAAATTTTTAAACAAGTAATATAAAGTCTCATTCTTTCTTGTATTAAAATTTCATCGAAAAATTTAGTAGTTTACACCCTTAAATCGCTTCCTTGATAAGCGTAAAAAAAAGAAGTGTAGTCAATAAAAAAAGGAAAATTTTCTGAGGTACCCCCGGGGTTAGGGCTAATTCCTAGGGTACCCCCGGGGTATTTGAGCTAGCTGAAATGCCACTGAGGTCACTATCTGTGCCTTAAATGCCTTTAATGCTAACGAAAGTTAAGTTTTCCGTTAACTTTTTATAATTAACCCTAACCCTAACTTAAATATCTCTAAAAAAAAATAATAATAATAAAAAAAACCCCCAACCCTCCCCTCCCCTCCCACTACTCAACCACAACCCAAACTCCAAAACTCAACCACCACCCAAACTCCACAACCACCCCCCTTTCTCTCTCCTTCCCCCACCCTCCTACTCTGCCACCACCCGCAACACCACCTTCGAACCCCACCCGCGACCTCTCCTCCCCCATCCCTTCCACGCTATCAGCCACCACCCACAACCCCACCCGCTCCCACTCTATCTCCTCCCCCCACTCCACTCTATCTCCTTCGTCGATTTCTGGGCAACATTGAGAAGAAACTCAAGCAGGGGCTTCTTTTTCAGGGGGGTTGGTTTTAGAGGAGGACGGTTTTAGGGGGGACGATTTCAGGGGCTTCGTTTTTAGGGGGTTCGGTTTAGGGGGTTGGTTTTAGGGGGCTTCGTTTTCAGGGGCAGGTTCAGGGCGGCGGGGCTAGGGGGGTTTTTGGGGGGGTTTAGGGGGTGGTTTCAGGGGGTTTTAGGGAGATTATCGGTGATCGGTATCGGGTGGGTTTTGAAGGACGATTATCGGTGGTTGGTGGGGGAACAATGAGCAGTGGAAGGGATGGAGGAGGAGAGAGAAAGGGTGAGTGGGTGGGGAAACTTGTTGAGCAGTGGAAGGGATGGGGGAGGAGAGAGAGTGGGTGAGGGTGGGTGGGGGTGGGGTGGGGGGGGGGTGGGGGAGTTTTTATTTTTTATTTTAGTTTTTTTGTTTGATTTTTATTTGAAATTAAAAAGTAATTGAGAAAGTTAACGGAACCCTAACGGAAATTTAGTAGTAATGACATTTAAGCTAACGGCAGTTACTCTAGTGGCATTTCAGCTAGCTCAAATACCTCCGGGGTACACGAAGAATTAGCCCTAACCCCAGGGGTACCTCAGGAAATATCCCATAAAAAATGAAGGAAGTACTTAATACTAATAATATTTTTTTAATTATTATTTAATAAAAATACTATTACTGATTATAACAATAGTATTAATGATACTAATAATAATTACTTTACTCTTGGGATGAGGGGCTTGATGTGTGTGTTGATCTAACTGGGTCATCGCCCTTGACACAGTCTGGGATGTCTGATTTCGTGCCTGGCCGAGTGGTGAGTGATGCAGCACAACGCAAACGTGTCAAATATAAGGCCAAATGTGCGACTATTGGATATGGTTTCGTACCTTTCTCCTTCTTTTCTTTAGGAGAATTAGAGAAGGATGTTGTTACTTTGTTGAAGCGGATACAGAGGTTCTCCATGGTTCAAGATATTGGGGCACGAGCTGCTGCCCACATCTTCACTAGGATCAGTTTTGCTATTACTAAAGGAGTGACGGCCCAGATAGTTACTCGGCTTCCTACTAACTTTTTGTAAATTTTTTGAACTTGTTTATTATAATAATAATAACAATAATAAATAATATTATTATTGTTATAATAACAATAAGAATAATAAAACTTAATAACGCTAAATTTTATAACGATAAAGCTAATAATAATAAATGATAATAAAGTGTTAAAAATAAGTTGAATAGTAGTAACGGTAATAATAACAATAATTTTAATATAATATTATTAATTCATATAATAAAAATAATTAAAACTAATCCTAATAATAGTTATTATTATTATAGAGATAATAATAATACTTAATAATAATAATTATTATAACGATAATAATAATAGTAATATATGATAATAAAAGTGTTAATAATAAGTTGAACTAAACTAAAATTAATGGGACTGAACTGAACTAAACTGAAATTAATTTAAATTCTGTGCAGGCTAAAAGAACAGGGCCTTATTATTACCTATTTGATACATTAATTAAAGGATATTCATATATTAATTTATTGTATATAATTGTTAAGTTCAGTCAACCTATACATATTTACAAACACATTCCTAACAATACTGCAAAGTCTATTTTACACTATTTCATTCCTAAATAATACGTCACGTCCAGTAAGATGATACATTTTTTCTAAATTTAACTAAATTACTGTCATCATTCATTATTTAAATGTGTACAACATTTATATTTTTATCATATGCAATTATCACTTACTTCGTTGGAATAATTACATTTATATATGATGTGAGAAGGAAGGACAACATCGTTGGATGAAGGGTTATTATTCTTAAGATTAAATAATCAGTACATTATATAATTTTTCAATAATTAATTTGTATAACTTTTATGTTCTCATTACATAGATACAAATTACACTTAAGAACAATATGTGATGATCAGAAGAAAGGCAAATAATCAGAATTTAATACAACGTACAATTGTTATTATTATCAAATAAAGTTTTAAATAGTAGTAGTATAGTACTACTAGGAGTAACTGAAGCATTAAATGAACAAACAATGTGAAAGAGAGTACTAAAAGTTTTTAAATACTTCCAATAGCATGTAAAAGTTTGATAACAATATAGGAGATGTGCAATATTTACATAGAAGAAAAGGGGGGAAAATGTATAAATGGAATGATGATTTTACAAAACTTATTTCCAAAATAATTTTTTTGAAAGGACAAAACAAAAACAAAAAACCCGACTAAGTAAATAGAGGTAGACGGGAAGGGTAAAAATGAAATACTAGATTTACTACAAAAGTCTCAATGCATTCCCTTTTTATGTAGAAGCGATACTAGTTGTGAGGGTCCGGAGTTGCTCGGACTCCTTTTACTATGTGGTTGTAGTAAATTTTAGACATTATTATGTGTTATAGAGTATCTTGAAGGACATTTCTAAATCATACATTTTAATATTGAACTTTTTTCTATTTTGTTGTTTGTGATTATTAAGTTTATCCAACTTGTATCTCTATTATATAAGTGAAGAGGTGGGGGTGGACACCAAAAAGAAAAAAAGGAAAAATAAATAAAATAAATCAATGAGTTTATTAAGTAATTAAGTTTTATTTCCAAATTTAGCCATTAGATTTTTAATAAAAGATGTTCAAAACTTCTAACTAAAATATCTAAAAACCTACAAAGTAAAAACAATTTAAAAACATATCAACGATTATATTTTCTTGAGATCTATAGATAGACACCCACTTTGCTATACTTTAATATACTTTTGAAATTTTTATTTTGAAATACATGAGTAATTGATTGTTCTTGAGTGAAGGCACATTTGATCAAATTGATCATGATAAAGTATTTTAGCATGAGTGAGAAATATGATAAAGTATTTTCAAGTACTTTTGAATTTTTTTCTCATTTGGAAAATGAGCAAAAATACATTACCGGGTACTATATAACAAAAGTTGTAGTTGATGGGGCAGTAAGGGATGTTTTCAAAGAAAAATGAGCCAAAATGAATTTAGTTTGAAAACAAAATATGTTGTGCACCTTCACATTTTATCATGTTACAATAGCTAAAATACACATCGTATGCAAATAAAATTAGGATTTTTTGTTCAAAACCACCTAAATTTTTCACGTTTTTAGAAACTCCCACCTTAATGAATTTTTCTTTTAAATTTTCACCTATCATTCCCAATTTTATTAGAAACTCCCACCATTTAATGATTTTTGTTAAATTTCGTTAACAAAACCGTGAAGTGGGCCACACATATACATTTTATTATCAGTTTACGCTGAAATTGAAGTCAATTTCATCAATTTAAGGGCAAATCCTCAACACATTTGCCGAATTACAACTATTTGAAAAGACTTGCAATTATTTCAAGTTCCATTGTTAACATAATGTATACGTGGGACCCACTGAACGGTTTTGTTAATGAAATTTGACAAAAATCGTTTAGTGGTGGGAGTTTTTAATAGAATTGTAAATGGTAGGTGAAATTTAAAAAAAAAACTCATTAAGATAGGAGTTTCTAAAAAACATGAAAAGTTATGGTAAGATGCGACTATTCATAAAATTATCTACTACTATAGATTATGAAATTTCATAATAAAATTATTATCGCACGCATCGCGTGCATAGAAATCTAGTATATATATATATACACACATACAATCCTAAAAAGAAAAATAGATAAAGTGAGAAGTATTACGCTATTCACCCCTAGATAATACGTCACATTCAGTTCGATGATGCGCAATTTTTAGTTTTGAAACATTATTATTATCATTCATTATTTAATTTGTATAACTTTATGTATGTTAATATTATATGCAAGTGTTGTCGCTTACGAATAATAATGTGATCGGATGTTTTCATATTTAAATATTGTGTACATTATATCATCTTTCATTTCTTAATTTGTACAGCATTTATGTTTTGACGCAATACCTACATATAAGTCTCATTTAAGAAAAAATAATGTAAGGAAACATGACATTAATCAAAATTACTACAAGATACAATTGTTAATAATATTTAAGTCCTTACGGTCATCCTAAAAGTATAAAAGGAGCAAATAAGACAACATATAAATATACTAGATTTCTATGCACGCGATGCGTGCGACAATAACTTTATTATAAAATTTCATAATCTACAGTAGATAATTTTATGGATAATCGCATCTTACCATAACTTTTCATGTTTTTAGAAACTCCCACCTAAATGATTTTTTTGAAAAAAAACCACCTACCATTTACAATTTTATTAAAAACTCCCACCACTTAACGGTTTTTGTCAAATTTCATTAACAAAATTATTAAGTGGGTCCCACATATACATTTTGTTAACAAAATGGAACTTGAAATAGTTGCAATTCTTTCCCAATAGTTGTAATTCGTTCCAAATTTGCTCTAAATTTGTTGAGGATTTGCCCTTAAATTGATGAAATTGACTTCAATTTCAGCGTAAACTAATAATAAAATGCATATGTGGGGCCCACTTCATGGTTTTGTTAACGAAATTTAACAAAAATTATTAAATGGTGGGAATTTCTAATAAAATTGAGAATGATAGGTGGAAATTTAAAAGAAAAATTCATTAAGGTTGGAGTTTCTAAAAACGTGAAAAATTTTGGTGGTTTTGAACAAAAAATCCTAATTTTATTTGCATACGATGTGTGTTTTGGCTACTGTAACATGATAAAATGGGAAGATACACAACATATTTTGTTTTCAAGCTAAATTCATTTTGGCTCATTTTTCTTTGAAAACATCCCTCACTCCCCATCATCAACTACAACTTTTGTTATACAGTACCCGATAAGGTATTTTTTGCTCATTGTCCAAATGAGAAAAAATTCGGAAGTACTTGAAAATAATTTATCATATTTCTCACTCATGCTAAAGTACTTTATCATGATCAATTTGATCAAATGTGTCTTCACTCATGAATAATCAATTACTTATGTATTTCAAAATAAAAATTTCAAAAGTATATAAAAGTATAGCAAAATGGATGTCTATCTATAGATCTCAAGAAAATATAATCATTGATATTTTTTATAATTGTTTTTATTTTGTAGGTTTTTAGATATTTTAGTTAGAAGTTTTGAACATTTTTTATTAAAAATCTGATGGCTAAATTTGGAAATATAACTTAATTACTTTATAAACTCATTGATTTATTTTATTTATTTTTTCCTTTTTTTTTCTTTTTGGTGTCCACCCCCACCTCTTCACTTATATAATAGAGATAATACCTAGTTTTTAAGTACTTCTGGTAACATCTAAGAGTTTTGCAATACTTTAGGTAAAGAAGTATGTATGTAGAGGGTAAAATGTATAATTATTGGTGTATAATCAAAAGTTAGAATTATTATCGTATCATCTGAACGAGTATTACCCTAATATCATCAAAAGGTAGAATTATATCGTATCATCAAAAGGTAGAATTATATCGTATCATCAAAAGGTAGAATTAACCGTTCAAACATGTTCAAGGTTGAAATTAAATGCCCCATTTTGAGCAAATGTATGTAAAAGGTAGAATTATTGTCGTACCATCAAAAGTTGGGACTAATATGAGCAGATTGCCCAAAGCGGGATTATTCTCATCAATTTTTTCAGAATTTAATTTATACATTGAAATGAGTACAATAACATCTTGCATATAGTGTTTTTATGGCTGACATCGAAAAATTTCTATAGGAAGTTGTATATTGTGGGAAATTATTCTTAACTAGTATAATTGCCATGAAGAAATATTTAACTCATGGGAAATTTGATTAATCAAAGATAGGAATGTAAGTAATTAGGAGGAAATTCAATCCAAATCGAATTACTAATTCGGAATGAAATTTTATTTAAGTAGAAACGGATATAGTCTCAGTCTTCATTAAAAAAAATGGATTTCGAGTTAAAGGGGGTTTGGATCCAAAATTCGGATTTACAAAATTGTGTCAAATTAGTCTTACCATAACATGTGGTGATACCACATTTGGTGATTACCTGAAAGACAAATTTCATTGACTGGAAAAATAATCTCATTAAAAGACCAAATATTTCGTTGCATGAAAGACTAACTTCATTAAATGAAAGAATAATTTCATCACATGAAACACCAATTTCCTTACATGAAAGAGCATTTTATTTACATGAAAGATTAATTTCATTACATGAAAGATTAATTTGATGATCTGAAAACTAATTCATTATACGAAAAAATAAGTTCATTACCTGAAACACTAATTTCATTACCCGAAATACTAAATTTACTACATGAAATACTAAATTCAATAGCTGAAAAAGTGAAATTAATAACTGAAAAACTTACGCAGCCACGTCATCATCAACAAAGATTAGGACATTTTAACCGGCAACGTCGCCTCCCTCCTCTAACCACTGATTGTCGTTTGCCTCATTATACGTCGCGTAGTGGGGTTGCATACTTCTTCACTTCGCAAAGATTATGCATCATACATCCAGGTGTACCGAGGTGTACCATGAGCATGGTACACCCAAGGCTATTTGACCAAAAAATAGCCTTGGGTATACCATGCTCATGGTACACCCAAAGCTATTTGAGCATAAAATTAGCCTTGGGTGTACCAAACTCATGGTACACCCGGATGTATAATAAAAATTGTACTCTTTGGAGTGGGTCTCCATATAATGCTTATGATTTTAGTATTGGGTTGAACCTGTCTGAATAAGTTATGATCAGACGTCTAACCAATACTTTCACTATTTGAAATTAGAAATAAGTTAATTTAGCCATTGTTAGCCGTAGAAAAAAAAGTTTAATAATTTGGACATTCATATTGGATCCAGATTCGGATCGAATCATATTGGACTTGATGGATATTCAAGTTAGAATTGGATTCAAAATTCAAAAACTATGTTAACTTTGAGTTGGATTGAAACCGAAAACTAAACTTACACTTCTAACCAATAGCGGGATTATGTAATTGAAAATTTTGACAAAGATAACTCCAACTTTCACGCATATATTCTCAAAATAATCCAAACTTTGTCAAGTATTGAGGCCTTTAAAGGACCTTCTCAAAATAATCCACTCTTTTATTTTATTTCTTGCTTTCAATAGTCCCTTTTAGATCTACTAATATATAACAAAATTTAAGGGTTTATATCATTTTGAGAACGTATCCCGCAAAGTTGGAATTATTCCAAAAAAAATCAATAGTCGGGATTATTGTAAGAAGATGTGTGAAAGTTGGGACTGTGGATGTCAAATTTTTTTATTTAAATTTCCACATTTTGCGAGAAAATTTATCCACCTAAATTTTTTATATTGTGCCAACAAAATAACTATCTGATCAATAGTAAATTTTATTTTTACATACAAGTCAAAAAGGTTTAATCAAATTAAATATAATTAATACAAAAACCATTAAGCAAGGGGCATACAAAATAATTTTTAAATGGTTTATTCAAAAGTCATTTTTCTTATAATTTTCAAACTGAAAACAACTTCCATTTAATCTGAATTGTGGTATCACTAATAATGGAGCACTCAAAAGATGAACTTATGGCCTCAATAATATTTGCCTATTCATTCAATTCTTCTTCATGATGCACTACTACGCTAGTGCGATCAAAAGGATTAAACCCTACAATATTTAATGGAAGCTAAAAAGCCTAGCTTTGTAATTATTATTTCAGCATAAGTGCTAAAATGGACTACCACAAATACTACTTAACATAGCAAACCTCTCCTCAATTTACTTTTTTCTGTTTTTGGTAGTTTTACTTCCACCAACTTATTCCCTTCCATTCCATATCTTATCCCATCCATATCCCTTGATATCAACTAAACAAAGAAAGTAAATAAACAAAATCCAATTTATATAAGGTCAAACTTTTCAATATTAATCATTACTTTTTCGTAACATATAAAAAAAAATTTGAAGATAATAATTAAGGTTCCAATATTAGTATGGTAAACTGCACCTTAAAGTTATGGGTACAACGACTAAGGGCATGTTCTCTTCGGCTTATTTTCAGTTCAGATCAAATTAGTTCAACTTAATTATTTTCAGTTTAGCTCAACTCTTGATAATACTTTTACTCTCACATTACTATTATTTTCAGTTCAATTCAATTTTTTCAATCTAGTTCAGCTCTTTTCACCCAAAGAGAACAAACCTTAATTCAATAAACATTGCAATTATGTGGTAAACAATAATAATTTATCTATGTGTATGAAGCAAATAAAAGAATGAAACAATTGACACGACGTCAAATTCACCCTATTCCGCTCCAATATTATATAACAATTTTCATACGGAATGAGCAAGAAAAACTAGGTGCACTAACAATTCTCGGAACGAAATTCTAAAAATTCGCAAAAACCAAAACGAGTGGGAAAACGAGACAAAATAAGTGTTTGATATATTCAAGTTATCTCTAATCAATTGATTAAATAGGTTTAATTAAATGAGATGATAAATAATAATTGGATTTAGGTGACAGAAATTAGGACAAAGTACAATTTATCGGTTAGTAAACTTTTTAGAATAAGTAAAGAAAAAAATATGGCAATTAATTAGATTAAAAAAAAGTTTGGATCTATGACAAATAGTTTGCCCATAGCCTGCCCCTTGCCATAGCTCGTCGTAGCCAATGCTGGTGTGGAAAATATTCGGATTAATAAAAGTGCGGATCTCTGAGAAATATTTTGCATATAGTCTGCCTCTTACCATAGCCCGGCTAGCCAATGCTGGTGTGTGGAAAATATACAATATTTTTATTACTTGGCCATCCGCCGAGCAAAGCAAATACTAAAAGATTCACTAATAAAAAAGATTAATGAAGCAGTAAATAATGCAAAAACAATCATTTAATAAGTTTTAGGGCCTGTTCATTTCAGCTTAATATCAGTTCAGTTCAGTTCAGTTCAGTTCAGCTCCATTCTTTTATAACCATTTTGTTAAATATTATTATGTTGGTCTAATTTATTTTACTAATTGCTCTTATTATTATTATATTATTATTATTATTTATTTTTATATTATTATTAAGTATTATTATTATCTGTATATTACTGTATTTTGTTTATTATGGCTTTATTCATTATTATTACTATTATCATTAGGGAGGAACATGGTTTAGGTTAAAAGCACAAATAAACCCGCGTTTTCAGCCCCATAATCCAATCAAATCATGTCAAAACGGTTTATGATATAATTTTTCACGGTCCGACCCAATTATTATTTTATTACTAAATATTAATATATAATTAAATAAAATTATTAAAATAGTTATAGTAATTTAATTCTTAGATATTATTGTTATTATATAATCATCATCAGGTATTAACATATTAACACAAAGACTATAAAACAATTGTTATTAATTATTCTTATGATCATTAATCCTTATTATTATTAATTTATGATTATTAATATTATTTATTTATAATTATCATTTAAAAATATCCAAAATAAAATTATTATTATTCATTAATAATTATTCATTATTATTACTTATCATTATAATTATTATTTAATATTTATATTATTATTGTTGAAATATTATTTATATATTTATTAAATTCAATTCAATTCAGTTCAGCTCCAATCAGTCAGTTCAGTTCAGTTCAATTCAGTTCAGTTCAGTTCCAATCAGTTCAATTCAGTTCAGTTCAGATTAGTTATTTTCAGTAAATCTAAACAGGCCCTTAGTGGTAGATCTAGTCCATTGATCCTCTTAACATCTTTCCACACAAGGAATGGCCGAATGGTATAACACTCTTGCTTATGAAAATGTTGCTTTCTTGTTATTTTTCCATAGCTTTAGGCTTAGCTTTCCAACAGTAAATGTGAACTTTTTCAACATGCCAAAATTTTCTTGGACAATAGCTCCAGATACTTTTCGACATACACAAACGTGATTTTGGGCAACATTTCAAGCGCTAAATTCCTGACTTCGTATAGTGTTTAATGCTAGCTTGGAATTGTAGAAAGAAAATAGCAAAAAAAATCAAACTTATATTTCTTTGATCATGACAACTTTAAATGTAGTACAAGCAGTGAAAAATCGCATAAAATCCGAAATATCTCTCTATTTGATCAAATATGATATAGTTTTTAGTGGCCTTCTCATTTGACTAGATAGTCAACAATGTCGTCTAATTCGGTTCGTTGTTAGGTTGATTGAGAACAAGTATCACACTTCACATAAAATAACTAGAATTTCACATAATGCTAGCCACAATTTAGATATGACTGTAGGACTATTAAGATAAATTAACACTGTTAGTTCCAATTGTTGTCAATCTGCTTTGAAGGTTGCAAATTTATTTTGATTATTTCAAAGCAATTGTAATCTGGTTAACCCGTTTTTTAAACCTTAGCTAACCCATTAAAAATCTATTAATTATGACACATTACTCTCCTTCAAAAGCTTGACGCATGACTTTGTTACATGAAAGAGTTTAGTGTATCATAATTAACCGATTTAACATATTACTAAGGTGAAGGACCGTTTTGGAAAAAAAAACCCTTAATATTTAGGACCACCTTAAACATAAGCTCTCAACTTTTAGATGATTACTTTGTTTAAATTCACTCCTTCTGGTGATATTAGCCATTAGCTCGAATCAAATTAATGTTAGTCGCAAAGACATAAAAGAACACTGTCTTCGCTTACTTGACATGCATGCTTTTAGCTGTTATGCTCAAGGATAGAGGACCACTACAGATTAAATTTCTAATTAATTTGACACATGCTTATAGAGGGTGCTTTCTCTTTTACTTGAAAATAATAATAATATTAAAAAATAATAAGATTTAGAAATAATAAGTGTAGAAAAGTTCAACTAAGAATCAATAATTTTTTTTAAAAACTCTAATAAGTTAATAAATTAGTTCAATAAAAACGAGTGATCAAATAAACTAAAGATATTATTGAACGAAACTGTATCCATCGTCATCTATATTCAACTCATCAAATCAAATCTTTTTTGAGAAGGTATTGTGTCAGACGCGTCTGACCATAAGTTATGGTCAGACGGACTTCAGTTGGTTCAAATTTTTTTTCAGTTGGATGTACATTGATTTTAGTTGTTCAGTGAATATGTTCAGTTAGACCTTATATTCTTTCAGTTGGTCGTTCTATTTTTTCAGTTGGACCTTTCTATTCTTTCAGTTGAACCTTCTCTTCATTCAGTTGGACCTTCTATTCATTCAATTGGTTGTATTTTAATTTGATTGTTACCAACTGAAAGAATAAAAGAACCAACTAAAAGAAAAAAGGAACTAACTGAAAGAATAAAGTGACCAACTGAAAGGATAAACCAACCAACTGAAATAAAACAATACCCAACTGAAACAAAACAATATCTAACTGAAACAAAACAAATACCCAAATGAAACAAAAAAAGTTCCTGGGAATGGATGGGTGAAGGTAAATTAGCTCACTTTTTTTGTTCAGTCTTGTGGAGCACAAGATAAGCAGTACCAAATGACCCTCTTCCGATTTGCTCAACAATTTCATAATCCTCCATTTTAGACTTCACCTCTCCAATTTCTGCCTCCATTTTTTGAGAGTAACCTTCAAAATCCGGAAATTCACACTAGTCTTCAGAGAATGAAGTTTGAGGGAAATAATCACAGGAAATCAATTTCTACGAGAATAAGATTTGAGCTAAGAGGGAGGAGAACAACGAGGAGAAAGCAGCGTAGAAATGGCAAGGAAGATACTAATTACAGTAGAGAGAGAGAAAGAGAGAAAGGTGAGACTTTAGAAAACACCACCAAGTTCAACTGTTGTTGTTTGTGTGAAGAAGAAGACGAAGTATTGGGCTCCGTCTGACAGTAAGTATTGGTCAGACGGTCTGACCCAATACTTTCACATCTTTTTTTAGTTATTGTAAGGTGAAATGTGAACATCCAAAAACAACTGATCGATCAGTTGCTTAGTGGTCCTATGTTACTATTATCACACCAAAATTAAGTGGGTTGGTGATTCAAAGTTAATTTAGCTTAATAGTCTAAAAAAGCTAGGCATTACTACTGTCTTCCCTTTTTGAGAAAGCATGAGTCTTGCATTTGCAACACAACCTTTTGAGTCAGGATCCTCTCCATTGCAATGGAGGTCCATTACTTTTATTTGCACTAGGAGGAGAGGATAAATTTGGGATGGACTCTCCAAATCACCCCCAACCCTTGGTATAATTTAGATAAATCATTGGAGAGGATCCTCACCCTTTTAAGGGGAGCATATCTCGTACAAAGGCTTGCCTAATTTGTAATCTTCTTACACTTTTTATTAATTACTTCCTGTTTTTCTTCTTTTATTCTTGTAGAGATTGTCTCGATAGTAGTAGAGCCAAAATCATGACTACAAAATGTCACTAATATATATAAAAAATTGGTTCAATATATGCTTTTAAAAAATCAACGAGTCAAAATACTTACTACATATACGTAGTTAATAAAGATATGCAAATTGTGCAAAATGTAATCATGAAAAATTAAAGATAATTATTCGTTATCCATTACTATATTTTATTTCAAGGTTATAAGTTGGAATTTTTGTTATATTTACAAGTATGCTAATCCTATATTTGTATGAAACTGAGAAATCTCAGTTAATCAGAGAGTATTTTAGAGAGAATTCCATGGGAGAGAACTTCAGGAGAGAGAAACCCAAAAGAAATCAGATTTTATTAATCTCTCGTTAACCAAGAAAGAAAGAAGAGTTTGTTGCCTTATATACAAAGGAAAACTAAAAGAAACTAAAGAGTTGCTGAGCTGTACAAAGCATAACAAACTAATATATAAAAAAAACAATTTGTAACTAATTATCTTCACATCCCCCCTGCAAGCTGGACCAGGATGTAAGACCAAGCTTGGAGGAAAGAAATTGGTGTTGAGAAACAGACAAACTTTTGGTGAGGACATCTGCCAGTTGAGCTGCACTTGAAACATGAGAAGTAGAAATGAAACCAGTAGTGACTTGTTCTCTAATGTAGTGACAATCTCTTCGAATATGTTTAGTTCTTTCATGAAGGTGGGGAAATATGTGTGGAATATTGCCTGCGGAGCGAGTCGCTTAAGCGAAGCTTTTGGAGTGAGAAAAAAACTTGGTTACGGGAACCGAAGGTGAAGGTTAGGCCGACTTCAGGGCATGAGCCTGATGAGTTTTTCCAATCACTCTACTCCGCCCCGCTCTCGAATAATAATTAGTAGTCGGCCTTAAGCCACACCGGATTTTGAGCAATGGATTCTGCAGCAATATTATCACAATACATGGTAACAGGCAACTGAATAGGAACCTGTAAATCTTCAAGCAAACCCGCTAGCCACACAAGCTCACTTGCGGTGCTACTCATACTCCTGTATTTTGCCTCAGCGGAAGACTTGCTAACAGTTTTCTGTTTCTTGGTCTTCCAAGAAACCAAATTATTCCCAAGAAATACACAATACGCACTAAGAGATTGACTGCTAAAAATACAAGACCCTCAGTCTGCGTCACTGAAGGCTTGAGGTTGGAGAGAAGAAGAAGCAGAATAGAACAAGCCCAAATCAACAGTACCTTTGAGATACTTCACAACATGTAGGGCTGCTCTAACATTGCTGATGATTTTTCATATATTGACACTGCTGCTGAATTGTGGAGTGAAATCTCAGAGAGATATGGTCATTTTAATGGTCCTTTGATATATCAATTAAAGAAGGAGATTGATAATCTCAAACAAGAAAATATGACCATTGTTGCTTACTATAACAAACTTAGGCGTCTTTGGGATGAAATGCAAAGTGTTCGAAGTCTTCCTAATTGTACTTGTGGTGTTCTTCAGAAGTGTTCTTGCAACTTCTTGAAAAGGTTATCTGAGTTTGAAGGAGAGGAAAAGCTTATGCAGTTCTTATTAGGACTTAATACTGGTTTTGACACTACTGTTAGTAATATTCTATCCACTACACCTCCGCCTTCCATTAATCGTGCCTATTTCCTTGCACAACAAATTGAGAAACAGAAACAAATTACTGGATTAACTGAGAATGTTCAAGATGTTAGTGCTCTTGCTGTCCAAAAGACCTCTAGATTTCATAATCTGAAACCTCACTTTAGTGATGGCAATGCCGGCAAGAAGGATTGGAAGAAAGATAAAACTGATAGAAAATGTGACCACTACAAGGGCAAAGGACATACTATTAAACAAAGTTTCAAGCTCATAGGATATCCAGAGTGGTATTCTGCTCTGAAAGGGAAAAATGGTTCTGGTTCCGGCAAGTTTGCAGCAACTGTTCATACTGATGGTGCGACTTATTCTGATGAGAATCCTCTGGATTTCGCTCATAATGGCGCCTCTACATGCTCAAGTGTTGACCCGAGTCTGTTCAATATGGTTTATCAAGAAGTGTTAAAGGCTATGAAGGGTAAACAACATGTTGCTTCTGATGTTTCTCCTACTTCTCAACCTTGTGCATGTGCAAGTTTTGCAGGTAATTTCATATCTGCTAACAAGAAATATGCTGCTTATAATACTTGGATCGTGGATTCCGGTGCCACCGATCACATTACTTTTAATGAATCTATCTTGCTTCATAAGCAAACACTTGCTAGGCCTATTCTCTTGACATTACCCTGATGGTACCTCCAAAACTGTGACAAAAAGTGGAGACGTTGTCCTCACTCTTGATATTGTTCTTAAAAATGTCCTATTGGTGAAGGATTTCACCCATAATTTAATGTCAGTGGGGCGGTTAATTGAACAATGTGGTGTTGTGGTACACTTCACATTGACTGATTGTTCTTTTCAGGACCTTGCTAATCGGACTCTTGCGATTGGCCAGAGAATTGGAGGTTTATATTACTTTCTTCATGGAATCCAGGGTAAATGTTCCACTTCCTTGCAATCTTCTAATAATGTTAGCGTTGCAGCCGCTTCTACCGAATCAGCTAAGAAATGTAATCAAGTAGCTTTAGATGTTTTTCATGCTCGATTGGGCCATGTATCTCTTTCTAAAATGCAACACATCCCTGTGTGTGATTGCTCTGGTTTGACCCACTATCCTTGTGATGTTTGCACTCTTGCTAAGCATCATAAACTTTCTTTTTCCAGAAGTTCAAATAGAGCTTCTAGATGTTTTGAGTTGCTTCACATGGATCTTTGGGGCCCCTATAAGACTCCTGCAATAAATGGCGCTAGTTACTTCTTTACTATCTTGGATGATCATAGTAGAACTACTTGGACATTTCTGCTTCATAATAAAAGTCAAGTTTATTCCACTGTTAGCTATTTTCTGTCTTATATATCCACTCAGTTTGGTTGTTCTGTCAAGTATATTAGATCAGACAATGGAACAGAAATTGTGAAAGAACAATGCTTGTCCTTATTTCTTCAACAAGGTATTATTCATCAAAGGTCTGTTCCAGGTGTCCCTCAACAGAACGGAAGGGTTGAGTGTAAGCATCGACACTTATTAGAAGTGGCAAGGGCCTTGAGAATTCACGCTCACTTACCTAAGAAATTTTGGGGAGATTGCATTCTTACTGCCACTCACATCATCAACAAGCTTCCTTCTTCTGTTTTAGCTTGGAAATCCCCTTACGAAGTTCTTTTTGGAAAAGCCTCCTTCCTATTCAAATTTAAGAATATTTGGGTGCCTTTGCTATGCATATAACCGTGACAAGCCCAGAGATAAATTTAGTCCTAGGGCTAAAAGATGTGTTTTTATTGGCTATCCTTATGCTCTGATACCATATGAAACTGAGAATATCTCAGTTAATCAGAGAGTATTTTAGAGAGAATTCCATGGGAGAGAACTTCAGGAGAGAGAAACCCAAAAGAAATCAGATTTTATTAATCTCTCGTTAACTAAGAAAGAAAGAAGAGTTTGTTGCCTTATATACAAAGGAAAACTAAAAGAAACTAAAGAGTTGCTGAGCTGTACAAAGCATAACAAACTAATATATAAAAAAAACAATTTGTAACTAATTATCTTCACAATTTGTCTATCAATTTATATTAAAAACTTGAAGCTTCTCATGAGAAAATAGAGTATTTTTATTATATACGTCATTCATTGCCTCAATCACACTTCAAAATTATTATAGTTGTGTTATGAGCCTTAATTAAGAATGACAAAGGACAACTAGTCTTGTAAGAGGCCGCCTACTTCTAAATTAAAATTAGGCAACGGCTCAAGACCAATATGAAGAAGAGAACAACCGTCTTTCTGAAAATAATGATTAGTTTTATCAATTTTATAACCTATTTAATTAATTTGTGACCTGTTTAATCATTTCAATAATTATATGTTTAATTCATTCACTGACTAGTTAAATCCATAAATGACTAGTTTAAATCATACGGTGAGTTTTTTTCTACATTATTTGTTGCAGTTCGAGGCTAAAAGTGATAAAGAAAGGAGAAGTGAAGGGACAAATAGGTTGGTATGAAATGTCAAGTAATAGTGTTGGTCTAAAATGAGATGGAATGGACTTATTAGTAGAATGTGGGTGGTTAGATTGGTATATTTTATGTTAAAATTAGACTGTCTCTTTTGATAATTTGTGGACAAAGGAAGACCCCCTGATGATGAAACAATGGTTTGTTTTGTGAGAAGAAATTTATACCGTTAATTTCATTAATTTCTTTCTAATGTTTACTGAGAGAATATCTCTCAATCACAAAGCCAAATCTTTATTATAAACTCTGACCAATCTATTAGAAAATCTTTCATCATGTGGTATATTATTAGAGACTTTAGAGTAATTAGACCTAATTTAATGTATATATTTTTTCAAAAATAATACTCAAGTTTTCATAAATTTACTAATAAGCCCAATCCTTCAAAAGAGTTTCCCTTCCCCCGCCCTCTAAACCCTAGCCCCAACCAAAAATATCGCATCGATCGGTGTTACCTCCAAACCCCAACTTCATCCAACTCAATTTTGATGGGTTCGTCCAAATCACTCCAGACGGTAGGGTTTCTCCTCCGAAATCACCTAGGAGACCTATGCACCTACTGTCAACCTTGGTTAACCATCCATAATAGTAGTAGAAGTAACATCACTTCCATAAATAGTTGAAGAAGCACTCAACCACCGAACCACAAAATCATAATTGAAGGAGATAACCTCCTAGTAGTCAACGCGTTGAAGCGACATTAGAGTCCCTAGTGGCAAAGCATTATCCAACATATTCTTTTTTCTTTTGTGGCACTTCCAAAAAAGATATATTCAATAACGGAGAAGTAAACCAGGCTACGAATTGTGTAGTTAATATATTAGGACACCTTGTCATAAATGATGTTCCTATTATTCCTTGTAAATACTCATCTTTTCATTTCATCTTTATAGTTGACGCATTAGGTGTTTCCCTCGAGCGGGGAACACCCAATACCTTATCACTCTTTTTTACCAAAAATTAAAGATATTATTAGTCAAAATCGCATAGTAACCAACAAATAGCTAATCTTAATATTTATGATTTAAAGATGAGTAAGGGTATTTATCGACCTAATCGTACTTTCTACAAAATTAAGAAGTTTATTGACATTCGTATAAGCCACAAAGAGTAATACGAGTACACCTCTTTATTCTATAGACTATAAAGAATAGTTATGTGAATAATGTTCTTTTTCTTTTCAGAAAATGGCAATCCATCATAGATCACGAACGACATTAAATAGCCTTCGCTTTCCTTTTCTTTTTTTGTTTGAAAGGTTTTAGGCTGTTAGCCTTTTAGCTTAGAGCATGTACAATGGTAAGACTAGCATCCCACTAGTCTTATCATTTTTTTCATTCTCTCTCCTTTCTTCCTTCCTACACCTCATATCCCATTAACTCTACACCAACTCATACATTTAAACTCACAATGGGTGGGTTGGTTTTAATTGGTCTTTCAATTTCTCTCTCATATTTTTACTATACCCTACTATATACTCTTTTTTACCCAATAATATAAAAATCTTTATTTTTATATTGACTAGATCATTTATATTCAGATTTTAATTCGTGAGAGTTTATTTATTAATTATGCATTTTAATAATTCATATTTAATTAAAAATCGTTATTTGATTAGGTTACTTACAATTTGATTATAAATAAAATAGCATTTAAAATTTTGTTGGTGATTTGGATTGTTCTGGGAGTATGAATTATTTCCTTAATTTGAATTATTTCCATAATTTGAATTATTTGAATCCATTTTATGAAAATGTAAATAAATTGGCTTAATTAGGTGGATAGACATGATTTTTGGTAGGAGAAAACTAGTGGAAAGAAATATAGGTTAAAAAGAAGTGTGTGAAATTATATCAAATTTGGGCTCGATTTATAGACAGGAAAAAAATAGAACCATTGGTATAATTTTTTTAAAAAAATCATTAACACACTTTTTTTTATTACTGTTATAAAGATTATAATAGCAAAATGTTGTTGTTAAATAGAGGAGAGAGCATTGAAGAGTACAATTATTATCATGCACCCGGGTGCACCGTGCGCATGGTGCACCCGGTGGCATTATTGTAAATAATGCAAAAATCTGGGCAAGAGTATAAATATTAAAAGCTTGCCCCAATACCATGTAGATAGTTTAGCTTAGTTGGTCTTGAGGTTTATGTGATTGGCAGTTGGTCATGGGTTCGACTCCCATACCAATCATTTATAATTTTTTTTACGTTTGTCTTTTCCTCCTCTTTTGGCTTTGAATCTCATTGTTTAATTTTTTTTGTTTTTCATGTTTCTTCCATAGTCTTAGTTCTTATTTTAGTTTTTTTTATTTTATCTTTTTCAATTATTTAGCATATTGTTGTACTATATTATCTTTTTTGGAGGGATGTTGTATTATAATTGTTATTTTTAAATTTCTAAAATATTTATTTTACGGGTAGAATACATAATTATTATAACACGCCTTTTTCTTGTTAATATTTTCCATATTCTGTTACAATATATTTTTTAAAAAAATTTAAATAAAAAATTATTTTATTCTTCTTTTTTCTCCACTCACTAATTTTTTCCATTTCTTAAAATACATTTCACTCATTTGATCAAAATGAGCAATCGTTTTTGTGCAGCAAGATCAGTAAACATTCTGATCATAATCGAGCGATTTTATTTTACTCATTTGATCAAATGAACAATCATTTTTGTGCAGCAAGATCAGTAAACATTCTGATCACAATTGAGCGGTTTATTTTACTCATTTGATCAAATGAACAATCTATTTGCAAAGGAAGATCGGTAAAGATTTTTGATCTTGAGTGAAGTAAGATAAATCTATTCATTTTGTAACAATTAAAATCAAACAGTGAAAGTAAAAAATACGGAAATGAGCAACATGATTTTCAAAGGAAAACATGGGAAAATATGTTTGATATAGTTCACATTATGATTTGATATTGAGTGAGTTAAATTAACTCTACTCATTTACAAAATGAACAGTTTTATTTTACTCATTTTGATCAAATGAACAGTTTATTTTGTCTTGGAGATAAATCAATCTGCTCATTTTGACAAATGAGCATGTTTGTTTTGATAAGTAAACATTATAATCTCAAGTGAGGTAAAATAAATCTGCTCATTTACAAAATGAGCAGTTTTATTTTACTCATTTGATCAAATGAGCAGTTTTAGTTTACTCATTTGATCGAATGAGCATTTTTATTTAACTCATTTGATCAAATGAGCAATCTTTTTTACACAGGAAGATCAGTAAACATTTTGATCTTGAATGAGGTAATAAATTTGCTCATTCACAAAATGAGATGTTTACTATGACTTAATTTTTTCTTACTATATTCTTCTTTTCTTTTCCACTCTCTAACTTTTTCCAATTCTTTTTTGAATGTGGAGAAATAAAAACTAAACAAACAATAAGATACCCATTGAAAAATTAATGAAATAAGAAATATAGTTTTGAAATGAGTAAATATGTTACTTAGTGCAAAAAGGTCCTAAAATGAGCAAAAAACTCTTAGAATATTGCTCAATTAATGAAATTATTAACAATACCACTGAATATTTATGGAGCAAAAAATAATTTAAATGAGTAAAACATCCTTATAATGAGCAAACATTGTCTTATTTTACGGTGTAAAATATATAATTATTTTAAATTCACTTTAATTTTTAAGCTTCCAATATATCACTAGAATGAACAATACATAGTTCAAATGAGCGATGTATCTTAAATGAGCAAATTAAATGTCTATTTCTAATGTCTTAAAATAAAAAATAAATAGTCATAAAAAAGAAGAAAATAAACAATATTATTTTCTAATTTGTAGTAGCTTAACACTGGTACGTGGAAAATAAATAAATGAGTAATATATCTTTTAAATGAGCAATTATATAATTCTTTATTGATTAGTAAACATGTATATACTGTTTCACATTGACGAATATATTACTAAAATGAGCATTATATATTTCAAATGAGATATATATCTTAAAATGAGAAAATATATTTTCTATTGTGTTAAAATAAATACCAAATAGAGTAATCGGTTATAATATAAGTAAATGAGCAATATTGTTTTCGAATGAGCAAATAGATTATACTTGAACTTGAAAAATAACTAAATGAACATCGTAACTTTCAAATGAGCAATATAATTTTTAAATGAGCAATAATATATTTCTTTTAAAAAAATAGGAATAAAAAGAAGATTAATAAAAAAATGAGTTGAAGGAGGAAAAAACAACAACAAAGAGTGGTAGAGGGGGGATTCGAACCCACGACCCTCTAACGCGTAGAAAGCATAGAGGCCCAACCACTGAGGTAGCTTTCATTTAGTGATGTAAAATGGAAGGAAATAGTATTAGAGCTGTTTTGCTGAAGTTCGCGAAAATCACCAAAATGCCACCGGGTGCACCGTGCGCACGGTGCATGGTCTCATTGAAGAGAGAGAGAGAAAAAATCAGTTTCACTCCCTCCTGCCCCATTGTGCGTCGTTTAATAACCCAAAGCAGAAAAAAAAATTAATTCACCACCTTTTTAGAGGCCACGTGTATGCATTTGATTGGTGGAGGCACGCCATCCAAGGTTTGGGTTGGTCTGGCAGTTGGGACCAACTCCATTTTCCTTAAAGCTAGACTAGTTAGCTACAATGGTAAAACCATTTAAAACTTGGTCTTAACATTCCTAGACTAATTAAAACTATCCCATTGTACATGCTCTTAGTAGCACTTTCATCAGGTAGTCAGCCACAAACATCTCACTAAATCACCTGAAAATGCTATAGCATTTATTTTTCTTATCTTTCAAATATTATTATGGAACTCGATCTTTTATGGGTGAAGATTTATGCATATTATTTTGGAAAAATTGTGAAGTAGTACCTTTTATGTAGGTGATTTTGTGAACTAGTACCTTATATGTTTGTTTTTGTGAAATAGTACCTTAAGTTATTAAAAACTCTTAAAATTAGTATCTTAGTCCAAAACTCCGGCCATTTTAGTCTATTTTCCGGCAGTTGACCAGTCATTTTCCTCGTTTTTTAGAGCGTGGATCACAAACATGTACTTTTAATTTTCATTTTTACCTTTTCATCTTTCACCCACCTTTCTCCCTCCTCATTCATCTTCTTCTCTCTTCAGTAACTCTATCATTTCTCTCTTCCTCTCTCTTCGGTAACTCTATAACCCAGAAGTTTCCTCTTCCTCTCTCTTAGGTCGTTGCTCTGCTGTCACAATTGTGGACCACAATCAGGGAATCTCAAAGGTACTTTTTTTCTACTTTGCAATCAAAGTTTTGTACTTTTGGAGTTGTATATTCAACTTATTGAACAATTGACCTAAAAAATTGAAACCTGTGAAGTAATTAAATAAAGCTTCAATAGAACCCTAGTTTTTGCACCTTGAGACAAAGTGAGAATAAGAGTGAGAGTATGTTATATAGACAAAAAAGATGTTGAAAGAGGGAGTGAAAGTGAAAGTTTACTTTCCTCCTACATGTTTGTAACACACTCTCTAAAAAAGGAGGGAAATCAAAGGTCAACAGCAGGAAAATAGACTAAATTGGCCGGAGTTTTTAACTAAGGTACTGACTTTAAGGGATTTAAACAACTTAAGGTACTATTTCACAAAAAAAAACATATAAGGTACTAATTCACAAAATCACCTACATAAAAGGCACTACTTACAATTTTTCCTATTATTTTCACAAATTATGCGTATAATATTAACTATTGATCCAATTTCATAGAATGCATTCATAATAAACTGTCTGACTATTAGTTATTAGAGGTTTTGCTATTCATAGGCTTAAAGATTATGTTTAATCATTAACTATTTTACTCAAAATAGAATTAAAATAAAAATCTATTTGCAAATCATATATTAATCGATATTAGTTATTATTTGTTTTTACTAATTTAGGAAGTAGCAAATACTTATATATAGCCTTAAAGACTACGTATATCATTTATCTTATAAAAATATGTAAAAATACCTCCTTATTAAATTTATGAAAAAGTAATAATTAACTAGAGAAAGTGTCCACTTTTGTCCGTGATGGGAAACTTACTGGTCCGTAGAAAAGACCTTTATTGCGTCTTGCATCAATTTTCCAAATCATGTCCTACTATAATCCAACAATTGACATGAGCCATTAAGCCAATTACTAGTTCATCTCCCTCCCTTCCCATTGAACTTTCTTATTATTTTTCTTTTCTTTATCACATATTCACATGTAAGGATGTTTTATAGCAGTCTTTCATTTAAGAGTTTAGTCTACTATTTCTCTCATTTCCTAAAAACATATCCTTTTTCGATTTCCTTATTTCATCTTCCTATATTTATCCCTTTTTTGTCCCTTATTAGTATTTTCATTCTACTTTTCAAATCTCACTTTCTCCCATATCAAATGAAACAACATTTGCTTTATCATGTTTAAAGTTCATCAACTTAAATCGTAACTTTCCCCTAATATATAAGAGAATGTATTACCATGTGGAATTCAATCAGATTTCTTCCATGTTCTTTATAATATCATTGGTTCAACCTATGTGCAATCTTTTAAAGACAGTCCAGACTATCTTTTTTGTATGTAGAAAAATTAAAAATGATCTAATAAAGACAACAGATTAATACGTAGTTTGGATTGTTTGAGAAGTGATCTCCCATAAGACAGTTATTAGATGATCAATAGTTGGTACTGTTTTGAGTAGACTTCACATAGTTGAGACCGATAATATCAATTTCTCCTTAAATATATTGACATATATTTTGAAAATAATAAAGATGTAAATATTGCAACTAAATTGAGACGGTTTTGTTTCCAAATCTTGGTAACACACTAGCACTCGAAATTGTGAAATTAAATGGACTACTAAAACAGAAAGAGTCAATAAAATAAAAAGAAACTATCCTATTGGAGTAAGCACTCTTCACCGCCCATCAATCTATATAAACCTACCAACCCTTCCATTATGATCCTTCTCAATTCTCATATTGTAGAACACCAAAAAAACATGAAATTTTCCATTAGACTAAGCTCCTATCTTTACACCACTTTACTCATCATATGGATCCTAATGGTCACTAACTTGGTCCACTCATCCAATGGAGAAACTCTCCAAAGGTCAACCTACATAATCCACATGGATAAATCCCTCATGCCTAATGTTTTCACTAGCCACCATCATTGGTACACCTCCACCCTTGATTCCCTCAACTCCACCACGTCGGACGCCTCGAAATCATCCACTTCTTCTTCTTCACCTAGTATCCTTTACACCTATGACAATGCCTTACATGGGTTCAGTGCACTTCTATCTCAAAATGAGCTTCAAACCCTTCAAAACCATCCAGCTTTTCTAACAGCCTATGAAGAGGCTAAAGCTACACTTGACACTACTAGAACTATTGATTTTCTATCTCTCAATTCTCGTACCGGCCTTTGGCCGGCCTCGGACTATGGCCACGACATTATTGTCGGGGTCATTGACACCGGGGTGTGGCCAGAAAGTCGGAGTTTCAATGATGCTGGGATGACCCAAGTGTCATCCAAGTGGAAGGGTGCGTGTGAAGGAGGACAAAATTTCAATTCTTCTTGTTGTAATAACAAGTTGGTAGGAGCTAGATACTTTAACAAGGGTTTAAAAGCCTCAATAAGTAAGCTTAAGCTTAAGGAGAACTCAGCTAGAGACGCTGATGGTCATGGGACACACACATCATCGACGATTGTAGGTAACTACGTCGATGATGTGTCCTTCTTTGGCTACGCGAAAGGTACAGCTAGAGGGGTGGCGCCACGTGCTAGAGTGGCTATCTATAAGGCGGTATGGGAGGACGGGAACAGCTACACCTCGGACGTGCTCGCTGCCATGGACCAAGCTATAGCAGATGGTGTTGATGTCATCTCTATATCTCTAGGATTCCATGATCTCCCCTTGTACAAAGATCCAGTGGCAATAGGCTCGTTCGGAGCGATGGAGCATGGAGTTTTGGTGTCCTCTTCTGCAGGAAATAACGGTCCAATGTATGGTTCAGTCCACAATGATATTCCTTGGTCCATGACCGTAGCAGCAAGCAACGTTGATCGCCAATTTTCGGGCACGTTACAGCTCGGAAATGGTCAAAAAATAGTGGGATGGACCTTATTCCCAGCTAGTGCTGTCATTCAGAAGGTGTCATTGCACTATGACAAGCAACTAGCAATGTGCAACTCTTCTGATTATATCAGAAAAGTAGCTTATTCTAGTGAGATGGTCATTATTTGTGATGATTTTGGCATGACATATGATCAAATATCCCAAGTTTCAAACTCTAACATAGCCGGTGCTATATTCATCTCCAAAGACCCTCTAATCTATGAGGCAGGGGAGGTTTCATGGCCCGGGATCGTCGTGGGCCCTAAAGAGGGCCGAACAATTAAAAACTACGCGAAATCTACTAAGAATACCGGTTGGGTAAGCATGGAATTTCAGCAAACATTTGTTGGTTTGAAGCGTGCACCAGTTGTCGCGTCTTACACCTCTAGGGGGCCATCTAAGAGTTGTCATACGGTTTTAAAACCGGATGTAATGGCCCCCGGAACACAAATCTTAGCAGCATATGTTCCTAACATTGAAGTTGCTAGAATTGGAAATGACATAACACTGTCCAATGATTATGCTCTCATATCAGGAACATCAATGGCATGTCCACACGCTTCTGGTGTAGCCGCCTTGTTAAAAGCGGCTCATCCAAACTGGAGTCCTGCTGCTATAAAATCCGCCATTATGACCACCGCGAACCCACTTGATAACACCAACAATGCTATCATTGACAATGGTTTAAACCTCCAACCTGCATCCCCTTTAGCCATGGGTTCAGGACAGATTGATCCTAATCGTGCATTGGACCCTGGGTTAATCTATGACTTGACACCCCAAGACTACATGAACCTCATTTGCTCAATGAACTTCACAAGAAATCAAAGGTTAAGCATTGTAAGATCGAAGAAACATAATTGCTCGAGCCCATCAAGCGACCTGAATTACCCGTCTTTTATTGCTTACTACAATCCCAACAACAAAGCTACAACTACGAATTTCTATAGGACCGTCACAAACGTTGGAGGAGGTCATGGTATATCGACATACAAGGCTGTTATAACCGCGCCTAAGGGTTCTCGAGTGAGGGTGCATCCAAGTAGACTAGTGTTTAAGAGACAGTTTGAGAAGCAGAGCTATAAGCTGACAATCAAGTACAAGAGTATTGATGAGTTGGGTATCTCATTTGGTTCAATTGTTTGGATAGAAGATAATGGACGACATAGTGTTAGAAGCCCGATTGTAATATCCCCTACAGCTTACTTAAAGCCCACTGTATGATCAAGTATATAAGTACTTACACTAAATAAAAGTAGAAGTTAAGCTAAACATTGAGACTTTGAGAGGTATATTGTACTTGTACCCATAAAATTGTAATTTATGAGATGTAAACGTATACTAATCATATTTTATTTTGGTGGTCAAAATTAACTAACTTTAACTGAAAACCAACATAAATATTAAGAGCAAAAGATAAGAATTTTATTTTTCTCCTAATGGAAAAGAAATATAATAGTTCTTTAAAGTTGATCCATCATGACTTTTATTTGTTGATCAATGGCCAAAGTTTTCTAGGGACTAGGGTTTAAGAGAAAGCTAAAAGGGAGGGGAAATCAACATTTTGTGTGTGTGAGTTTAATCACAAGAGAGCAATTACCGTGCTAAAGGCGTTTTTTTTCTGTTTAGTCTATTGATGTAATTTGTCCAATTTATTAATAAAAAAGCTTTTGGTGGTTAATGAGGGGTAACAAAAGTACCCCATAAGTTTGTATTTGTTTGTTTGGTTAGTTTGTTGCTTGTTCTTATCATTGTTGCTCTGATTCATTGCTTTAATTGCTACTTCCTCCGTTTTTTTAGTTGACACGTTTTGACTTTTGACACTATTCACATAATCTACTTTGACTATCTTTTGTGATTTATACATAAGAGAAAATATAGTCATGTGGGGTCTTGTTAGATTCGTCTCATTATATATTTTCAAAATATCATATTTTTATAATTTTTACTCATCAATTTTCCAAGATAAAAGTGATTGAAATCACGCGTTGGCAAACGTGATAAAAAAAACAGGTCAACTAATAAAAAACGGAGGAAGTATTTCCCTAATTATAACAGTGCTCCTATTACAATGGGAGAAGCAGGTAAATTTCTGTTGTACTGTATAACTAGCTTTTCATCTCTGTATCTTGATATTTGATGGTTAAATTATACTTCCTTCGTTCTTTTTTACATACAACCTACCATTTACCATCCGTTTTTAGAAGTGAGATAGACTGGATTAACAGAGGAATTATTTTTATAAAAAGCTAACACATAATAATCCTATCACTTCTCTTTGTGATGTGAAAAGTAAAGATGTGTGACAAACCGCTTGATTGCATGTAGAAAATATTCGAGAAAAATGTTGATTTTTTTAAATTATTGATAGGAATCTCTCTTGCTAATGTCCTGTTCTTTTGAATTAGATTAATTGAAAACATCTCAGTCCAGTTCATCTCAATTTATTTCAATTTCTCTTCTTTTGTTTCACATTCAGTTCGATTCGGTCCAATTTAAAAGAACAAAGCCTAAGACCTGATAAAATGCTTAAGCCCTAGATTCATACTAAAACCACTAGTATCCAATAAAACCCTATAGCTAAGCATGAAGATTCCTTAAGAGTAAACTATTAGGTTGGCCAAATTTAGAGAACGGAAATGGTTTTTATAGGACCTTTAATAATACTAGTGTTTGATAATTTGCTTAAATGAATATATAGGTACAATTTTATAGTATTTTACTTAGAAAACTAAGAAAAAAAAGATACTAATAACATTTCCAAAATTGAACTAAACATTTCCAGTAATGCTGTTTGCATATGCCATTTGGCAATCACATATTTGTATTATTCTGTTTAACACTTAGAATTTTCTCTCCCTTTGAGATGCAAAATAGATTCAGCGGGTGTGAGGTAATCATGAGAAACCCTTTTGTTCAGATGCGCTTGTTTGGTTCAAATTATTGAATGAAAAAGAAATAGAACCAAATAGATGACAAGAATAATAGTAATATTAACCGTTACCTTTATTGAGTGTTTGGTTTAATAGTAGAAAAGAAAGGTTGAATAAGAAGGGCAATAGAGTCGCGAGTCGCTACCTGTTGCCTATGGGCTATGGTGTGAGGAGGGTAACGTTTTGGGAGGTTTCAAGTAAGAGTAATGGATATCCTAATATCCAAAACCAAACAAGTAGCTGAATCACTTATTTGAATTTGATATAAATCCCATAAGAAGCCCAACAAAACAAGTTCAACTAAACAGGTTCTTGGTCTTGAAAGAAAGCAATATTTAGGAATCGCTAAGTTGCTCCAGTGTTGGCATGGATTCTCCGGACAAGAAAGACCTGATTAGCGTAAGGGCAAGCTTAGCTCGATGTAGAGGGACTTCATGCCCAGCTCCTCTCACCACTACAAATGTTAGCCCTTCGTATTCTTGTGTCCATCCTCCAACCTGCCGTTTGAGAAAGCAAAATCCACATCAGAAAAAAATGAAAAGAATCACTTCACCTTATTTTTTTTGTAAAAACTACGTGAACTGAACTTATTGAAACTTATGTGAACTTTAAGGACTTCAAACTTGCCTTTTAAAAAGTGAAGAGTACACTCCCTCAATATTAAACATGGATAATCTTAATTCTTGAGGGGAATGATTTGTATAAGCAGTTCAAGGAAGCGAATGTTCAATGGACGTCATTTCATATCAAGCACGGTGTCATCACGACAACCAAAACATTTGTTAGATATTAGATTGTTCTAAGGTGTTAGCTTGTTCAAGATCCTTCATGCAAATTTAGAGGTGATCATGCATTGAGCAGGGCTTGTCCCAAAAAAGTGGCCCGTTTCAGGCCAGCAGGCCGGGCTGAACTATCTGTACAGAATTTTCTGCCCAACCACAGGAAAATCAGGGCGAGCCAGTTCAGATCTTTACGAGCCGAAGCCCATATTTGACTTAAATACATTTCGGACCTAAAATTCATGGCCACGGCCAGGAAGAAATAATTGCTCCAATGTTTCCTGCCTGCAATTTCAGGGCATGGCAAAGGTCATGTTGATGTTGATCAGTTCCACAAAAAGGCCGTCTCCTTTGGACAATATTTTCGTTAGAAACCAGAATGTCATTACAACAATCCTTACGAATTACGATCAACTTTCATCATTAAACGCAGAATCCTATGCTAGCTTCCTACCTCGTGCCTTCTATAGTTCTATCCCAATTATATTCTTAGCAGATTGCAAGACAACATTGCAAGTACACTATGTAGCACCTGTATGTTGCATGACAGCAGAAACATTTGACACACTAAAAAGCTTTGTGTTTGTTCGACTGATTTTTCAGTGCAATGACATGGAAGATCAAAACCTAAATTTACATCATCGAGGTGAACAACACAACACAGATTAAGGAACTTTCTAACTTGAACCTAGTAAGCATAGACTGGAAAATTTTCCTGTGTCCTAACACTTCTGTTTGTGAGAAAGCAATCATAAGTTACATCTAGCAATTCTTTACCCAAAGTTCATCAACTTTAACCATGATATATAAGAAAAAATATTTTCATGTAGCATCTAGTTAGATTTGTTTTACGTATTTTCGAATCACTAACTTTTTGAATTTTTAATGAAGCATGACATTCAAATGGGTAATGATGTGAGACAGAGGGAGTACTAGTAATAACAATTATACACTGGCAAGATATTTCCGTCCTATAAGCTGGTTGGTAGTTTATTTGGAAAACCATACACTTCAATTCAGCATTAGGAAATTCCAAACAACTAAACTTCTTCCATCTATTATCTATTATGATTTCAAGAGGCATGTGCTATAATATAAAGAAAGTTGTCAAAAGTAAAGATGGGTTTGCACAACAAGTATATTCTTTTTTAACAAGAAGTTCGTCGCAGGGAAGTAATCAGCAACAAAACCTTACGGGGCGTTTGTTTAGAGGGATAAGGGGAGGGGATAGGGATTACTAATCTTCAAATAAGCAATTCTAGGAATTTTTTTATAGCGATGGGGAAGGGGATTAAAACCCTCTTAATCCCAGCAAAATGATACTGTGTGTGTGTGTGTGTGTGTTGGGGGGGGGGGGGGGGGCTTTTTCTCAGTGGGATACTCCTCTAGTTACAAAATCTCATTTAATCTCCATTGTATTCCCATGATGTACCAAATAATGGATGGGGAATATCTAAAGAATTTCTAACAATTAAATCACCATCCCATTCTCAGCATTTAATCCCTCTAATCCTCTTCCCTCTAATAGTGATGACCCGACAGAGACACACCCCCTAGTTACAGTAGACCGAATGCATGAGAAAAATGATGAATCTGTAACACTGGCAGTGTGATATCTCATCTCTTACATGAACGGTATGGTCGCTACTCCAAGTAGTGAATCATTAAATTGAAGTCGCTTCACCAAGTAGCGACTCGTTAAGTTGAAGTCGCTACTAATATTCCCGTGAGAGGTAATAGGGAGTTTACTATTCATGTGAGACACTGAGAGGTAATAGGGCTCTCATAGGACACGCTGCCCACGATCTTCTATATCAACTAGGAGCTTGGCTCTTAGAATATCAATCAAAAGACCCTCTATCCCACACCAGCCCAGATGTATCACTCCTTCATGCATGACAACATGAAGTGAATTTGAGCAAACCATAACCAAAATTTAAAAAGTTGACGAATCAAGCAGACAATAAATGACAAGGATGATCTAGGAAACAAGACTATTTTACATAATAACACTGGTAAATTAATTACCTGTCCCTCATCATACCAAGGATGCCAAGGCTTAACGGTTGAAAGTTGGAGAGCATCTATAGTGTATCTTGTTGCTGTGACAGGGATTATAGCATCAGCGTTACCACTGCAATGATCCAAAACAGCCATATTATTAGTTTTTCATTGGAAATCCTTCTAAATGAACAGATATACATTAAAATTTAACAGACCTCTAGATAAAAAGTTAGGCCTAATAAACGTAAAACACAAAATCTACAACAGAAAGTCTCAGTAGTAAACACACTATCTTGGCTGGGAAAGAACGAAATAACACTTGATAAGACTGAACCTTAGAATTGCCATCTTGAAAGGGGCTACATGCCTCCACAATACACATCTATAGAGACAAAGTATGCTTTCACAAGAAGATTAAATGGAAGTGTTGTCTTAATGACCATTGTCACTAAAACTCTGTCCTATACTAGATTTAAACTAGGAGGCCACTCATTCAACTACAAGAACAACCTCATGCACTGAGCCGCCTGTTCTTGGCCATCTTTCCGAAGGGGTTCTTGTGCAGGCATCACCAAGATACGCACCAGGCCAAGAGACCAAGGACTAATTAAAAATTTTAGTGATAGATATTCCAAATTCAAAGTTAGACCTGAAATATTGTGGTGTGTAACAACATACATGCCCATTTCTGAACTCTATACACTTTACAAACAGATAATCAATAATCTCAAAATAAATTGGAAAGTCGTTTATGATATAGAAAAGCAAGAACAATGAAGCAAAGATTATGAGCATTAGACTTAATGGGAATTACCTTATTTTGTTATGGGGCTGATGCTCTACAATAGACCAAAAGCTTTTATATACAGGACTATATTCTAGTTCATCAATTACCTACTTAAGGGCTTAAATTAAACCAATCATAATTTCAGTTTCATAGTAGTCCAGTAGTCCCAACCCCAACCCCCAACCCTAGGAAAAAAAATTAAGGCTATATAAGGGTAAAATAAAGAGTGTGCAGATGAAGACCTGAACATCCAAATTCGAAGCCCAGCATCCATAAGCTCGTGGTATATGTCAAGGACTGACCTAGGTGAATCCTGCCAGTTCTTACTTACTATTTCACTGCAAAACAGAGACAAAGACAAATGTATATAAAGCACAGTATGCATTTCTAAAGTGCCAACAAGATATAATGGGTGCGCATTCTAAAACAAATATACGTAACTATGATACATGTGAATCATCACCAAGACTATGAAACGACTGATACATACTCCCTCCGTCCCATACTAAAGTTCCTTGTTACCATTTACGAAGATCCTCTTTTCCTTTGAAGCTAAAGTCGATAGTTAAGAAAATTGTTCCCTCAGTCCCCCGGACTGGACTCCACCAAGGGGTTCGGTTCTTTCTCTCACGTAATTTCGCCCACTCGTTCCACTTCTGTGCCGGAGGAAAAATCCAAGAGAGGATGTTGTGGTTTGTGCATGTGAGATGTTGACTAGATGATGCACCGATTAGGGTAGCAGAGGGTTAGAGACTAGAGATCTTAGTAGAAGTCGAGGGACGCCAAAGATGATTTGGATAGAGGGCGTTAGGAACACTATGAAGAAATTAATTTTGCTTGACAAAAGAGAATGAAGGCCGTGAATCTATGTGGACGACCACCTAATATAAAAAGTATTGACTCCTCAGACGACCCCAACTTATTGGAATTTTGACATTATCGTTGTTGTATCAACTCCCAAATTAGTTCCTCAAAGCCCTTTTACTATATAAAAAAAAACTGAATTTGCAGTTCCTTTTGACATTTGCTTTCTATGAGCACCACTGTTTGAGCAAACCAAATCTTGTACAAATCAATGAAAATCATCTAAACAGCCAATACTAAGAGCAGAAACTGATTGGCGCTAATCCAGATAAGCCAGATTATTATGCAAATGGACGCCCACTTAAAATTTGTGATTATTCATTCTAATAATATTTGGTTCAGTGAAAGGTTTACCTGCATGTTTAATCATGCTAATAATATTAAGCTAATTATGCTAATTAACTTTTCGTACAAATTTACCTGCATACTTCCCATTTCGCAGGAGCAAACTGGGGATTAACATGTAGTGCTTGCTGAACTTCAGGTTGGTTGAAATATTCAACTGAATGCATCTGAGAACATGGATCATATGCTTCATTGAGGATCTGATAACAAACCCAACATAAGTCATCAGCACAGATATTCAATAGGTGTAACATTTTAGATCTATTTACTTGTGAGTGCTACCACTATTGTGGAGAGTCTCCCTAGTTGACATCTCATAGAGATTATAAAAGGTGGAAAAAAAGAAACAACAGGAAGATCTTTTACATCAAATTCACATAGACGGATTGGACATATAGAATGTCAATTTGAGCAACACAAATTGGAAAGCAGGATAATTACAAGTAAAATCGAGAGAGTTCATCAAAAAGGCATGCACAAAGAACTTAATTGATCAGATCTGCAAAGCCCAAGATGATAATAGTTCAGCGCAATTGGTGACGTATAAAATAGAAATGAAGACATCTAAAAGATGGCTAGATTCTCAGAACAGAACAGGGTATACGACCATACAAAATATCTAAGTCTTTGATGTAATTGTTTAAGCTCGAGTAAATAGGCAATAAAAGTCAAATCTTAAAAAAGGTCGATGCCTGAATAGTTACAGGGAGAATAGGCTGTTGATATACAACGGTAACTCTGGTGCAACAAAATAAAATGCAACAATGTACTGTCCTCAAACAATTCCATGTTTTATAGGCCATGTTTCAGTCATTTTCTGTGTAAGCAAGGCCCTATGCAGTAGTTAAAAGAAAGAAAACTCTAACTTAAAGATTTTACAATGGAACATGAAAAGGAGACCTTGATCCTTGATGACAAAAAATACCAATCAGCACTTACCAGTCTTTTCAGTAGATTATTTGGTAGAGAGGACTTTGCAGTACAAGAGGGGGTATAGATGCTGTATGGGTCAATGTTTCCGAGTTCATTCTTAGCAATATTTACTATTGCTTTGCATTTTTCTGATAAATGTACAGATGAATCATAGTCGCAGAATATATTAAGCAGCTTGTAAGTTTCATCAGAGATCAGACCAGATGACCACATAAATTGGAAAATCCCAAGGTGGTCATAAAAATCATCAGTCAGGGCATTTCCAACCTGAGACGCATACACATATAAAGAGATAGTTAATAATTATGCAGATAGACAAAGGAAGTGTATGTTTCTCATGCAAGAGAGGAAGCATACCATGTAACCCTTCAGATTAATCTTTTTCTCATTTGCCAAGTTGTACCTTACTATTGCTTGGCTGAGCTGGGGAACATAATGTCCTGTAAACTATAGATCATTATTCTACATTCACATCAGTAGTATAACGGTCTTCCTAAGCAATTGTACTCCTAGCATAATCATAGAAAGCGTGAAATTGAACAAAGACTAATATATCCGGCTTGACTTTCATGCTTAACCATTTACATGCTTCTTTGAACAGGGAAATAACGCTAAATCGGTAGTGAATTAATCATATGCCTCTAGCCCTTTTCAATTACTATATTTGAAAGACTATTGAGTTTATCTTCCTGCCACCTCTCCCTGGTGAGAGCATCTGAAAGGCTTTGAATGCCCTTCTCATCTTTGCATTAATTTGAGATACAAGCAATGAACCAAAATTACAAAATAATCATTATATCGATGATGGCTAATAAGTGATATACTTCTATCTGTTCTCATCCTTTGAATCCCATAATAAGAATATCGTAGTCAAACAAGTTCAGATTCCAGGTAATAAAGTCTGAGGTTTCACAGAAAGCACAAAAAACAAACCCAACCCAAGACTACAAAATTCGCCCCATCTTCAAAGCCAAACTAATATCATCAGTTAGGCAACAAATTTCATTTAGGAAGTCCAAGCAGCAGAACCAGGGTTGTATTCTCATAGTGGTTATAGCGGGACACAGCAAAAAAAAAAAACAAAGCTTATCTCTGTCAACCTGCTGAGGCAAATGTATTATGCAATATGGTCTAATTGATGAGGAGTCATATAAGGTCATGCCAACCTAAAATAGTAGAAATTCAATCAGATAAACTTGTAAGACAGTATACCGTGATAATAATAAGCCATATATAAGCATAATTCAAGCATAGGAAAACCCTGAACTCAACATCAGATTCTATATAGCCTTACACAGCCATGCACAGAAGATAGAACAAAAAAAGGGCTGATCTCTGCACAAAAAGAATACTTCCGAAGCATGGGAGGGTAATATCAAGCATATATCTATTGTTTGGCGATTCTTATGAAAGGAAGCACAAGATTTTTGAAAAATACATTTTGAAGCCAATAAAAAATAACTTCAAGAATATACCTGCATAGCTCTCTCCAGAAATGTAAAAATCCCTCTCCTTATATTGTGGGAACCGCTCCAGCCACCCAAGCAGAAACTTCAAAGAATCCTGAGCTGCAAGCAAAAAAATTAGAAATACAGTAGAGATAGGACGACAGCCCAGCACGGCCCAACACGACCCACTCTTGAAATTTTGAAATGAGCCTGGAACGGCAAAGAATTTTCCTTGACCCGTTCCAGGCACGCCCCAATATGGTGGAGGCCCATTGGCCTGGCACGGCCTGTCCCGTGCCCAGCTACACGAGCTTAAAAATATGTAAATGAAAAAAGAATGATACCTGTCCTTTTATCACCATTAGTTAGCACATCAGACGTAGTGTTGGAATATGAAAAGCCAACTCCAACAGGAGCATCCAGAAACAAAACATTGGCAACTGCACATTAATGACATAATTAAAGAGTGTCACTTAAAGATAAAATTTATCAGGAATGGGTCCTAAAGATCATACCTGCATCTGTTATCAAACTGACATTTATAATCTTACACATAGCATATACAAAATGAATATGTTTACAGCATATCTAGATATTTACTGATACAATTTGTGTCCACCAACCCAACCTATAGCAATCCTGATATCTATTGGTGTTGCTCAATATAGATGGCACTACATTGTAAGATAAGATTCATGATTCATATTTGGGATTGAAATATGTTCCCTTTGGATAATTGTTTGCTGCTGATTCTTTAGAACTCAGTAAACCTCCAACGACTTAGAGAAGAAACTAAAAAAAGGTAATTTCAATTATGAAAATTTGATAAGAACAATCTCAAGTTCCCTCATCTTCTCCAAATGGTCTCATAAGTTAGTTTTTTTCTTATTGTCAAGTTCTTTTAGGTCTACTGAATACTGAATAACCAACAGTTCGGACTATTTGAGAAGGTACAGCAAAAACTTGGGGTTATCCCAAGAGCCATATCTAAAGGCTGTTTTGCTTTTGTTTGCCATGCAAGTTCAAACTGAAGTAACATCAATTACAATTTTGGTTAAATGTTGGTGAACAAAGACTTAAATATAGTTTTTGGCAAGTATATGCTTGTTTGTTATCATTTTGTATCAAGTGAGCAAGAGAGTCAATGGAGCCTTTGTCAATCAGAAGCAAATACAATGGATTTTTGATGTCAAATAAGTACATGTCAAACCCATATTATGGAATGAGACTTTATACGGAATTGGCTGTTGCTTTCTAGCAAGATGAATGAAAGAGAATTTTTGTGAGACTACATCTGTTCTTGCACACTTCATCCACATCAGGAACTTGAAAAACCACGCACATTTTTTGCTTACTGTGGCTCAAAAACTGTCATTCTAAATTTCTAACATTATCTCATACTCTGATGCTAATCCACATATGAGCTTCCATGCCTTCCAAGAGGTATTGCCCACCTTCCATGTTGTTCTTTAATTCTTAAGGTTTTTAGTAAGAACACCATATTAATTATTCATAACACTATGGGGACCTCACAACACTATGCAATAGCACATAGTTTCACCATTTCAAAGCACATAACGCCGTCCCAAATCAATAACTACGTTCTCCTTATTTGGTTGTCCCAATTTAACTACTACATTTAATTTCCTTTTCTAGACACGTGGTCCTCATATGTTTTTCACCTTTTCAATCCTCATTTTTGTCGTTTTATCTATACTTTCTCTATCTATTGTATTACTCTCTTTTTTACCGTCTACTAATAAAGTAGTTTTCACATCCCTATCCTAACACTTCCTAACACACTCCACACGCCTCTCCTTGAAACTCCCCCGAAAAGAGAATGCAACGATTAATATGTCCAATGTGACACGGGGAGTAGTAATGTACCTTTGGAAAAAAAAACTTGTCCACCTATTGCGTAGATTACCTACCACTAATAAAGAGTATAATAAGTAGTGATATTATAATCCAACTCAACATCATTAATATTTTTTACTAACTCAATAAGTAGTGGGTTACTTACCACTGGGTAGATGTAGCAATGTCCCTCAAAATTATACCCTCCTAAATCCCACTCTATGGTCCATTATTACATCAAATGAAGAAACTCAAGCTTTCAAGTCGATGAACAGAAAGAGAGATCAACCATACAATTAGGGTATTAAACAAATTTAAGAGTAGCATCATATTCATAGGCAAAATATATAGTAGAGATATACTCCTTCCGTTTCTTTTTGTTTGTTCCATTTATTGTAGTTCTAAATGCCAAGGAAGATGATGTTCCTACCAATCAAGGAGTCCATGTGGTGATTTAAGTAGGTGAGAGAAAATTATAAGGTATATGTAGAACCAAAAATGATAAAGTAGGGGTAGATGGGTAATATAATTTTCTATATAGAAAAAGATGAAAATGTAAGACAAACAAAAAAACGGATAAAAATGAAAAATAAGACAAATAATAAGAAACGGAGGGAGTACCTTTGTTCCAAGAGTAAGGATTCAAATAAAGAGATTTTCCATCCTTCTGAACACGAAATGGTCCGAGTTCTTCTGCTTCCCCATAGGCAATGGATGAGCATCCAGGCCCTACACAAACAACCCTCAAATCAAACGCACAAGTCTGTAAAGCATGAAAGACGGCTAATAAAGGCTAATAAAGTATTCCTTTCGTCCCTTTCGTTCTTCCTTTTTTTCATTTTTTGTACTAGCCTCGTAAACATCTCTCATTGAAACAGATAAACCAAGATTCTCTCTAATTGTGAAAAGTGTCAAAATCAAACATAGATAGAACAAAAATAAATGAAGGAGCATAGTAATTAGTAAATAGGCAAAAGTTAACAAACGTCTCACGATTTAGATAAGGTAGCTAACATAAACAATGATCACACTGACACATGATTTTAGGAAGCATATATTCTGGGACGTTCATCAGTAAGATCCTAGTAAATATTAATCATTTCAAACAAATGCATCAACCAATGAAACTGCCAAAAAAGAAACCGAAAAAATCCAAAATATCCATCATTTTCACTCTACATTAGCAAGCACCAGCAGTGACAAAATTTAATTAATAACCGAAATTTAGATTTAAAAAGTCTCCCTCAAAAAAAATTATTAAAAAAGTCAACCTCCATTGAGCCACAGAAGAAGAGGTTTTGAAGAAGGATCCTCAACAGCTTCAATGAACCAATAGAATAGTGCCCTTCCATATTCCTCATTAACAGTAATGTACCCAGAATAGTGTGCAAACCCAACATCAATATTCAGGCCAGGAAGAGAGTTAACTTTATCTAAATTTTGTTGGGAAACTGGGTCTGAGTATGAACTTGAACTACTGCAACTACCCAGTTGAAAATTTAGATAAAAAATGACTACTTGAAGAAGAATAAAGACCCTCCTCAAATCACTCATATTCACCAACTGAATCTAGAAAAAATTAAGTTGTGGGAAATTGCCTCTTTTTTTGTTTTGGCAATGGGTAATTGCTTAAATTAGTGATGGTATAATGATGATATTGGATAGTTTAGTTGGGAATCTTTTTCTTAATCACGATTTCAAAACATGACAAATTGTTTGAACTTTGAAAATAGTACATAAGGTACCTTCTTTTATTATAATTAAATTTTGATTTCAGTTCTTATATCAGATTTTACATGTTGTTTTATGTGATGTATTGATATGGTGTTATTATATTGGGTAACATGAGCACATGACATCTTTTTCGTATAATTTAACAAAAAGTTGTATAAAAGGTTTTGCATCTCTAACCTCTTTAATTAAGTGTCATTTTTTTACACACCAATTGCATCCTCTTTTAAAACCAAAATCTATTTCTTCCTTATTTGAATTTTAAAAAAAAAACTTACATTGGTCTTTCATCGCCATTTCTCAAGTGATTGTCCAATCAAACGATCATCATTTCCTTTCAATACCCCTACTCCAGAATTTGTTTCTAATTCCATTTCTTACTTTCATCATTAAAGTGTATTCTGAAGCACGGAAACTCTCTTTAGGGTCAACGTTTCCCGTTTCCACGCGTTTCCGTTTCGGAAACTTGGCGAAACGTTTCCGAAACTCTAGTAAACCTATGATAGTGTTTTGTTAAATTTAACAAAAGTTTCTCACAAAATATCCATTTCTTTCCCGTTGAAATGACTAAATCTCTTATTAAATAGGCATACTTTACATATATCCCTTCTCATTCCCTTATTTCCTCCTATAACAACAAGTAATTTCTCCAATTTGTTGATTTATATTCAGTTCCCCCCACGTTTCTCTACGTGTCCTCATTTTGAAAAATAACGTTTCCCAGTTTCTACGTTTCCGCGTTTCCGTTTCCCGTTTCCGTGCAACCTAGGCTTGGTACAAAAATGTAAACAAGTAACTATGTCTCCTCGCAAGGTGGTCCAGAACACAGGGAGGTGATTCACTCTCGTAAAGGTCACTGGTCCTTAGAAATAAGGGATTTTCGTTAACTCAACAAGCACAAACTATCAATAGCTAAAATAGAGTCCAGTGAGAATGTTGAAAATACTAGAGACAAGTAGCAAATAACATATTTCAGAAACCGGTTATGTTATAAATATGTATGCATCAATTTCCAATCTTTACACAAACTTTACGGAAAAGAAAGTAACAACGAGCTTAATTGACCAAGAAGCAGAGGTATACCGACATACCGTCATCTTTCTTGCACTCGATAAAAAGAACGAAAGATAGCTTAGAACAAGGAGTGTGTTGAATATTTAAAGTATTTGATTTATGTAATGTACGTTAAGTGGTTTGGTTATGTGTCATTCCTTTAAGTAACATTAGTTTATACCTTGTTGGTCTATCAAAGTTCAAAGTGTTAACCAGGGAAGAAAATTTTCCTAAAAATGCACAATTTACAATGTGAGGTACAAATTGTAAGCAGAATAAGGTAGAGTAAAGAATTTACCAGTTTTAGGTGTTGCCTCTTCAATATTTTTACCCAAAAGATTGATTCTTCAACTTTTGCCTAATTATTTTCAAATTGTACCCAATTATTCTTCAACTTTTGCTCAATTTCAGGACTTGATTGATAGGTGGCGTTTAGTTGAATGTGAAATTCAAGAAGGAACAGAAGTTCTTAACTGGTGGCGTTTAGTTTATGAAAGGAAGCTCTTAAGACGCCATTAATGGCATTGCAAGCAAGGGAGAGAAAGAAAAGTTTTTGTTTTTTAGGGGCAAACCAAAAAGAAAAATATCATTTTGGGTATGAGGTTTGACAAAATATCGTTTTGGTATCCAAGTTTTCAATAATATCAATTTGGCTATCTAAGGTTTGCTAATAGGTTCAATTTAGGCAATAAGGTATCTACAAACGAATGTTGTTAACTTGTCGTTAAGTGTGACCTACCTAGACTTGTCAAATGGGTCGGTTAAAATAAAAATATTTTCGAGTTAAGACCCAGCGTATTCGATTTCGGGTAGACCTAACGGGTTCAGGGATATGAATTTGCTCTTTCTTTCATTTAGCTTTTGGGTCATATAACAAAATGTAAACAATATACGTTGGAAATAGTAAGTTATAATAGATAGTAAGCTATAATAAATATAGTCATTTATAGGTTAATCCAACCATAAAAATTACATCCACATTTAACAAAATTCATTTTTAGAACCAAATACTCTAGTTGAAGGTATCTTTAGCAATAAAAAATTCCCATAAGATCATATTATTGCTATAATTATAATGATTTTTTCGGTCGGTCGGGTAAAAACGGTTTTCCCAAGTTCGGATAAAATCAAGTTCGGGTCAAAAAGTTGTGTTCAAACCCCCCACCCATTATTTTCGGGGTCGTTTTGAGTCGGATTTTGACCCACTTCTTAAATGATCCTAATATATTTCAAAGAGTAGTACTTTTTGCATTGAAATAGATTAAGACCATTGGTTATCTTAAAAAGAGGGTGACACTTAACGGTAAATTAACATTGTTAGTGTGGAGGTATCTAAATTGAAGTTATTGTCAAACCTCAGGTACCCAAAATGATATTATTGAAAGTTTGGGTACCCAAAATGATATTTTGTCAAACCTCAGGTACCCAAAATGATAATTTTCCAAAAAAATCGTAAATTTAGAAAAGTCGATTATGGGGAAGACCTAACTTAAATTAATTGCATTTACTTGGTGATCAGTAATCGGTCACCTCACCAATTCCGAATTCTTTAAAGAATGTACTATATGTGGAAGACTAATAATAGTATGGTATGTTTTTGTGAATTTTTCTATCACAATATGCAAAATATAAATGGTCAATATCTAGAAGGTTTGACCGGGAAATGTTGCAAGAGAAGAAAAATAAAATTATGAACAAAAAATAAACATGTGTGAGCCAGTTAAGAAGAACTATAGAGTCAGAGAATGTTACGACCTCGCAATATCCTTTTATTGTTGGAAAATTCTCAACGATAGGTCTCTAGTTTTGAGTTTTGTCAATGGTAGGTCTTAGTTTTTTTTAATCCCAATGGTAGGGCTGAATTTTAATTTATTTCCTAATTATAGGTTAATCACCCTAATTTAAATATTAAAATTAAAATTAAACCTTAATTAACTAATTTAAATTAAAAAACAAAAAATTGAAAAAAAAAGAAAAACAGTAATTAGGGGAAGGGGTGGCGGCTGGGTGGTTACAGGGGTGGGGGGTGCGGTCTGGGAGGGCGGTGATGGGGTGGGGGTGGTCGGAATGGGGCGGGGATGGGCTGAAGATGGTCGTCGGAGGTGGGGGGTTTCGATTGTGGCTGAGGTAGGGTGGGGGTGTTGGTGGTCGAGGGTGGGGGTGGGGGTTTTGGGGGTGAGGGTAGTTACGAGGGAGGGGGTTTCGGTGGTGGGGGAGGGGTCGGGGATAGGGTGGATGGGGTGGTGGGTGATCGGGGAGGGGGGTTTCGGGGGGTGTGGGTGTCGGGGATGGGGGTGGGGGGTTAGTTGGGGGGTGGCTGGGCTGGTGAGGGAGGGGAGGGGGTGGCTGGGGAGCTGGGTGGGGCGGCTGGGCTAGTGGGGGAGGGGGAGGGGGTGGCTGGGCGGGCTGGGGTGGCTGGGGTGGCTGGGGGAGGTGGGTGGGGCGGCTGGGCTGGTGGGGGAGATGGAGGGGGTGGCTGGGTGGGCTGGGGGGAGGGTGGTTGGTTTTTTTTTGTTCATGTTTTTTCTTTTTTTAAAAAAAAAATTTCTTTTTAAAACAAATTTTAATTTATTAATTAAGGTTTAATTTTAATTTTAATATTTAAATTAAATTGATTAACCTATAATTAAGAAATAAAATAAAACTCAGCCCTACCAATGGGATTAAAAAAAACTAAGACCTACCATTGACAAAATCCAAAACTAGGGACCTACCATTGGGAATTTCCCTTTATTGTTTGTTCTTTCTATTCCTTTTTTTAACAATGATTCATACAACAATTATAACAGAGGTCAAAATAAACAAATACATATGAAACTGAAATAAACTTAATCCTAAAATGGCTAAGTCACGATCGTTGAGGAGATTTGACACTTCTGAGAGCCCTCGTCTCGTGCATCGCTGTCAACTGCAGATTTCTACAGGGGGGTTATTGATTTGTTGTCGTTTTACAGTAGGGTCGGGTTCAGATCTGCTGGTCGTAAAAGAGCAATTGGCATTGCTTGCATCCCCGCATAAGATCCGATCAGTGAAGGAATCATGCAAACGAAGGGGGCAGAGGTAAATTGAAGCAAATCCACCAAGGGTCTAATTAGACAAGGAAGACAAAATGAATCAAGCTCAAAATTTGAATAAACCTTAACTCTAACTTCAGCTTTACCGGCAAGGTTCGTTTAAACGAAGCCTCCAAGACGGCAGCGTTAGAGCTAACCACTGAAATTGAGGTTAAATCAAAGACATGGAGCAAGATAAACACGAGAATTAACGAAATCCTAACTCTACCTTTACCTCAACACCACCCTTTGAGCGGTAAAAAACGACGGAGGAGATAAAGCTAGCCCGAGATCCTCAAAACGTCGACAAATTTATGTAGAACTACCTCTAGGTAGATAGATTCCTCTTTTTTGCTCTCCACTTAGGCAAAACAATAAACTTAAGATTTAAAGGAAAAAAAAGGAAAACAAAGAAAAAAACATAAGAGGCCACGCCGGAGCCTTTAGCTACATCGGATGTCCGTCGGGTTTAGGTTAGAGGGTTTATTAGGACAAGGGGGTTGAACCCAACGCAGGCAAGCTTCCCTCCGTTCGCCCGAGATCTTTAAAGCTTGGGGAGGGGGGACCCGAAGATCTTTTCTGGGAGCAGTAGAGCACACCGGAGAGTAGCGATGGACAGGAAGATGGCTCGCCGCCGACCTTCAAGGCTAACATTCACGGTCACCGGCGAGCCGCTGATAGCCTTTTTACTTAGGGGAGCAGTGAGGGGATTTTTTAGAGAGAGAGGAACTCGTTTTTTCTACCCTCTTCTTTCTATTCCTTTTTTTGTCAAAAAGTATAGGGCTGAGGCTCGAGAGATTCATATCCTTACAATAACCGGGTTACACGTTCCACTGTGCCGAGATGTGAGGTGCAAGTGGTGATGATCACCCCGGGGTATGCGCTAGCGCCCTTGACAGGCACTCCAGGACCCGTCAACGCTCGTGAAAACCCGGGTCTCGGTCGGTTTATGCCAAATCTACCATATAATGAGTTCATTAGTAATTTATATACATAAGAAAGGGCGTCATTTCCTTCCTTCTTAGCAGGATTTAACGACTTGACCTCCAGGGTGGACCTCAGGTCAGTGTCAACTGATGTAGCCTTGCGTGTAGATCTATAGCTATGGCCTTCGCTAAACTGACCAACTGGGGAAAGGGTGGTTTAACGTAGTCTTGGCCTTCTAGCTGGAATGCACCCTCTTGTTAGCGCAACATCCAATAAATGAAAAGGAGTCACATTTCTCTTCTTCGTCTGTAAGTCTTCATCTTTTATAATCAAATAAAGAGTGAATCTTCTAGCTTGACCTCCCCCTGATCCTTGACCCTCTGTATGGTGGCCTTAGTTTCGTTGGTCTAAGTGGGAACTTGGCGAAAAAGAAGTGAACACTTTGCTGAGGTTTTTATTCGTGTTTGTTTTTCTTCAAACCCCCAATCCGCTCTCACTCGCCGCTAATAACGGGGTCTCGGTTGATTTCCCTTCCTTTAGCTACTCAGATGTTTCAGTACCGCTCAGAAAATTTCCGAGTCTCTTTCCTTGTACTCCATGTGATTTGTAGTGTTGGAGGAGAAATGTATGAATTTTTTTAATATACGTAGAGGTATTGTCTTTTAGTCAAACGTGACTTATACTCTTATTAGAATACAACGGCAACAACGCCTTAGTTTTACAATGATTTGGAATCAGTTAATATGATAAATACAAGCCTAAGGGTGGTATACAACAACGTTAAAAGGAAAATTTCGGTAACTTTCAAAATTAGTAATATTGTTTCACGCGTACTTTTGACATGAATTTTCAAATTAATATCATTTTAGACAATATATTTAATGCGTATTTACATTCCTAAGGGTTATGTACTAGTATATCATTCCCTAAGTAAAATAGAATATACCAAGCTTGGCTTGGTCTAGTGGTAAGAGTTTGCCCATGACTTCAAGGTCATAGGATCAAATCCCACTAGGGGCATTTGGGGGTGGGGATTCCCTTACCATTCCCCCCTACTCTCAAGTGTCTGGCCCAATAGGACCCGAGCGGGGTCCGGGCCTCTTCTCCTTACCAAAATTATAAAAAAAAAGGAAGAAAAATAGTAAAATAGAATATAAGGAGAGCAAAGAAAAGTGAGGAAGTCAAAGCAAGCAAACTAACAAGAGAGACGAGAGAAAACATAAGGAAAAAGAAAACCAAAGAGGTGTAACTTGTAAGGTAATGAAACTTATACTCCTCTTGTAATGAGAAAAAACGAGAGATCAAGTTTACTTGTAGTGTATAACTAGATAATTCAAGTTTCTATCTCAATAACTTTTGACATTTACGAATCGCTGAGTTGCTGTATTGTTGGCATGGATTCTCCAGCCAAGAAGGACTTGATTAGTGTAAGGGAAAGCTTAGATCTATGTAAAGGGACTTCATGCCCAGCTCCTCTCACCACTACAAAGGTTAGGCCTTTGTATTCTTGTGTCCATCCTCCAACCTGTACGAGGCACGAAAAAACCGCATCAGAATATTCTGAAAACAACAAGAGACCGCGCCTAAGGTTTGGAACAGATTTCTGCCCAAACTCTAGCTGACTAAAAAGCGGGAGGGCGGATCGGACATTTTCAAGCCTAAGCTATTTTCACTAATAATCACATTTCGGGCCTCGGGATCATGACCAAGGCCTGAAAAAAATAATTGGTCCAATGCCCAAACCAGTAAATACGATCAACTGGGGCCGAGTCCCCACATTTGATTCCCTATTTTGTTCTTAGCAAGAGCTTGTTTTGAGTTAATTGCATAACCGAACAGCCACTTCAAATGAAGCACCACTTGTCGAACCTCAATATCCACACAGGGTAGCAATACAATTTTTATATAACCAAGCGGTGCGTCCGCATGATCATAATCAAAAGAAATCCTGCATATACAACATCTATCTATGGAATCAATATATAGAAGATATCATATACTACCTCCGTTCCAAGTGTATTGCAACATAGGGGTTTGGCACATTTATTAAGAAAAGCAAAAAAAGTGGGTCATCTTCCCCACTTGCATCATGTGATAATCGGTAATGAAGAGAGAGAAAGGTTGCACATGTGATCTTTTTGGTGGTTAAAATAGAAAGGTTGCAATTAATATGAAATTGCTAAATAAGGTAAAGGTTGCAATACACTTGGAACGAAGGTAGTATATCTTATTTAATTTTTTCGGTGTTAGCCAAGAGGCAAGGATCAGGTTGATCAGCTCCACAAAATTTTCTTCTTCGGACGATATTTCATTTAGGAAACATAATGCCATGGCGACACGAAAACCCTTAAGATCGACCCCATCATAGAAGCGAATTCCAACACTAGCCTACTAGTCTACCACCTCATGCCCTTAATCCCAGTTATATTCCCACCAGACTGCTAGATAACATTGCAGGTACATTAATTAGCACTAGTCTCATGCATAACAGCGGAAACAGTTTACACCCCGAAAAGCATTGTGTTTGTTAGACTGATAGCCAGTCGGTGATATGGAAGATGGGACTCAATTATTTCATCCTTTGCTTTTAATTTCAAAATAAAAAAGGATAAGCAAACAGGAGAATTCGTCAAGGTGAACACCCTAACATAGAACAAGGAACCTAGTAAACATAGACTGGTAAACTTCTCCTATCCCCTTTCCTTCTATTTGTGAGAAAGCAATCATACGTTACATATAGAAGGATGTGAAGTGCAGATGGGAAGAAATTAACTATTTTATTAACCTCTCTCATCCGCGCCCCCAAAAAAAAAAAACAATGATGCACCGTGTTTTCCACGAGTTGGATTGCAAGTTTATTTGGCGTTACATTCAGCATTTGGAAACTCCAAACAGCTGAACTTTTACCATCTATGATTCCATTACGACACAAGTAAGTTGTCAAAAGTAATATGGGTTTGCATAACAAGTATATACTCCCTCTAATGAAAAGTTTGTTGCACTTGAGAAATGGACAAAAATAAAGGAAACACCAACTAGAACATCATGTATATGATTGGAAACACCAACTACTCAAATAAGACTATATACAGACGCAAACTCTAGTATACCTAATGCATCATAGCTTTCAGTGCACTTGAGCAAACCAGAACCGCTTTTTTTTATCGAAGTTGAAAAATAAATCAGACAAATATGATGAGGATAATTTAGGGAAAACAAAATGTTTCTACATAATAAACTAATAAAGATAGTACATTACCTGTCCATCATCATACCAAGGACGCCAAGGCTTCACGGTTGGAAGTTTAAGAGCATCTATATTGTATCTTGTTGATGTGACGGGGATTACAGCGTCAGTGTCACCACTGCAATGAGCCAAAGCAGCCATAAATATGTTTTTCATGGAGATCCTTATAAGTGAATAGATATAAATTTAACTATTGATAGGCCTTCAAAGTGCAAAAGGCAGATACAGCGAAACAGACCTAATAAACGCATATCACATATTCACAACAGAAAGACACAGTAGAAAAACCCATATTCTTCGCTGGAAAAAAAGGATACAATACAGAATAAGATTGAACCTTAGAGTTTCCATTTGGAAGGGGCTCCATGACACACATATATAGCAACAATCGAAGTATGCTTTAACAAGAAGACTAATAAAAATTGTTGTCCAAACATGACCATCGTTGTTAAAACTCCGTCCTTTACAGATTTAGACTAGGAGGCTACTGGTTCAATTACAACAAACAGTTCTTGGCTGCCCTTCTTAAATGGCTCTCGTGCAGGACTCAGCAATATATGCACCCAATACACCAAGAGGCCTAATTAAAATGTACGTGACATATATTCCAAACTGTTAAATCACAACTATTGTATGGTAAGTATGTAACAATTAAATGTAGGCAGCTCTCATTAAGGTTAAATTCTAATGTCTAGAGGTTCCATAAAAATTTGGCTTTTTAATCTCAGCTTCATTTCTTCCTTTTTTTCTATCGCAAGTAAGTTCCCCACTTCCTACTTTATCTAAAGATTATGGATGATTTTTTTGTGATCACTAGTGTGTAACCCGATGATGCCCTGGGTTTGCAGTTTTGCACATTAAGTAGCATTGTTTTTGTTTGCATATGAAAATATGTTCCTTTTGCCCTTTTTTATTTATTTCTCATTCTAATGAGTGATTTAAATAATAATGTGGAGAGATGTATCATTACTTATGGACTTATGGTTGGCTAAGTTGTAAGTAGTGAGATTTTCATGCAAGGAGGTCTAGTGTTTGATTCTTCCTCTATGCATTTTGGTTGTCAACGACAGCATAAAACTGTTATGAGTAAGTGACTTGGCGTAATGCTAGGGGATTCCATGTGGCACATATACTTTCTTAGGATCGCTTTTTAATATATTAGTATAGATCTACAATAGACCTAAAGCTCGTACACACACGATTACATTCAAGTACTTTAATTTACCCACTTAAAGGCTTACACTAAACTAATCATAGAATCAGTTTCATAATAGTGCAGATTAAAACCTGAACATCCAAATTCGAAGTCCAGCATCCATAAGCTCGTGGTATATGTCAAGGACTGACTTAGATGAATCCTGCCAGTTGCTATTTATTGTTTCACTGCAAGACATAGAAATTGACAAATGTATGTATAGTAAGATATTCATTTCCAAAGAGCCAACACGATATAATTGGTGCACATTTTGATGCAATTATAGATTTTAATCATGATGCATGTGAGATTTTGAAGAAATAGGAATGCCAAGTACAAGCAAGACTTCCCTTTGTTGTATACCAAAGTTCCTTAGACCTTTTTAGAATATCCTGTATAATATTCCTCTTTCGCTTTGAAGTAAAAGTCAATAGTTTAAATATTACTCCTTCCGTCTCCGTTCAACCATTACTCCCTCCGTCTTCAACAACTTTACCCAATTTTCATGTTGGGTTGTCTTAAAAATACTTCATCCATTACTTGATTGGAATAGGTTCTCATAATAAAGTATTACAATCTCCTTCATTACCCACCACAAACTCTCTTTCCTAAACAAATGAATACAAAATCATAAACAAGCTTACTTTTTGACCCGATTATCTGCTAAATTCACTCCTTCATTTTCTTCCGAATCAACCAGGTGAAGTAATTGAAGACGGAAGGAGTACTTTCCATTTTAGTCTCTCCATCTCATCAATCCTATTTTACTCTATGCACTTTCTTTCGCCTTTTTTTTTCTCCCTCCCTCCATACACTTCCAATTATTTTACTTACATTCAACAAATACTCTTAAATTGAGTGCAAAAGTCAGAGAGGAATTTTATTGTGGGACGGAGGGAGAATGAACTTAGCTAAGACATATAATAGGAATTATTACTAACAATATCAGTGTCGTAGGCTTGTAGCTTTCAGGTCAGGGTTATCAACCACAAAACTTAAGATTATCAGACAATTTTCCAAGTTCTGTTCACATCATGATATAACCGAAAATTACGTTCGAAACAAAACCTGAAAAATGCACAGAGCATCCATGTGATAATATAGTTTCCATCATACACTTCCTTGGTGAAGAAACTTCAAGTATGCCAATAAACTGGATATAGCAAAAAAATTAACTAACACGCTATGGAGTAATGGCAAAAATGTATACATAAACTAGAAGGAAAATGAAAGATGAAAGGAATACGGTTGTGGTGGCTCACTGGCTTGTGCATGTGAGACATTGGCAAGATAATGCACCAATTAGGGTAGCAAAGTCAAGTATTGGAGATTAGAAGAAGTCGAAAGAGGCCAAAGATGACTTAAATAGAGGGCGTTAGAAACAAATATGGAGATATTAGTTTTGCATGAGCATATGGTGCTTAACAAAAGAAAATGGAAGCAGAGGATCTATTTGGACGTCTAGACACCAGACATAAAATATTCACTCATTTAGCCAGCTCCAACTTATTGGATTAAGGCTTTGACATTGTTGTTGTTGTATCAACCCTTAGTTCCTTAAAGCCCTATTACCAAATAACTAAAGCTCTGGCTTTGTGGTGTCCATTTTAACAATTGTTTTCATCAGCGCCAGTAGTTAAGCAAATCAAATCTTGTACTAGTCAATGAAAATTATCTACATAGCCAATACTAACAGCATAATTTAATTGGCACTAACCCAAGAAGCCAGATTTATAATGCATATAGACACCACTTAACAAACTTGTTTACCCATGATATATAATATTTAGTGGAAGGTTTACCCTCAAGTAGAATCATGCTAATAATACTGTGCTAATCACCTTTGCCCGGAGAATTACCTGCATGTTTCCCATTTTGCAGGAGCAAACTGGGGATTAACATGTAGTGCTTGCTGAACTTCGGGTTGGTTGAAATATACAACTGAATGCTTCTCAGAACATGGATCATATGCTTCATTGAGGTGACCAATCATCTAATAACATTCCCAACATAAACCATCAGTGCAACATTCTAGATCTATTTACTTGCAAGCGCTACCACCATTGTAGAGAGTCTGCCCTAGTTGAATTTTCACAAAGATCAAAAAAGGTGGAAAGTGAAACTTTAGGAAGACCTATTACATCAAATTCACAGAGAAGGATTGGACATATAGGACATTCAATTTGAATAAGCCATATTGGAAACCAAGAATCACAAGTAAAATCAAGAGAGTAGTGAAGTATATTAGCATGGAGGCATATGACATTTTTTTAGCATCACAAAGGCATGCAGAAAAAACTTAGATGGCAGATATGCAAACGCAAAGATGATAATTGTTAAGCACAGCCGGTGAGGTATGTGTAAAACAAAAATGAAGCCATCTGCAAGCAGGTTACAGTCTCAGAACAGAACAGCATATACAAGTATACAGCCATGCAAAATAGCAAAGTCTTGGCTATAATTGATTGGTCGTTTAAGTTCATACAAAGGCAATAGAATTTTGAATCTTAGAAGGTCAATCCCTGAATAACTACAGGGAGAATAGACGATTGATGAAAATAAAATGCAACAATGTAGTATCCTCATTTGAAGTCCACGATTTGTAGGTCATGTTTCAGTCATTATCTGTGAAAGCTATGCAGTGGTTAAAAGAAGGAAAACTCTAAATTTACAATTTACACATAAGATATATTAATAGCAACATGAAAAGAGGACCTTGATCCTTGAGGACTAAAATACCAATTAGCACTTACCAGTCTCTTCAGTAGCTTATTTGGTACAGAAGAGTTTGCAGTGCAAGAGGGGGTATAGATGCTGTATGGGTCAATGTTTCCGAATTCGTTGTTAGCAATTTCTAAAATTGATTCGCATTCTTTTGATGAATGTACAAATGACTCGTTGCCGCAGAACTCATTAAGCAACTTGTAGGTTTCATCAGAGATCAAACCAGAAGACCACATAAATTGGAACACCCCAAGATGGTCATAATAATCATCTGTCAGGGCATTTCCAACCTGTCAAACATACACACATAAAGAGGAAGTTACTAATTATGCTAACAGTCAAAGAAAGCATGTGTTTCTCATGCAAGAGAGGAAAGCATACCATATAACCCTTCAGATTAATCTTCTTGTTAGCTGCCAAGTTGTACCTTACTATTGCTTGACTGAGCTGGGGCACATAATGTCCTGTAAAACGTACATCATTATTCTCCCTTCGCATAGATAGTGTAATAGTCTTCCTAAGCTATGGTATTCCTCACATAATTATAGAAGGTGCGAGTGTGTGACACTGAACAACGTATAATATATTCGGCTTGATTTTGAGGCTTTTAGGGAGCTTCTTTGATAAGGAAAAAAGGCGAAATCTGTAGTGAATCAATCATATGTCAATAGCCCTTTCCAATTCCCATATTAAATATACAATCAGTTTATCTTCCTGTCATCTCTCCAAGATCATAGCATCTAAAAGGTTTTCGATGCCCGTCTCATCTTTGCATCAATCTGAGACATAAGCAACGAACCAAGATATCCCAGAATGACCATTATATCGTTGGTGGCTAATAAGTGAAATACATTTGTTCTCATCTTTTAAAACCCGTAATAAGGAATTGTAGTCAAACAAATTCGGAAGGTCTAATCCAGGTAATAATGCCTGAGGTTTCACAGAAAGCGCAAAAACAAACCCAACCTAAGACTACAAGATGTTCACTCCGTCATCCAAGCCAAGAAAATAATATCACTTAGGCAACAAATGGTCCAAGGGTGTTATGGCAAACGCAATTAAGAACAAAAAATTAGAGAAAAATAACACACAGATTTAACGTGGTTCACTAACAATGTGCTAGATACGTCCACCACGCAGTGGCAGAAACGGTTTTACTATGAGAGAAAATACAAATTACAATACAGAGGCAGAAGTTAACATTAGGGCTGATATAACACTCTTGCAATAAACCTAAACAAAATGGGCCAAAAACCGAACCCAAAACATAAACGATTTACTAAACCATGTAAACCAAAAAAAAATCTTGGTTAGCCCAGTCAGCGAGACCCCCGTGCTTGGTTAATCCTAGCGACTAATAATTCAAGGCATATTTCAACACACTTATCTCTCTCAACCTGTTAGGGAAAGTAGTATGATATATGCTCTAACTGCTAAGGAGTCATAAGGCCATGCCAACCTTCCTTGCTAAACAGAGAGAATTTCAATCAGATAAACCTGTAAGACAATCTAGAGTGATAATAAGCCATGTACATATGCATAATTCACGTTACTGAAAACCCACTAGCTAAATGTCAAATTAAAAGCAACCCTGCAGTCCTGAACACAACATTCAGATTCTAGATAGCCTTAGTTGCCTTACACAGCCATGCATAAAAAGAGAGAGAACAAAAAGAGACCTGGCCTATGCATGGGAAGATATTTTCAAACAAAAAAAGAAGGGAATTCCGAAGCATGGGAAGATATTTTCAAACAAACTTCTAGGATTTGGCGATTGATATGAAAATAAGGACAAGATTTTTGAATAATAAATTTTAAAGGCAATACAAAATCAATAGTTTAGAGTATACCTCCATAGCTCTCTCCAGAAATGTAAAAATCGCGCTCCTTATACTGTGGGAACCGCTCCAACCACCCCAACAAAAACTTCAAGGAATCCTGAGCTACAAGCAAAATTTATTACTCTAAAAATTAAGTCAGCAGGCTTAACAATAAGGATGACAAAAAAAAATTAATCAGCAGTCCACAACTTGCAGGTTAATACCAAGTAATACCTGTCCTTTTATCGCCATTACTTAGCAAATCAGAGGTGGTGTTGGAATATGAAAAGCCAACACCAACAGGAGCGTCCAGAAACAGAACATTGGCAACTGCACATCAATCACATAATTAGAACAGAGCCACTCCAAGATAAATTTTATCAAGACCGGCTCCTAAAGATCACATATGCATCTGTTATGAATCTGACATTAATAATCTTACACATCATGATCAACAACAAAAACAACAACAACAGCAACAACAAAGCGTTATTCCCAAAATGATTGGGGCCGGCTAAGAACCGTAATCTGAAACAAATAATCTTACACATAACATATAATAAACTAATATGTTTACAGAATATTTAGATGTTTACTGTTACATTTTGTGTCCACCAACCCCACCTACCAATCCTGACCTCTAATTAGTGTTGTTTCATACAAATGGCATAGAGTAAAACCATTGACACAGCTAAACATTGTAGGATAAGATTTATAATTATATTTGAAATCGAGATATGTTCTTTTAGACAGTTGTTTACTGCCAATTCTTTAGACCTCAGTATCTCCAAGATTTAGAGAAAAAACTAGAAAGAAGTAATTCAATGATGAAAATTGACAAGAACACTCCTAACTCCACTTAATCTCTCCAAATACTCTGATAAGTTTTTTCTCTTCTTATTGTCAAGTCCCTTTAGGTCTATTGTATAAAGAAAAGCCAACTGTTTGGACTATTCAAGAAGGTACGCCCAAAAGTTGGGATTATTCCTAAATAACCAATAGGTGAGATTATTCATGTCAATTTTCCTCTAACTTGAATCGAAGGGCTTGTTTGCCATATCTAATTGTTGTCTTGCTTTTTTTTGCCACTCATGTTTTACCGTAAAGTTACATCAATTATATTTTGGTTACATGGATATTAGTGAAGAAAGCAAAATTAAGTTATTGGCTTCTTTATGCTTGTTTGTTACCATTCTCTGTCAAGTGACGTGATCTCTCTAGTCAAAACTCACAAAAGCTTAATCCGTCAGAAAGCATATACAATGGCTTTATCAAATAAAACCATTTCAACTCGGATTATGGAATGAGACTTATACAGAACTGGCTGTTGCTTTTTAACATGATGAATGAAAGAGAAGTCCTGTGAGACAACATCTGTTTTTGTACACTCCGTCCACATAGGAGCTCAGATAACAACACACACTTGTTGCTTACAGTGACTAGTGTAATCACTGTAATTTACCACTTATTCACAGAAATTGGTGCGGTACCGGCATACATCAGGCCCCAAATCTGTCATTCTATCACCATCTGATATTCTGATGCTAATCCAAATCTGGATTTCCAAGAGGAATTGCCTATTTTCTCTGTTATTCTTTGATTCATAAGGTTTTAGTAAAAGCTCCATATTATCCTTTTTTCTATGGTGATCTTATAACACTATGCAAGAGAGAATAGTTTTAACATTTCATCTGTTATTCTTTATTCATAAGGTTTTAGTTTGACATCCATTCTCACATCAAATGAAGAAACCAAAGTTTTCGAGTCAATAGACAAAAAGAGAGACCAACCATAGTACTATACAATTAGAGCATTAGACAGATTTAGGAGTAGCACCATACTATTGGACAAGTTTATTGAAGTATACCTTTGTTCCAAGAGTAAGGATTCAAATAAAGAGTTTTCCCATCTTTCTGGATATGAAATGGTCCAAGTTCTTCTGCTTCCCCATAGGCAATTGATGAACACCCAGGCCCTACAAAAACAACCATCAAATCAAACCCCCAGGTATATCAAGCATATAGCATCTCTCCCGATTTCAGGACCTGCCGGATTTGAGGCTCTCTATACACCAAAAGACGACTATTAACTCGAATTACCAAATTCCAAAAGTAATAAAATGCAATTCAAAACACAGCTAATAAAGCAAATACTTAATCATATCAAACAAGTAACAACACACAAACAAATGCATGAACTAATAAAAATTCCAAGAAAGAGATACAGTTTTAGCTTAGTTGGTTAGAGCATTCATCCCGATTCCAAAACGTTTTGGGATCGATTCTCATCCCGCCTTCATAGCTACTCACACTCCAAAAAAACAACAAAATGCACACCAAACAAATTGCAAAAAACATAACTCCAAAAAGTAACCATTTTCAGTCTAGAGTAGCAAAACAAAATTGACAAAACTTATTGAACAAACAAAAGGAAAAGAAAAATCAACCTCCATTAAGCCACAAAAGGAGAGGTTTTGAAGAAGGATCCTCAACAGCTTCAATGAACCAAAAAAAAAGTGCCCTTCCAGATTCCTGATTAACAGTAATATACCCAGAATAGTGTGAAAACACAACATCAAAATTCTGGCCAGGAAGATAATTAACTCTATCTAAATTTTGTTGGGAAACTGAGTCTGAATATGAACTTGAAGTTGAACTACTGCAACTACCCAGTTGATAATTTAGACAAAAAATGACTACTTGAAGAAGAATAAAGACCCTCCTCAAATTACCCATGTTCATGTACATTAACTGAGTGAACATTGTAACTTGAGTAGTTGAGTTGAATGCAATGCTTGATTTTTTTCCTGGATAAATGGGCTTAAATCTTAAAGAAAAGCCATGGGGAAATGGCAATTGCTTGCTTGCTTGCTTTTTTTTTATTTTTGGCTTGCGCAATAACTGGGGAAAATGGATTGGTGGCCTAGTGAGTCGTGCCGTGGGGACAACATGCAATGCATGATGGTGACTTTTTCGAATCTCTGGATTCTTTGTTACTGTGCCTCGTTGCTTGCATGAGGAATGCTTAATCAATATCGGATATATGAATATAACCATTGTCTCACTTTTTTGGCAGTATATTCCTTATATATAGTAGTACTTTATTGATAAAAGTAGTATATAGCAATCGATATTTTTACAGCTATATAACTATATAGTTTGTATTTGACATATAATTTTTCATTAAGAAATGTACTACCATACATATTAGAATATACTACCATACATATAAAATGTACTACCATTTTCATTAAATGTACTGCTAAAAAAGTGAGGCGATATATCCGATATTGATTAGGCATTCCTCTGCTTGCATTGTTGAGGATGGGGGTCATTTTTTTTCTTAGACTTATACTACTTGAAGCAAAAATCCAAGATCGTTGAACTCGAGTGACTTTAGGTCCTTCTTTTTAACTTATTTTCAGTCTTTATAAGTTCAGATAGGGTCGAATAAGGTCTAATAAGATCGAATATAGTGGAATAAGGTTTAATAATGTCTAATAAGATCAAATAAGATCGAATAAGGTCTAATAAGGTCGAATAAGGTATAATAAGGTCTAATAACGTCGAATAAGGTCTAATAACGTCTAATAAGGTCTAATAAGGTTCTTATATATTTTTATATAACAACATTATTATTACTATTATTTTTGACAATATTATAATAATAAAAATTATTATTTATTATTAGTATTTATTATATAATATTTTATTGTTATTATTTTTATTTAGCTATCATCGTTGCTTGTTGTACGCTTGAGAATTTTATTCGTCTACAGTAAGGGATACTGATTTTTATGGATTTTCGTTTGTAAATAAACATTAAATTATTATAATTAGTGGTTGTTCTTGAATCTATTGATATGCATCTTTTAAGTTTATCTCTGTATAAATTTATATATAATAATAACAATAACAACAAATAGTAACTTATAGACCAATAATAATAGATAATTATAGTAATATAATAGTAGTAATATAATAATTTGAATAATAATAATATAATAATAGTAGTAATATTAATAATAATAATAATTAAAAAGATAATAAGAAAAATAGTAATAATACTTAATTATTATTATAGTAGAGATAAGAATGATAATAATTATAATGGTAATAGTATAAATATTGATAATAATAATAATAATAATAATAATAATAATAATAATAATAATAATAATAATAATAATAAGAAGAAGAAGAAGAAGAAGAAGAAGAAGGAGGTTAAATAAGGTTAAATAAGGTCTAATAAGGTAGAATAAGGTCTAATAAGTTCAAATAAGTTCAAATAAGCAAACATAAGTTGAAAAAAATGGACCCTTAGGCCCCAATCTCGTCAACTTACTAAAGTCAACTTATTTTAAGAAGTTTTAGTAAAAATAAATTCACTTTAGTAATAAGTTCAATTTAGTAAAAATCAGTTTGGAGCCTTGTTAATTGGTAAGGATTCAGTAAAATTAAGTTCAGTTCAGCTCAGTAGCAATAAGTTCAGTTCACTAAAAATAAGTTCAGTTCATTAGCAATAAGTTCAGCAAAATTCAGTTGACGAGAACAAGGTTTTAGACCCCATTTTCGTCAACTTATTTTAATAAATTTCAATGATAATAAGTTTAGTTTAATATTAATAAGTTCGGTTTAGCACTAATAATTCCAGTTTAATAATAAGTTCAGTTCAGCACTAATAATTCCAGTTCAATAATAATAAGTTCAGTTATGTTAAAATCAGTTTCAATCCTCAATAAATTGTTAAGTGTTTCGGTACAAGAAACACAGTAAATTTGTAATTCGGGGAAGTCTAATTCCAGCTAGGGTAGTAACCAAATAAGTCCAAGGTCTTCGAATTCCGGCACCTGCAAAATCGAGCACCGTGAACTACCCCGGGGATGTTCCCGGGATCGGCTCTCCGATGCTTAATTCAGATCTGATCTCAGAAGTCAGAGAGAGTAGTACAAGTGAATGCTCTGCAATATATGGAAAAACGTAAATGAACGTACCTGACTGATCAGGTGAAGGTACTATTTATAGATAGTACTGGGATGATGTCACCTGGTGAAGGTGATGACGTCATGAAGGCCTTTTCGTTAGTGGGCTTGACTGAAAGCCTGTATTTTCTGGCCTACAAAGCTCTAGGGACATAATGGTAATTTCACGTCTCAGAGGTATTTTAGTCATTTAACTAGTAAAGTGGGCCATGATTGGATTGGGCCCAAACATTAAGGTAATCAATAAAAATAGTTCACTTTGGTAAAAAGTTATGTTTAGTACCAATAAGTTTAGTTCAATAAAAATAAGCTTAGTTTAAGAGCAATAGGTTTAGTTCAATATAAGTAAGCTAACTAGAACGATTCAAAATTCTGAATGATAACCCTGTAGTTTTTTTATTTCCCATTGGTAACGTTGTGGTTTTAAAAATCCCAAAAATGACCTAGTACTTTTGTTGAACTCCAAAACATAACTTTTTTCTTCGTTAAAACTAACCCTTAAATCAATGCACGCAAATCAAGATGATTTTAGAATGTGAATTGAGGCGAATCTGGTCGTTTTAGCAAAATTCGACCTCAAATTTGAACCTTAAAGAACTTAGAGGACTTAAATGACCCCCTAAAACCTTAATCGGGCTTATTCTTTGAAACTATCTTGGACTTTATATTGAACCAATACATTGATGATCAATCCATATAATACACTCATCTTAACCATCTTAAACATTAATCTAATATATTGATGAATGATATAATACATTGATCTCATGATTGATGATTTAATCTTAGCTATCTTGTTCATTCATCTTATATATCGATGATTGATTTAATATATAGATATTAATTATCTTATAGTTTAGTCTAATATATTAATAATTGATATAATATTCTTAACTAATATAATTGATTTAATATATAGATATAATACATTGATCTCGGAATAATGATTGGTGATTAATGTGTAAGATGTAGCTCTTAACTATCTTACATTAATTTAATATATTGATGATTAATCTAACTAATACACTAATCTTAACTATCTGATACATTGATTCAATATATTGATGATTGATCCATCTAATACACTAATACTAACTATTTTATACATTGATTTAATATATTGATGATTGATCTAATACATTGGTTTTACCTATTATATAGAAAAAAATGGCAATAAATGCCTAGCTTTAACCTCTTTTTAAAAATAACTACCTAGGTTATTTTTATTTTAAATAAATATCTAACTTGCTACATTTTTTGAAATCACTACCAACTAACGGAATTGACCAAAAACTTGACGAAATTGACCAAAACTGACGGAGATTTCTTTGTTGGACATTTTGTGGGTCCCACTTGTATAATTCCCTCCAAACATGAAATATCTTTCACACTCCTTCATCTTCCAACATCACACTTCTCTCTCCTCCTTCAATTACCCCAATTCATTGCACTCATCATCTTCAAAATCGTATATTTTCACCATCTTTACCACTACTTTTTCTCATCTCTCTCTCTCACCGTAATCTCCAAAAATCCTTAGTAATTAGAGGAGTAGTTGTGGCTGCTAAAATAGCAAAGAACACGGGCATTCATGGCAAATCTTCAGCACTTGTGGCAGATTTGAGCAATTTGGTTGGAATGCAACACTTGTATTTTACAACCATCCTCTACAAAATAAATTGACAAACTTTAATCACTTCAAAATGTAAATTTTTTTTTTTTTGAGAGATAATAAAAACTAGGAAAGAGATAACATTAGGAGCCCCTCCGCACGAGGAGTTCCCCTAATGTATCAGACCTAAGGATGGGGAAAAGGGCGGAATGTTCACAAATATCTATATGAAAATAATCATTAACGAGATGACCAACATTGGCGATCCAATCCGCTGCTCTGTTTGCCTCTCTGTAGACGTGTTGTATTTTCCAATTCTGTTCTTGCTGGAGTAGTCTATGGATGTCTTCGATGATGTTTTCTATCTGCCACGGTGGTGTCCATAATCGTTTGACCGCGTTGATGACCAGAAGGTTGTCTCTCTATAATGATGCTACTATGCGGGATCGACCTGAGGTGAAGAAGGGCTTTGTGAAGTGTTGTCGCCTCTGCTACTATAATGTTTGCTTTGCCCAGACTGTAGGTGTTTGCTGCTTTGACATTACTATCTTCGTCTCGGATTATAAAGCCTGCTGCTGCTAAGTGCTGCTTAACCGAGCCATCAAAATTGATTTTAAGAGAGCCCGGAGGAGGGGGGACCAACGAACAAGAAGGGGATGGGGTTGTGGGAGAGTAGAATTTAGAGGGGGGAGGGGTGTCCCCGAGGATGGGGAGAACGTGGAGAAATGTTTGTCTAATGTGGTTCTATGGAACCATTCTTTATGGGATAAGGTAGCCCGGAGAAGAGTTCTTTTGTGATCGAACGTAGTTTGATTAAAAATAACCTCATTTCTCTCTTTCCATATGTGCCATAGGAGGAAGATATAATGGCAAATCCTATCTTTTAGACTAGAAAGAGTGGTAGCAATATTGTTAGGGAGAAAATAATCTTTTAACCACGAGCTGGTGGCGTTATCTTGGAAAAGAAGTCTTACTTTTGGACTGTGAGAAAGGAGGTGGTCAATGGTTTCTGGTTGTGTTAAACAGAGTGGGTAGTTTTCAACGGGAATAATTTTCCTTCAATGGAGAATACCTCTAACTCCTAGGCTATTTTGGAGAATTAACCATAAAAAGATGAGGATCTTCGGTGGTAGGTCAAGCTTCCAAATCCAGCGGTAAGGCCATTTGGAGCAATTCGGGGTAAATGTAATTGAAACTCAACTATGACAAAGATAAACCCCAAATACATACTTGAAATTTCACAACAAAAATGAAATCTTTTTGCAAATCTGCCCTAATCAAACAATTTGTCTAAACCCTAATATAAACCCACAAATTAAAACCCTAGTAAAGGCAAAATGATGAACAAAACCGACAAATTAAAGGGAGAAGAGTTAACTTTAGTGCTTCAAATTTCGAACCAATTTCTTCTTTATTCACTTTCAATTTGAGCTATGAATGTGAAGAAGATTTACTGAACTTAGAAATGGGAGAAATGAAAGAGATAATGTTATGGGACCCACAAAATAGCCAACAACGAAATCTCCGTTAAGTTTTGGTCAATTCCGTCAAAATTTTGGTCAATTCCGTTAGTTGGTATTGATTACAAAAAAAATATAGCAAGTTAGGTATTTATTTAAAATAAAAAATAACCTAGGTATTTCTTTTAAAAAAAGAGGTTAAAACTAGGTATTTATTGCCAGTTTTTCCTATTATATATAATGACCTAATATATCAATGATTTTAACACACTAATGTATCGATGATGAACTAAAATGTAAATCTTAACTATTTGCTTGATCTAGAATATTTGTAAATTGATACTACCTCCGATCCGTCCAAAAGCTTTATAAACTTTCCTTTTTCAACCGTCCTTGAAAGCTATATACACTTCTATATTTGGACATGGCCCACTACTACTTTATTCTTTTGACTTTTCAACCATAGCCCACTACTCTCTCACATCCAAATAAAATAATACCCTACTAACTCCTCTCACATCTACCTTGTTTAATAAAATACAATTCATCACCAAACAACAACTTATCATCTAAAACTACGTGCCCGATCAAGTGTATGGAACTTTTTGGGACGGATAATACATTGACCTTCATTGTCTTAGTCATTAATCTAATATATTGATGATTGATCTAATACATTGATCTTAGAAAATTTATTAAGAATAAGTCAACCTTTTCGTAGTATACTATTAATAAGTTAAGCTTTGGAAGTTCCTGAAATAAGTAAACCTTAGTTGACCGATGACCTGAAGAATAGGTCATTTTTTTCTTTTATCTCACATTTCTTCCATGACACCTTCTAAAGACGATATTTTTTTTTTGAAAAACGGACATTGTCGTACGCCCTTTATGGGCACGAATATCGAGAATCCCTATGAAACAAGTACCAACAAGCAGAATTTTTGGGCACACACTTCAAGGCAGCTTTTTTGAACTGAAAACGATGTTTTGTCGGAAAACAGTCACCGTCGTATGCCCTTTAAGGACAATAATTTTGAGAATCCCTATGAAACAAGTACCAACAAGCGGAGTTTTCGGGCATGTACTTCGAGATGACTTTTTCAAACCGAAAACAACATTTTTTTTGGAAAACAGTCAAAGTCGTATGAGCTTTATAGGAATTTCAAGAATCCCTACAGAACGAATACTAACAAGCCATGTTTTCGAGCACATACTTCGAGACAATTTTTTTCAGAAGACGGACATTGTCGTACGCCCTTTGTGGGCAAGAGTTTCGAGAATCCCTACAAAACGAGTACCAACAAACTGGGTTTTCGGCCACCTACTTCAAGACGACTTTTTCGGACTTAAAACGACGTTTTCGTAAAACGGACACCGCCTTACGCACTTCAAAGGCAAGAATTTCGAGAATCCCTACAAAACAAGTAGCAACAAGCCAAGTTTTCGGCTTGTAGAATTCCTTTCGCAAATAAATATTTGTTGGTCAAGTTCGAAGTTGGTAAATAAGAAAACAGAATTGTCAATGTCGGAATATGTTAGTCAACTCCGGATTTTGGCCTGAAGAATTCTTTTCACAAATAATTATTTGTTTGGGTTTATCTTGCAAAAACGCTTTTAGGAAGTAGTTTCTCACAAAATCGTGCTTTCAAAAAGTGATATCAGGCAATTTTTCCTTTATATTTTTGAAAACGTTAGGAAACAAGATTTATGAAATATTGAGCAAAACTGTAATTAATAATTTCAAATTTTTACTGTCTGCAATATATCATGACGAAAACGCGTTTTGAGCAATACACTAGTATTAGTCCCCGGCGATGCTCGAGTTATTAGTTAGCGATAACTAATGTAATCTAGTTTGTAAGATATCATTTTAAAAAATAAAATCATCTCATTTAGACAACTTAACTCTTGGTTTTCATTTATATATCATCATTATTGTTGATAAAAATATCAATAATAATATGGTGGCATAGTGGTTGGAGCTATTCATTCCATACATGAGGTTGGGAGTTCGAATCTTCAAATAAATATTTTTTTAGTATATGAGAATGTTGTTGACTAAAATGTTTTCAAAGAGGGATAGTGACACGCGGCGGATAGCAACGCTTGCTTACGCTTTTTAATATATTATATATATAGATGTGTGAAGCTGCTTTTGATACTTTGGTGCGTGGTTGGGTACTTTTTTCACTATGTAGTGGTGATGGCATGCTAAGATGGTTTGTGGCTATGGTGGCCATATGATATCAAGTTGGACTCCACCACACAATAAAACAACAAGTAAATTATACTCCCTCCGTCCCCCAAAAGATTTCCCATTTGCTTTTCTTGAAGTCAAACTTTGTAAACTTTGACCATAAATTATAACTAATATATAATATAAATAATTATCATAGGTGATCTTCTTAGATTTGTATTAATAGGTACATTCAAAATATCAACAATTTATCATTTTTATTAATAAATAATAGGAGATATAAGCGGTCAAAGATGTGCATTGGAGACCGTGCAAAAAGCAAATGGGAAATCCTTTGGGGGACGGAGGGAGTATTTGACGAAAAAGTAAAGACAAAAAAAATTAAAAGATGAGTTGTCGCATCCTCCTTGGCGCAGTGTTTAAATCATTCAACGACTATTTTCTCCTAAAATAGAAGTAAAAAAAAAAATTTAAAATTACAAACACTCATATTTTTTGAAGATCTATAAATGAGATAATCTTGATATATTTTGAAATAATTTTCGAAAGATCATTTTTCAAGATAATGTGTGCTTGAAATCCATGCTTAAATAGGTTATACACGAAAATATATAAAATGTTGATGGTTCATTTCAAAAATAAAATGAAAAATCTTCCAATTTGATGTTTTGTATTTTATTGGTGCATCTTGAAGAAGGAGCTAATGAAGATGAAAGAGGGTCGAGTACATAGGATACTTTGTTTTGGTAGCAAAAGGTCTTCTATTTGGTAGTTGATGTGAATTAAGTTGATCTAAGTTACTTTGGTAGCAAATTATGCTTTAGTATTACATTAAAGTTGTTTTGGTAGCAAAATATATTTGTTTTGGCGGATTTCAGTTCATTTGATCTAAGTTATTTTGATAGCAAAAGTTTTATACTTTGGTGTTACATTTAAGTTGTTTTGGTAGTAAAAGGTCTTCTGTTTGGTAGTTACGTTTAAGTTGTTGTGGTAGCAAAAGGTCTTCTGTTTGGTAGTTGATGTGAGTTAACTTGATCTAAGTTGTTTTGGTAGCAAGAGTTTGATGCTTTGGTATTACATTGAATTTATTTTCGCAACAAAAGATATATGTTTTGGTAGTTGATTTGAGTTTAGTTGACCAAAGTTATTTTGTTAGCAAAGCTTTTATGCTTTGGTATTACATTGAAGTTGTTTTGGTATCAAAAAATCTTTTGTTTGATAGTTGATTTGAGTTTAGTTGATCTAAGTTATTTTGGTCGCAAAATGTCTTATGTTTTGGTATTACACTGAAGTTGCTTTGGTAGCAAAAGCTATATATTTTCGTAATTGATATGAGTTTAGTTGACCAAAGTTATTTTGGTAGCAAAATATATATGTTTTGGTAGTTATTCATTTGCTCCCTCCTAATATGTCATTTTTCAACCTTTTCTTATTAACAATGACCTACTTTTATTCATACCTTTTCTTCTCTAGCCCACCACCTTTCTCTCTCTTACATCATTTATTTATTTGAAGTATTTAAATATGTACATGAAGTCATGAACAAATAAAATTGGTAAAATAAGATAATTTCAACTTGATCGCGGTTAAGATCTATTTATTTAAACTTAATCATTTATTTACTCCCTATGTCCTAATTTATTTGCTAAATATTGACTTTGAGCATTATTCACTGTGTCACTTTAACCGTCTTTGAATTTATATATGTAATGGAAAACATACTTATGTAGGATCATATTTGATTCGTCTCCATGTGTACTTTCCAAATATATAATTTTTGCATTTTTTTCTTACACCAAGTTTGAGATATTAGTTTTTAAAATCGTATCTTGGAAACTGTAAAAAGGTAAATGTAGCAAATAAATTGGGACGGAGGGAGTACGTGATTAACATTTTTTGGGATTTTTCAGCAAAAAAAAGTTACAAAAATTTATCAAAGCAAGCAAAGTGGTTTAAGAATAGAAAATAAGGTAGAAAAATGGTTTTTCGAAAACTATTTCAAAAGATATCAAGATTGGTCTCATTTATAGATCTTGAAAATGTATGACAATTGGTATTTTTTAATTTTTTTTTACTTATATTTTAGGAGAAAATAGCTGTTGAGTAATTTAAACACATTCTTCTGTCTCCTCCCTGCACCAATGAGGATGCGACAACTAGCTTCTAACCCCCGCAATGCCCGGAGGATGACTTATTATTTTTATACAATATTTTCAACTAACTCGAATTACTTAAAAGTGATTAAAGTTAATCGAACTTAATGTGTATCATAATCTAAACTCCAGCTTGCTAGTACATTTATTTTACATGAACTTGATTGAATTTAAATTAGTTTGGATGATTTTTGGTATTTTATTAACTTGAGTCGACTTCAATATATTTCTATCTTATCATCTTTCATTGTATCTAAATTGAATTAGATGGGTTTTTTACATGTCCAACTCGAGTGGGACTTTAGTGTTAAGTAACATTATTTTCTTAGATAATTCTATTAGTTTAAAAGTGATAAAACTCAATTGGCCTCGGATATTACTCAATATTGGTCTGTTCTATTCGACATAAAATAGTTGGACTGAATTGAACTGAACTGAACTAACTGCATTGAACTAAACTAAACCGAAATGAATAGTAATATGTGAGAGTACATAAAAGTATTGTCCATAGATGAACTGAACTAAACTGCATTTAACTGAACTGAATTGAATTAGACGGAACTGAACTGAATTAAATTAGTCAGTTCAATTCAAATCACTTATGTTCAACTCATTTATGCCAAATAAAACATGCCTTGAATAGGTAGAAATAAGATTTTTTACAATCTAAGAAAAAGGTATCATAAGTGGATCTCAATTCGAAGTATTTTTCAAGATGAATCTATCGGTGTAAAATTTATAATTTTATGAGATTTAAAATGAAAGTTATGATTAATTTTATAATTTCATATTGATAGTATTTTTAGATAAGCAATGTAATCTTTTATTTAAAATATAATTATTCTTTTTAATTATTATTTATGAAAAATTATATTATTAATATCAATACATAATAATGATGTGGAGCGATGTGGTAGCTCCTTTCGGGACGGTTTTATTATCTAGTATAGATAGATAGATGTCATCGATCCTAAATTATATTTAATGTATGATAATTAGATTTATTTCGTAATATATAAAAAACTAAATTTATCATTCAATTTATCTATAAATTATGCTAATTTATGTATAATGATTAATTAAATCTATTTAATCCATAAAATTATCGAATCGTCATGAATTAAACTTGTAGAACCTTGGAATGGATAAAGTTGCTCTCCTTTGGTATTCTTCTAAAAATCCTCTCCAAAACTCCATAAGAGGAGAGAGAAAACTCCTTCTGCTACTTCCCATTATTATTCAACCAAGGCGTTGGTTACTTATGGCTGAAGCTTCTCTATCTCCACAAAGAGTGGGATTCTATTTTACTATCTTATTTTAAAAGTGTTTTTTTTATTTTATTTAATTTGAGTAAGATAAGATAATAGTATTATACTAATTCACTTCTTAACTCCTATTCCTATCACCCTAAGAATCCCACACAAAAAGACCTAATCAAATTACCAATTACCAATTACCAATTACCAATTACTACCACTCAGAGTTACGTGATGAATAACTTCTTTGTCGCTTAATGTAATCTCTTTCTCTCTCTCCTCTTCAATTATCTTTTGCGGCAACTTCCTTTTTTCTTCATCTTCTGAATTCTGTTATCTGTGCCAGATATTTTCTTTTGCTTTTTTTGTTGCTGGAACTGATGATCTAAGTTGTTAATTTTCTGTTTGACTGTGAAATTAGCAATTTTGATTTGTGGGTATGGTGTTTTTTGACATTTCCTTTGGTGGGTATTTGGTAATTTAGGGTTTTATTGATGAAATCATTGGTGGGTCTGTTTTTTTCTTGGTTTTATTTGGTGGGTATTGAGGGATTTCTTTGTGGTATGCTGAATTCTGCTGTTTTATGCTGATTGATATCAAGGATAGAGAATTTGTATGGTCTGAGTAAATTGCTGTTAGATTTGTGTTTCGGCTACTCGATTTCGGTGTTGGGTTGGTTGTAGTGCTGGAAGTTTGAGTTTCTATATTGTTTGTTTTGTTTGGCTTCATTGGGTTGTTTGATAGAAGTTATTGAGATCACTTTAGGAGCCTTTTGTGTTGAGGTTGGTGCTAATTAGTTTGGAGATCAGGTGCTGATTTTGTTGTTCGGGGGGATAAGATGAGCTCGAATGTCACTAGTGAGTCTGTATGTAGGGGAAAGCTTTTGATTCACATTGCTGAAAATGGCCATTCATACGAGCTGGAGTGCGATGAATCCACCGTTGTGCAGGCAGTTCAAAGGTTTATTGAAACAATGGCAGGAATTCAGTTTAGTGACCAGCTTCTCCTATGTGGGGACTCGAAGCTTGAGTCTAATGAGATGCTTGGGGCATATAAGCTACCATCAGAAGAGCAAGAAGTGTTTTGCTTCAATAAAGCTAGATTGCAAGCCAATGCGGCACCCCCCTCTCAAGAACAAATTGAAATTCATGTCATTCCAGACCCAAATCCACCATCTTCAAACCATGATCCTCATCCATTGGATAATGCTGTGGACCCTGCACTCAAGGCGTTGCCTTCTTATGAGCGGCAGTTTCGGTACCATTACCATTGTGGGCATGCCATATACAGTCGAACGTTTAGGAAATTTGAAAACTGTGAGAGGCTCTTGAGAGAGCAGAAGGTGCAAGAAAGGGCTATAGAGATTGCTAGACGCAACTTGGATTTCTTTTTTAGGATACTTAACCAAAATTATATGGATTTTCAGAAGTGTTATTCACAACAGCATCGTGCACATTCTGATCTACTCATCAATTTTACTAGGGACATTGAAAAGTTAAGATCTTGCAAACTTATCCCAGCTCTACAAACATCCTCTCGTAAGTGTCTTTTGGATCTTGTAAAAGAAGAAAACTTGAGGAAATGGGTTGAGAATTGTACTTGTTCTCACAAGCAATTTGAGAACAAGGTTTCACAGTTCAAACACGTGTTTGGAAAACTGAAGCATGATGTTGAAGATCTGTTTTCAAGCAAAGCTTCGTTGCCAATTAGGGATCTAGAGGTAATGATCAAGGAACAATACCATCAGATCAATGAACAGAGGAGTATTATGCAGTCTTTAAGGTTAGTTTTTGGTTGAGCAAAATTTCTTAAGATGATGATACAGTTGCCTTTTATACATACTTATGATTTATAATTTACCACCTTATGTTTACTGGTTTCTTGCTGCTACAAGTAGTTCTCTTATCCGTTGGTTCTTGGTTTCTCTTGTTGGTGTCTTGATGATCTTGATTGATTGATGACGTGGTGCCTGAAAATGTTTGAATTAGAAGGCAATTGTGAGTTCATTGGTGCAGTATAATTAAAAAAATGGGCTCCAACATGTATAATATATCATATATGAGAGAGGGATAAAAATTTTTAACTTACGAATATCTGTTGTCAATTGCTTTCTACAAGCTCTTCGATTTCTCTTCCAATTGGCTTTGTAGCTCAAGGAATGTTGTCTGGTGTATTAATCGTAGGTGCTGGGTCAGTGGAAGTAACATGTTCTGTTTCATCTTCTAGTATAAGGATACCTATTAGATTACACTTCCACTATAACATTCTTTCTGTGTCTTTTTCTTTTTTTTGGGGCGGAGAGGAGTGCGTGCTATCTGCAAGTATTTGGCTGGTGGAGATCACCAGAACTTAAAGGAAATGAAGTTAGCTGTGCTATGGCGATTAAGTTCTATTTTAAATTTGAATAGAGAAAGCTTTTTTTACATTTTGGTTATTCGGATCCCTTCATGTTTTTTGTTCGTAGTTACCTGTAGTAATCAGAATTTATTATACTCAGAATAGCTAGGTTTCAAGCTCAAGTATGTTGGGCTGGCCTCCATTTTTGCGATTTATAGTTTCAAACCTTAATATTCTAGGTTCTGCGGTGCTAGAATTCTTTGATGCTTATGCAGATCAGGTGCTTTGTGATAAGGTTGTGGCTATCTTATGAGCTGCTGTGATGCAATTCAGCAATTTTGACTAGTTGTAAGGAACTCTGCTATAAAACACATTTTGTTGGGGGGGTTGGGGGGGGGGGAGAGGAGGAAAGGTTGCACCAATTTACTTTAAAAACAGTGGCGGAGAAATAGCAAACCTTCAACTTAGAATAATTATAGAACATGGAGGACAGCAAGAAATACAAGCAACAATTTAAGGTTATAAATCACTCATTATCTTATCTACATAAATCAGATGCTTATCAATATAATTTATCCTGAGAGCAACTTAATCCTCATTATTGAATGCTGTCGGTGTGGACTGTGGGATGATGATCATCATTACATTAATTCTATAATCGGTATTCATAGAGTGCTCTTAATGTTTTTGAAATAATATATTTTAGTTTGAGGGCTAGTTATTATGGTTTCTAGCCATTTACTTGCTTAAGATGGGTAGCAACAACTTAGGCGCAGAATCACTTTCATAATTAGAGGATTCAACTTCATTTTTATATTGTACTCAAATGATCTATCTCCCGCCCTCTGAATAAAGGGCATGCCAAGTTTACTCTTTCTTTTCCTTTTCTCCTCCACATTTCCAATGCAATATATTCTTGAGGACCCAATTGTTTCATGTCTCCTTTGTAAAATTGTTTGGTCTCTGTCAACTTCTTTTACTATCTTCATGATTCCTTCTTTTAGTTTTAGAAGTAATGACTTCTTCTGATGTACATGGCCAAATCTTTGTTGTCTTTCTTCATGCATATCCTTAATATTAGCCGATTCTACCTGCTCTTTTATTTACAAACCCATTTCAACAGAAAGCAACATTTTTGGCACATTCATTTTCTGAACATTATCTTTGCTCAACATGTAAACCTGTGAAGCAGAAGTGTCGGAACAGTGAGCAATAGTCTTAATGTCTTATAAATTTCATTTCAGCGAACTTTGTGGTTGCGCAATCTTTATAACGTACTTCACTGAACAGACCCTCTGTTGTGCAGTATTCTTGCATTTTTATCTATTACGTACTTTACTGATCAATGCACAAAATTTAAGAAGATAAATTATAGTTAGCTTATATATTGTTAGTTTAATGAAAAGTAGAGGTGATGGAAGATAGTGGGGGTATTTATTTTGGTATCCTAATGGAAAAGTAAAATTGAAAGGAGATACTGGATCAAATTGAATATAAGAAACAATAAACAATTGGTGGGACCATGCAAAAGAAAAAGGAATTTTTCACACTATTCATGGAAAGATTAGAAAGGAAAGTGTTCAAACTATTATGTGACTTAGAAAATGTACTGGTGTTTGCACCACTTTGGAAAGTCACCTAGTGAGTTTTACGTCTTTCGAACTATGTTGGCTGCTTAGTTACAAAAGGTGCAAGTTACACCAGAGCCTAGGTATGAGGCCCAAGCACATTCTGTAAGAGAGGCACATCATGGAAACAAAAGTCGGCTGTTATGCTACGTAACGGCCGTATGTAATGGATTTTGAACTTGCTGTTACGCGAAATGCAATTACGTAGTTTTCCGTTACATAATGGTGACTCGTCGAGTTAGGTCTTCTTTTACCCGTTATGTCCATTATTTTGTCACAATTGGTCAAAAAAGAGAAGGGGGAAATAGAATTAGTAGCACATAAACAATAGTCACACCAACGAAAGGAGAAACACTTACCGTAGACTTTCAGCTTGGATAATATATAGAGTTAGTATCAATTTATATAATAGGATATGGATCTATGTTTTAAGTAATTTTTTATTCATCATAAGTGTAACCCAACCATATGATAGCTTTGGTCAAATTAAGTTATTTTTTTAAAAAAATTCACACCACGTCATCTGCTATCGTTTCTATTCTACCACTACAAACACCTACTGGGTCATCACGTCCGTAACGCAAACGCGATCGCATCCGCGATTTTCTTCCTTAGGCACATCTTTAAGATTTATACTTCCTCCCTTTTTATTACTTGCATCATTTCCCACTTTTGGAAGTTGCGAATTACTTGCATCATTTCCGTTAGGGCAAAATTTTCTCTCTACCTCTATCCAATCACATGGGTCACCTCTTTTCCTTCTCTCTATCTCTCTCCTCTCATTAATTCTTGTGCACAAGCTCAATGATGCAAGTATAAAGAAATGGAAGTAGTATAATTTATTTCACGTTCGGACCTGCCATTAGGGGTATAAAATCTTAATTTGGGTAAAAGGCCCAAATTCTATGTAAACGTTACATTTAAAGCAGGTGTTAGGCAACACAAATGAATAAAAAATAATTTCTAAGGAAGCCACCATTTGGAAATTTTTGGCACTGTTTAAGGAGCCAACATCCTCCAATTTCTAAAAACTCACCATTTGATGGAAGTACTTGAGTGCTTTGTGTCGAATAGAGTTCTCAGGCCTGGTTAGTCTTAATTTGGAGAAATTTTGGTCATTTATTTGTTTTAAACTCAGATCTCCTCCTCTATGCTCTTTCTAAAAGCTTGGAAGGCGTCTGACAATGCAGCGGGGACCACTTGCATCTCTTAGGGCGCTGCACCCAAGTTTTTAGATGCATTTTGCTCTGCATCGAAGGCGTGCTTACTAAATGTACGTTCGGCTATAATAAAGTCATATCTCATATGTCATAGCATTTTCAACATGGCTTTTCTTGCCTTATTCCTACTCCTATAATCAAATTCTCTATGTGCACTCCTAATCTCCAGTTGCTTCCCACCGACTTGCTTGCCAAATTTATGTCAATAAAAGTTTATGTCCTTTAGAATATTTTTTGACCACCTTATCTAAGTCCGTCCTTAAATGTCTTAATAGATACGTTTGAACCAACTTGATGTGCATAGGCATTGATTAATACACATTTGCCTCACAACCTCTACTATGATGATTCTATATTTCTCTTAATGCAACTCCACTCATTTTATATAAGACTATCATTTATAATAATGTTAGGTCCATTCCAATTTCTAGTATTTGTCAGAGTGGCACACTTGTATCTCCAAGATGCATTAGTTTAGCCTTCTCTATTGCTCACTTGGTTTTTTGAAGACATATAATATTAATCCTTCTCCTAATCAACACTTCTATCAATTTGGTTAATTTCCTATAGCTGAACCTATGCTCCGAAACGCATAGCTCGAAGGAAAGGGTTTCGGAGATAGCAATGTTGTCCTCTTTTCTGGTATCTTTATGTCACCTATTTTAATATCTAGAAGCTCTTGTTTGCTTGACACCACACCGGGGCGATGGCACGGCGGTGCCACTTCCCTGATGCAATGAAGCAAGTAGCAACTCTAATATAATGGAAGGCTACAGGGCAAGAGCAATAATAGAATATTCAACGGGCACTGATGCTCTCAGTGTGTGCTGCAGTGAGGTGTGGTTGGCACCAAAGGGGTTTATCTCTTTCTTTTAGATTTCATTTTCGACAGCATATTCAAAGGGTTATCTCTCATAGATATTTAAGATTAACAGGTGTTATTTATTAGTTTTTGTGTACCCCTATTACTTCTGTGGAGGACATCTCCTGCAGTCCTGCCACAATTAAAGGAGATTTTTTTTTTTTCAAATTGGAAGTTGACGATTCTGAAGACTGGAATCTTTTCTCTAGTTCGTAATTTTTAAGAAATTCATTATTAGTGATAAGCTACAGCCTGCATCATTTTAAACCACAGAGGCTTTGTTACTGGGTTTTATGTTGCAACTTGCGAGTGCTTGGTGAGTATAGATTACATGTCTTTTCTGTTGTAAGTTGGCTACATAGCTTTGTTCAGGATCCACTTGGTAGTTGCTAATATTGCTATCATATTACGGACATTGGGTTTACTTTTTTTCTATCTTGTGCACCTATAGATTGCTTATGCAGCTATGTTGGATTCACAAAAGAAGTGGCTGAGACATGTCTGTGGGTGTGGCAATCATGTTGTAGGGGCTCAAAGGAAATTATGGAATCATTTAGAGTGGGTTTCTTTATTTGAGATTCTTTTTGAAACAAAATTCTTTATCAAGACTTTCTTTTAGAGTTAAGCTGTTTGTGGTTTCTCCAGTTCGTCCTTAAATTGGTGGCTGCGTATCTTTTTTCCCTTTACATTAAACCTCTGGCTAGAACCTAGAGAACTCCCTGTCATCCACACTCTATGTCCGCATTTTGATTATGTGTGCCGTCACTTACCAAGACCGCATGCATAATCACTGGTATACCAACTTATATCTTTAGCCTTTTTCATGAACGAATTTAGAGTCTAAAGTCAAAATGTTTCCTACTTTCTTTGTAGCAAAGTGGTAGGAAAATTGCCATGTTTTCAGTCCTGGTCAAACTTAAAGGTGTTTGCATTTGTCTTCTTCAAGATTGTGCTGTTACTGAAAGTTTCATGTTTTAGGTTGATGATTCTTCCTCATACCCTTTTGTACCTTATCAAAGTTTTTGTTAGCTCTACAAAATGTATGGTTGGGTGAATTTGATAAACGACAGAAATGGTGGGACCATATATGGTATATAGGAGAGTGAAGATGGTCATCTAACTATAGTGCAATCTTTTGGGAACATTGTTTGAGGGAAATTGGGCCAAACAGACATGGCAAGGGCTTACGTAATAAAAAATTAGTTTCGAAAAGACGCCAAGGGGGTGTCACCCATTTACAAAAGCAGGTACTTGTGGCAAAAAAAAATCAAGTCCTCGAGCTATCGTGCAGCAATTTATCTACAAACTTAAGGGTTGTCAGTAGTTACCAAAAGTTGATTCCATCTATACACAAGTCTCAAAAAGTGGAACTTTAAAGCTTCACAAGAGGAAGCTAAACCCTAAATCCTTAGGTTTGTGTACTTCCAATAGCCCCACCAAATTGCCAATGGAATAGTTTTTTAGACTTCGGCAAGCCAACCTTTTTTCACCCTTTTTATAGGCAACAAGCATCTTCGTATTTGTTCTTAAGATGTGTCTCAGACTCTCAATTGACTTTCACATTCCTTTTCATAAGAAATGACTTCTCTGAAGACGAGTTTGTATTTTTAAATCTCCTGTGATGGTTGTCATGTAAATTAAGGTATGAAGTGGTTCTATTCTTGGTGTTAACTTCAATCTTTATGTTTGTTGGCTTTCGAATAGAATTGCGACAATTATGCATTTTTATAAATATAACCTGCTTTGAATTGACTAATGTATGTTCTTATGCTCTCCTGCATGTCTTAAGCCTATTTTGGTTTTGGAGCTCATCAATTGTACTCTGGGATTAGTCTAAATGATATATGCTTTTGTCCTTTGCAGCAAGGATGTTAGCACAGTTAAGAAACTGGTAGATGACTGTCTATCAAGCCAGTTATCGTCTTCTCTCCGTCCTCATGATGCAGTTTCTGCCTTGGGCCCCATGTATGATGTCCATGACAAAAATCATCTTCCAAAGATGACAGCCTGTGACAGTTCAATTTCAGATCTTCTTGATTACTGCACAAATAAAAAGAACGAAATGAATATATTTGTTCACAATTACATGCAAAAGATTGCATATATTCAACATACTGTTAAAGACGTTCGTTTGCAATTTAATGCTTTCTCAGAGGCAATAAAGCGCCAGGATGCTGTCTTCGAGGGGTTAAAGGTGATTCGTGGAATTGGCCCTGCTTATAGATCATGTCTTGCAGAAGTAGTAAGAAGAAAGGCTTCCATGAAGCTTTACATGGGCATGGCAGGACAGTTGGCTGAAAAACTTGCTACAAAGAGGGAAGATGAGGTGAGGAGACGGGAGGACTTTCTGAAGGCACAAAGCTCATACATACCAAGGGATGTTTTAGCCGCCATGGGATTGTTTGATACCCCTAGTCAATGTGACGTCAATATTGTTCCTTTTGACACTAGTTTGCTTGATATTGATATTAGGGATATCGACTGTTATGCTCCGGAATCTCTAGTTGGACTGCCCTCATTCAAGAGTGAGAAATCAGGAAGTTCAAGGACCTCACTTTCCACGTCCAACAGCAGTTCATATTCGATAGAAGTTACTGGGAATTCTGCTGTTACCCCTGAAAAGTATGAATCTGAGCACCTCCTTGATGTATGTGACTTGGTAGGTGTTGCTGGAACTAGTAAACTTGAAGTTGAAAATGCAAAACTGAGAGCTGACCTTGCATCTGCCATTGCAAGAATTTGTTCTTTCATCCCTGATGTGGAATATGAATCACTTGATGATAGTAGTGTAGATGGTATGGTTAAGAATGCAGCTGAAAAAACAGCTGAAGCATTGCAACTAAAGGATGATTATGTAAAACATCTTGAATCATTATTGAAGGCCCAACAACAGCAGTGTCAATCTTATGAAAAGCGGATTGAAGAGTTGGCCCAGCAATTGTCTGACCAGTATATGCATGCACGGAAGTGTTTGAGCAATGATGACGCTGCTTACTCCTTAAAGGCCGATGATTGCAGGTCAGAAGTTTCAGACCATGGGGAGAGACAACTTGCTTGTAGGCCTAGTGAACTGATGGATGAGATTTCTTGTACATCTAACCAAGCTGATTCAAAAGATCAACTGTTGCCTCGAATGACTGGGAAAGCCCAAGAAGTAGATGAGAATATGACTGACTCTTCTGGAATGCAGAATCCTCACCTAGACTCATCTATGATGGATCCACAACGTGATGAGCAGCTGCTTGCCACAGGTAGTTCTATAGATGACTTACCTTCTGAGGCTCCTGCTGACCCTAGTTTGAGTGCTGCCAAGGTCAATGCTGATCTTGTGCTGGAACTGGAAAGTGCACTTGAAGACAAAGCAAACCAGCTGACTGAAACCGAAAGTAGGCTTAAATCTGCATTGGAGGATGTTTCCAAGCTTGGCTTGGAGTTGGAAAATAGCAGAAAGCTTCTAGATGAATCACAGGTATAGCTTTGACAAATGCGATTCTTTTCCTATCCAACATGCGCTGGATCTTAGTTGCCCATAAACACAGTGCTCGAATAGGCATATGATGGACTTGTCCTTTACTAATTGTCACCTTCTAATATTTCTCTGCTTGTGTTTCCATGCCATGCTGAATTATTGCCTTCGACTGATTACGGTGATAACAAAATAAAATACTACTTTTGACTAATCCTACTTAGCTTATCCAGCTTGCTTTTTCTGCAATTCACAAAAGGCATGCCCTTAATTCCTTGTCTAACCTTATCCTCTCTTTCTATCGGATTTGTTTACAGATGAACTGTGCTCACCTAGAGAACTGCCTGCATGAAGCTAGGCAGGAAGCCCAAACTCATCTTTGTGCTGCTGACCGGAGAGCTTCAGAATACAACACTTTGCGTGCATCTGCTGTGAAAATGCGTGGTCTATTTGAAAGACTCAGGTCCTGCGTCAATGCTACCGGGGGAGTTGCTGGTTTTGCCGATGCGCTGCGTTCTTTAGCTCAATCTCTTGCCAGGTGAGAACCAAATGAGATAGTATGCTTGTCTATGCATTATAGATATTTTTTACTTGTGCTGCTACATACTCAGTTCCTATTGAATTTTTTTTTAGTTGATCAGCTCTTTATCTGCTCAACAAATTTGGCTTGAATATGGTTTCTTAAATTTGTATACTGAAATCATTGCATTTTTCTCAGTTGTACCAGTGATGGTGAAGATGATGGTACTGTTGAGTTCCGTGCGTGCATTAGGGTCCTTGCTGATAAAGTTGGTATTTTATCAAGGCAGCGTGCTGAGCTGCTCGATAGGTATTCAAAGGCAGAAGCTGCAAACAAGCAGCTCTCAAAGGAGTTGGAAGAGAGGAAAGAACTGGTTAAAACATTATACACAAAGCATCAACTAGAGAAACAGGTATTTTCCTGATCAGGATTTATTATATTATACCATGCACTACCCTATATTAGTTAACCCATTGCCAGTCCAATACAGTTCAGTCCTAATAGTTGAGCACTTGAGCTCCATCATCGTCATTATTGTTATTATTACCGTTATAATTATCATGTTATTCACTTCAGCAAAATTCACTCTCAAAAGAACAAGGCCTTATTACCCTTATTGTGGGTGGGTAGGGGAAGTGGAGGGGGAGAGTTCAGTAAAAGATTAGGGTATTAGTTCCTCCTTCCATGTTTCCCTCGTTGCATTCTCTAGATTATCTCATCTCTACCTTCTAGATGTTATCCTCTTTTTATTCTTTTATCATTTCGTATCCATTACCTCTCTTAATGCATGACCCTTAATCTAAACATACCCTTAATGGCACCATTTTCTGTACAAATAACTTGTCAATCCTTCTAACAGGTGAATAAGGAAAGAATCTCTTTTTGCCGTTTTGAGGTCCATGAGATTGCTGCTTTCATCCTCAATTCATCAGGGCATTATGAAGCAATAAGCCGGAACTGCCCCAATTATTTTCTATCTTCAGAATCTGTTGCATTGTTCACTGACCATCTTCCAACTCGCCCTGCCTATATCATTGGGCAGATTGTTCATATTGAACGGCGTGTTGTGAAGCCACAACCCGGTGTGTCAAGGCATGAGCACAACAGTGGAGAACAATCTGATTGCATGACATCCTCATCGTCGTCATCATCATCATCTGACACCTTAGCCAGTCTTCTCCCTGTGGGATGTGAATATTTCGTCGTAACAGTGGCTATGCTACCGGATACAACCATTCATTCGCCATTGCCTTCCTGATCTTTGGCAACAATCCTAACAGACATGATGGAAGTAGGGATAATAAAAAGAAAATTACTAAAAAAGAAACTGTAAATAATGTAACATATCTGAAACTTTTAAACATTTAATTCCCTCTTCTTTATCGGAGGGTTTCTGTATAGTTGAATGATGACTTTGGTCTAGTTTTTCTTTCACCTTGTAAATAAGGTCACTTAGCCATAGAATTGTTTGAGGAATCTGCTTTTCTAACCTACTTCCGTTTCCTTGGTTTTTTGTAACATTCCTTTTTAAAAAAAATTTGCAACAATTTGATATTTGTATTATTTATTACTCTACTTTGACAATAATTTTCAACTAATATATATTAACTTAATGTAAAATGTTATTGGAAAAGTCTTCTTATATGTCTTCAAAATACTGTTCATTTATAATTTCTACTTGATCCGTATTAAGGTTAAAAATGTGTTTCGACAAATGTGCGTGATAAATTGTTGCAAAATTTTTGACAAAGTAGAAAATATTTTTTCTCCCTAATATCCTCTATATTTTCTTTTAGCTTTTATAATATTGCTAATTTTGACGATGCCTTCTCAAAATTTCAACTTGATATATTCTATGTTGAAGATCAAAAAATAATATGTTGAGCTAGAGACAGGAACGAATGTGAGAGATAAAGGATGAACTGAAAAAACAAGCAAATGAAACATTCTATTGGTTAGTCGAGATTTTGATAAACAATCTCAAAGGTTAGGATTAATCCCAAATAATCCAGTTTAAATTTTTGTGGAAAATCGACTCATAGTTATTATTGTTCTTGTACTCCAATAGCTCGAAAACTATTTTAATAACACTCATTTATATGGTCTTCAATGCACTCTTTAATCATTAATTTTTCATTCATATATTAATTAAAAAAAAACTATTCCGCACTACTTCCTCTGTTTTTATTTAATAGGGACATTTGTACTTTTCACGCTTGCCGATGCATATCTTTGCCAACAAATATCTCTAATTGAACATGAGTAAAAATTATGAAAATTTGATATTAAAAAACTATACATTAAGATGAATCAGACAAGAAACCACATGACTATATTCTTTCTCACGTATGAATAACACAAGGTGGTCAAGAGTAAGTTGTGAATAGTAACAAATATCAAAGCATCTCTATTAAATAAAAACGGAGAGAGTATTATGCATTAATATAATAAGATCCTATATAACTCCTTCATGTGAATTTTATTTATAAAATCAAATCTTAAAAATGCAAAACGTTCCATTGAAAAAGAAGTGTATGGCCTTTTTTTCTTATTATTTGGTCCTCACAAACGTGAGCAATTATATTGAGGGAAGGTTGAAAAGTGCTTTTTGAGTACCTTTCTTCATAAAACTGAAGCTTCTCATATGCGTGGGCTCAAACATTGGTCTATTATTGGCAATCATATATTCATATTTAGGATAGACTACTTATTTCTAACGTGTGTCCAATTGCTTTGGACAACGAATTCATACTTCAAATATGATCTTGCTTAAGAAGTAGATAAGTGTTTTTTCTTTTCTTGCAAAAAGTAAGATCATCTGAAAGATCACAGCTTATGTGTTTTTTTTTTCTTTTGGAATAGTTGATTCCAATAATACAATCATTTTATAGTTTGTAAATATAATTCAACCTTTCAATTGTTTTTTATCCGACCTTTATACTCTGATTTTCGAGAGTAACCTAAAATTTCCATTAACCTGAGCCATTGGTGATTTTTTTTATAAAAAGAACTTCAATCATCTTCCTCTTCGTTTATTCTCTGTTTCTCATCTTCTTCTCCAATTTCGGTCCAAACGTTGGATTATATTTTCGAATAGCTACAAGGTTGAATTGTTAGAATCAATTTTTCTTTTTTTGTTTGATTATAGTTTTCATATTTAAGTGTTGATTAGAGTGTTTTTTTTATTGATTTTAACCCTTGTGTAATATAGTCGTATGGAATCTTCTTGGTTTTGGGTAATTCTCGGGGAAAAACACCTAACTACGAAGTACTCCATCCGTTTGTTTTTAATTGTTACACTTTCCTTTTTAGTACGTTTCTTTTTAATTGTTACACTTTCACTTTTACTATCTTTGGTAAGCTTTCACATCTTAATATTTCATCTTCCCACACTTTTGGGGCCCACTTGTCCTTTTTTATTTTCCTATTAAATACCCAACCACTTTATACTTTTTACTTTATAACATTCTCTCTCATACTTTATTTATTCCCCAAACAACTTTATCTATTCCCCAAATAATCATTGCATAGATTTCACCGATTTCCTTGGTTATTCCCCAAAATAAACTGTAACAATATATTATTTTGTTATTATATCTTTACTCAATATCATTACTATTATTATTATGGCTGAGCATGTTTTGGGTTGGTGCATAGTTTAACCGAATTTCATGTTAATACAAATATTCTGCATATTTCAATTGTTTTATTTTATCGGTTAGATATTCAATATTATTTCATACAAATAAGTTAAAAAAAGCTAGAAAATATTATAAAATTACAAAGTTGCTAATAATATTGAAGTAGGGTACAACATCGTCGTTACATTGAGTATTCAAGATACTTAATTTGGCGGTTTGTGATGGGATTAAACCAACCCACCACAAATCGTGGTTTGGTTAGAAGTACAAATCAACCAATGTTTTAAGTTAATTATTATTATAATTACTAATTATTATCATACTGGTAACATCAATTTACTTAATAGACATTATTAGTATTATACCATCATCATCAAGTATTAATATATTAATACTAATAATAATAATTACTCATTATTAATTATTATTATCAGTAATTACTCATTAGTTACTATTATTTATTTATTTATAATCGTTTAATAACATCAAAAATAACATTATCATTATTCATTTATTATTATTTTAAAGTATTAATTATTAGAAAAATTGTCTAGAATAATGCAACGTTTTGGCCATTCGCAGATAATAATGCAACCTAAAGATTATTCTAGAATAATGCAACCTTAATACCCTATTTTTTTTAACAGGACAAATGACCGGTGACCTGAACCATATGTAACTTTTATTTAAAACTTTAAATTCTAAATAATAAAAATTTAAAGAAACTTTTTAAAAAAACTAAACTAAACTAAACCCAGCCCTCACCCCCACCCCCCACCCCCCACCCCCCCCCCCCCCCTCGTCGGAAATCCAATCGCCCTCGTTGGTAACCACAAAGCCAACCACGTGCGGCCCAAAACCGCCTCCAACAACACACATCCCCTCAACCTGGCTGTATTTCGCAGCCAACAACCACAAAGCCACCACCTGCGACGGACCAAAACCGCCTCCAACGACATCATCAGACCACCGAAGACACTCGTGACGCCAACCACGATCAGTGGTGCACTGGTGTTCATCGGGAAGGTAGGACGGTGGCGTGGTGGTTTGCGCGAACGGGGAGGTGGGAAATGGGGAATGTGTGGTGGTTTGCCGGACAGAGGGAGGTGCGTGCTTGGAGGGGTTGAGCTCGTCGGCGGTGTCTGGCTGTTTTGGCGGTGACGAAGGTGATGGCGGTGACAACGGTGGTGGTTTCGTGGCTGGGGGAAGGGTGGAGGGGGTGGGGTGTGCTGGTGGGTTCGTGGCTGTGGGGAACGGAGGGAGGGGGGTTTTGTTTTTTCTTTGTTTTTTTTAATCTTTTTGTTTATATATATTTTTTTAAAAAATATTTATGATAACCAATAACTAAACGCCACGTGTCTCAATTAACCTCTTCTTTAGGTTAAATCCGGTTTTACTCCATTTAAAATAAATGGGGTATAAAGATTACATTATTCCAGAATAATTTTTAGGTTGCATTATTCTAGGAAACTTTTCCTTAATTATTAATTACTATTACTTAGAATTATTATTTCTCTTTATTTAATATTCATAATTATTATTATTTAACTATTATTTATATATTTATTATAATTTAATTCAGTTCAATTCAGCTCCAATAAGTTCAGTTCAGTTCAGCTCCAATAAGTTCATTTCAGTTCAGCTCCAATAAGTTCAGTTCAGCTAGAATTAGACGAAGAGAACAAGTTCATAATATATAAACATTGTCATGTGCATAAATATTAATTACTATCTTAATGACAAAAACCTATCTTTATATATAGAATCAATTCTTAATATTCTCATATAGATAAAATATTCTCTATTAATAATCAAATAACTATAATAAGTATAAAAACAATTAATTTCAAAAATAAAATACTTTGATGTAATAAAGCAAGGAAACAATTGATTTTGAAAATAAAATAAGTATACTTTGACGTAATAAAAATATGTTTATAAAAGAAAGAAAGTCAAAAGGGAGGACTAACCGACCTAACCGATACCTTTAAAAGCCCCCCTTATTGGCTGCGTTGTTTGATATCTTCCTCCAAACCCCCTTTTCGCAACTCCACCGCCACCGCAGCCACCACCTCCGTTTAACCGGAATATTCCTCTTTTCTTTCTTCAGGTATTCATCCTTTGCTTTCTGCAATTTTATTTTATCTTATTTTTATGTTTGTTTATCAATTGTTTTCTTGATTTCCACGCATAATATATTTTGATCATCAAGAATTATATGAGTTATAGAATTCTTAATTAACAACTTATTCTATCTGGGCATCAATAATTTATTAATATTTTTATGTGTAATGAATTATTTCATAATCTGGGTAATTGATGAATTCTATTGATTTTTTGGTTGTTATTTTATGTAATTATAATGTTAATTTAGGATACGGCTGAATTTGAAAATTTGAAATTTTGTTATATTATATAGTATTATATATGACATAAATGCATATTTCTTACTTTGCGCTCCATAATTCTTGCTAAAGTTGTTATTTTGCCCATCATCTCGCGAGGATAGTGTCTTTTGGTGTCGAACAATGTTAGGGTCGTCATTGCCAACAGATGTCTCGCCTTATGTAGTGATGGGCTCTCTTTTGATTGAATAAAGCACTATCGGATTCCCCCTCAAAAAAAAAGTTGTTATTTTGCGCGGTCTTCAATTCACTATTTGCTACTGAAGTTGTATAACAATGAGAATTCATGGTCTAAGTTATAATGTTTGACCTTAAAAGCGCAACTGTTGCAATAATTATGGAGCTACTTCCTCCGTTTTCTTTTAGCTGCAACATTTGGGAATATTTGTGAGAGGTAAAATATTTAGTTGTTGCAACTAAAAAAAAAGGAGGAAGTAGAAGAGTTGTTACTTTTAATTTTGATTTTCATATTAAGATAATAATGGAAATATTTTTTTTACCAAAGAGATCACAGAAGTATAATATTCATGAATACATAGCTCATTGGCAAGGTGTTCTAGACTTCTAGTTGTAACTTACAATTATTAGATTCACTCTGGAGTACGTAACATGATGCTCCACCCTTGCGTCGTGTAAAGTTTACCAGTTTGCACGGAACGAGGCTTCTGCATTGTGCATAACTGCATATGATGTGCACAATATGCACACCCGTTCAGGCATGTGCATATTTATGCCGGCAGATAGTGTCCCTTGTGGACGATGTTGAGCTGTCTTATAGTATATTTCTTATTGCTGCAGATCATCACAGCTGAAGAATGGGTAGATACTAAGGAAATTTGGCTCCAGTGATCTACCATGTCCAACAAAAGAGAGAAAGAAGCTGGAAAAGAGAGACACTCTGGTGGTGGAGGCTTCGGATTGCCCTCTAATAGCGCAAGTGTTGGTAGACTTATACGCCCTGGAAGATTAAGTGAAACTACAACAAGAAAAGGCTGTAATACCACTGCTCCTTGCAGTACAAATAAAAATAAGAACCAAGATAATATTTCAGATGCTGCAAAAAGAACTACTAAGGGTGGTGTATCTGTGAATGAACCCAGCAAATCTAAAGAAAATACTGTTTCAACTGGTGTCTGGAAAGCGAGAACAAGATCTCCTGTTCAAGTTTCGAAAGCAACTGCATCTGTTGCTACAAATGCGGCTCCACCAGCTAAGCATGCTGCTACCAAAGTGACACAGGATGAAGCAAGAGGTAGTAATTCAGCCTTTTGTGCTTGGTATTGCTTCAAATTGGCATCTGGAGTGTTAAATTTACAGTATTTTGGAAAAAAGTTAGTACTTCCTCCGTTTTTTATTAGTTGTGACACTTTTAATTTCACGGACTCCTAGACAATTTTTGGAGAGGAAAGAGATAGAGAGAAAGAAAGAATGGGACCCATGTGATAGGAGAGAGATAGAAAGAAAGATTTGCCCAATAAAGAAAGTGTAACAATTAATTCCAAACTTCCTTATATAGAAAGTGTCACATTTAATAAAAAACGGAGGAAGTATAAGATTTCAATTCAGCATCTGTATTCTTTAGTAGTCCATTTAGGTCAATTAGCAATGTCATTTTCCTATATATATATATATATATATATATATATATATATATATATATATATTTGTGATCTTATCATATGCCTTATACAGATATCTGCTTTACATTAGCAGGTGGAAAGGAAAGAGCCCAGGTGACTCGGAATCCTATAGTCGAAACACAGCCTGATCCACTTGCTATTGATACAAAAGAGAATATTCCATCTCCTCAGCAGGTATGGAGAGAGATATCTAAACCCGAGTCCCTTAATAGAAAGGAGGCAAGAAAACAACAACTGCGACTTCCCATTGACAACTCCGTACAGTCGACACAAATAACTAATTCTAGCAGTCACTCCAGCAAGTCAAAGAAATCTAAACAGGTTTCAAATAAGAAAGAAACTCTACCTAAAGACCAATCTTCTAAAGGTAAACAGGCTCAGCGGAAGCACGCTGAACGTAAGGCTTCTACCAGCAGGTCATATTTGGAATCAGAATGTTATCCTGAATATCATATAGAATGGAAAGGTATGTATCAGTTTCAAACCTTTGAACTATTTTCCCCTTCTTTCATTGGCAGATAAACAGTTCAGAAATGTTGAAACACTAGGGCCTGTTTGGTTTCATTGTCACTTTCCAGTTTTTGGCTCTCAGGTCTTAAAAGTAATATGATTCGGCAGTACAATGAAATTAGAATTAGTCCATACTAATTATCGACACTAATCATTTATGAAAGAAATCTGAAAGCTACTTTTCCTATCTCTTATATTTATGCTTTTAGTTTCTTAAAATTATTCGAAATTTGAAATAAATGATATGAATAAGCCTTTTTAACTTTTTTTCTGCTCCAAAGAAATAATTTCATAGCATTCAAGATTAGTCTGCGCCTCCCAAATAATAATTTGCTTGTGCCGCTATATTCAAATCTTCTATATCAAGATGAGTTGTAGGCCAGGCAAAATTTGTTACTTGAGATGGCTTTAGATTCTTAACTTGAATCTTAACCCATAACTTTTAGTTTATGATATGTAGTTCAGTTTCCAGCTCCATTGTATATGATGAAGAGCAGTTGTTGACAATGATTTAACACTATACATAAACCTCTTGAGGTTACAGGTTTTGACGAATTTGACAGTCGAATAGGAGTATGTTGCTGTCTCTGCGAGGAGGATCTGGGTGTTGCACCGGTTGAGGATGAAGGCGAGGGTGAGTTCTCCACAATCCCAGTTGTAGCAATCCTGCCTTGTGGCCATACTTTCCATAATTACTGCCTATTGTTTGGTGGACTTGAAGAGGAAGGAGAGCCTCCTTGTGTTTTTTGTGAAAGTTTCACATCTTAGAAGAGTTGTCCCATTATTGTGAATATCGGTACAGTTCGTTTATAGTCTTAGAAAGAGTTGATGTAAGTGCATCAAACAAAGTTTTGCACGCATAGCATATTCCAAAACTTGTATTTATGATTTATTGCTCGAGTTTTGGACATTATGGCCTCTGATTATTCAAGCACAAATCTTGTTTTGAGAAAACTATCAATAAGATGCACTTTTTACCTAAATGGATCTCAGCCTAAAAGTTAAGGTTTGTATTTCATGGCCTTATGATAATGAGATCAATTCAGCTAGGACAATTTTAGGCGTGGAAATCCCTTTCCCTACTTTTAAAGGAAAATTTCGTGTACAAATTGTTTTATGTATTTTAGCAAGCTTTTAAGTGTTATAATTATTTTTACACAACTGTTCGAGTTTTTTGTCCGATGTTTCATAAGCTATCTACTCGGTTTGACAATCTGAAACAAGAATTTGCAAGGAAGTAATACTCATTCACCTTCGAATGCATATTCATTTTTTTTTTTGTGATGATCTATGCTTCTACATTTGGCTTAAAAGAATGCCATAAAAAGGAATTCATTTGAAGGGACTTTTCAGATGATGAGAATATGTAAAATCTCATACTCCAATACTTCTAACGCTCTATTACACCAAGAATCACAACTGCGATTCTATGAGCCAACAGTATAAAGAGAAAGCTACATTCACATTTGCAGGCAAGAATCTAAAGAAAGAAGCTACGATCTATCCCCCCGTGTGGTTACTCTTTATACAGTTATTTACTAGGATTCATCATCAAACCAAATTTCTGAATCCCAATAATTTACAAAGTGCAATAAAACAATTTCCGTTTCCATATGAGATGACAAAGCAGCATTGTCAAATATCAAGCCAGAATCTGCGATACCATAGGCCATAAACAATCATAATATATAGTACACTTGACATCTGTCTATCGCGCTTGATTATCCCCGTCTTCAGAAATGTCAAACAAGAATTTTGGTAGCGAAGCAATCCGAGGAAGATGGTGCAGCAAATCCCCAAAAGAATCGATTCTGGGCATGCTTGTTGGCTGTTTGCAGCCATCTCTAACAGAACCCTCAGGTGCAATTAGGTCATCTTTATTTGTATTCTGATTGATTAACTCAGGTTTATGGCTATTGGTTTTTATGTCATTTACTTCTTCAGTTACTTCAAAACTCTGAACAGGGGTGCCATCTTTCTGAAGAAGGGAGCACAAAGAGTTGACCCTTGACATGAGGGATTTCTCATCAGAACATGGTGTGAATTGGAAGTCACCGAGCAAGTGCTGGGCAATATCCTCAAGCATTTTACTATGGGATTCAGATCCTTCTTCTGTAAACTCAGGATTCTCAGAAATTTGTTCTGAAATGCAATTTCCTATGTGATGCACAAGGTCAGTCATTGACATAGATGGGCGAATTCCTTGCATGATTAGCTGCTCAACGCTTTTCGACGCCTTTAGTCTGCCTGGTTGGCTACTCGTACTAACTTCAATTACACGCATATCCATCACTGAAATGAAATACTTGACAATCAGAAGAAATGGAATCATAGAGTAAAGTAAATGACAAATGTATGCAACATCTAAAAAAATCTCATACTATTTAAAAATAAACTCATTGATTCCTATGGGTAACAGTAAATCAAAGTTGAGACATAGAGATAGAGCTGATTGTCTACAGGTAAAAAATGACAATCCATTAGGCATGATGTAAGATTAAACAGGAAGCATGGCCGTAGCAATTTTAAACACTAATGCTTTCTGCAGTTTCATGTAAGCAAACTTACATAAATTGATGTCCAACAACCTATGTTAAGTGCACAGGAGTTATAAATACAGCTCGTAAAATTAACAGGTTTAAACAACTTCAAAACCTCTCCAGCACTAAAATGCCGAAAGAGCAATTTTGTAAAACTGCAGCAGAGAGTTTGTGAGGACAATTTAAATGGGCCAGAACATCCTCAGTAGTATTATGCCAAAAGAGCAATACCTACTTAGAGAAACCAGAATTATGAAAGAAAACGCGAGTACATGGGTAGGCCATAATCATGCTGTTGCAGATGCATCCTATCAAGTTCAAATTTAAGTTGTTCACAAGTCACAACAGTAGCTCTATCTGCTGATTTTTCAGAAAAAGTGAAATATATTTATTCTTCTGCAAACCAGTGTAGTAATCTAATATAATTCCAAGAGCTTAAATCAAATTGGTAACGTGGTATAGTCGGTTCCACAAATTATCTAGAATCTCGAGTATTATAATATGGCTACCATAATCTTTCTTACCCTTACCTTATATCTATGAATTGTACATCAAACTGCTAAAAGACAGACATACACATAGAGGGAACTAGCTCTAACTAGGCCATAGATCGGTACAGCCATACTAGTAGACGTAACATGTTGAATCCAGGACTTCCAACCAACAATTGTTCACATTGAACTAGAAAAAACATGATATAAGCAACAAATATACTCATCTATTAGAATACATTTGAAACTCAACGCCTAACGAACAGGAAGGTTAACAAGATTATTCACACTAACTTCCGGATAGCATTGTCCCCAAGATCATTAAAGGAAAATCACGTCACTGATAGTGCTATAAAGATCTAAACATGACGAGGAAAAAAAAAGAAAAAGAATATAGAAAGGATACCTGAGCTAGGGGAAGTAGCCTCACGAGACAGAATCTCAGATGCTCCATGAAGAGCATCCTCTTGTTTGACTGACATAGAGGATGACTGGGATACAGAAGGTGTTCCGACATCTTCAAAGATAGAGATGCTACGTCCTCTACTGGTTTCTCTTTGATCCAGGCTATGGCTTTTAGATTCATTTGAGTCATCAAAAACAGAAGGTTGAGATTCGAAATATGGAGAATCTAAACTTATTTCTGGCTGCCTGCTCAAGAAATTTAGACGCATATCACACTGAATTAATTTTTCGAAATGCTTGTTTAATAGACCATAAGGCACCTGAAGGAAATGTTTCCTGCAACATAACAGTAGCAATATATTCTGTTAAGGAACTTCACTTGTTCAAAACCATGTGTAGACTGTAACGGCTTGTTTGGATAGCCAAAATAGGAGGGAAGGGGAGGTGAGGGGAAGGAAAATGGAAAAAATCCCTTGTTTGGATACCAAGTAAGGGGGTGAGGGATTTGGAGGGGAGGGGAATGGAAGGATCAATTTGTAAGAAATTGCTCTCTCCAACAATTGAGAGATTTGGAAAGAAAACTCATTTTCCTTTCCTCCCCTCCCTTTCTCTTCCCCCCCCCTTCCCTTCCCTCCCCTCCCCTTCCCTTCCCTTCCCTCCCCTTCTTTTCCTTCCCCTTTTTTATCCAAACAAGCTGTAAAGGAATCATACAAAAATAAAAGACAGATAAAAGGACATGCAGATCACAATAAACTAGATAGTCTGTTCACAAGATTGTTACATTAAAACATACAATCACACCAAGCAAGTAAGGACAAATACTATACACTGAGAATTTTGGACTTCGAATTGTTACCACTCATGATTAGTACCAACAGACTTATCTTACTGGTAGTTATTTTTCGCTCACAAGAATACATCAGGCGTTGACTATGATAGTTACCTAAGAGCAGCACAGGTCTATTGTGTTAGTTTAGTCTCGATAAAATAAAATTGATTCTCCGTAAGTGTGCATCCACTTTACAATTAAAAGCAGCTCAATGCAGTCTCAAGGTTGAACCACATCTTACAGATAAACAGATTTAGTCCCTTTACAAACTAAAGTCTCACTTAACACGTACCTATTCGTTAAGCTGTTGCTAAGATCCCAATTAACAATGATCAGTTCATTTGTTCATGTCATGACTTTGGACGTCATACAACACTACAACAGTGAATCCAGAATCTCTTTGTACTTTAATAAGCCCCCTATTGTTGTTTTTGTTTGATCTATCTAAACTAAAGCAATATAAAAATCACAACAGGGTATCTGTTGCCAGTTCAACTTCCGAACATCTGATTATAATATCAACATGCATCAAGCACAAATTATTGTGTTTCCCCTTCTCCCATCCATTCTAATTATCCACTACTTTCATCTCTTCAAATTTAACAGGCTTATTGCCTTTTAATTCAAATTTCAGCATCAAAATTCAGCCACAAAGCAACAACTGTCCCATGAACTTTATTTATAAAGCAAGGAAAGGTAAAATTTAGCCAAACAAAAACATAACATTCTCTGTAGTAAGGATCTGTCAGGAAGATATGGATCAGCAAGATGTTAAAGCACTTCTAGTTCTAGATGACTAACCTATGTAAGCTAGCCTGTCCACCAGTAAAATCTGCAGTTGCCTGCCAGAGCGTGTGTTTTCTTGGCTGAGGATTTGTCTCCCTAAAGAAAAGAGGTTGGCGTGCCAGCTGTGCAAGAGCAGCAGACACCCTTTTCAGTATGACAAGCTAATCAATGCTATCTCAGATACTAGATTTCAGAAACAACATGGATACGGAAACTTTAAAATTGCATAAAAGTTGCAAGAAAATAACATACCACTACAACCAAGGTTGCAGGTGCTTCATCTGGAAGGTCTGCCTTCAATCCCATTATATCAGACCACTGGATTTCAATTTTGCTCTTAAGGCCTCCCTCGAGAATTTCCCAGACAAGCTTATGCTTAGCAAAGTAACATTTTGCAACTAAATCTCCTTCATATCGAGAAGTATACTGCCAGCAGATATAAGTATGAGCTAATTTAACTGTCCTTTCAGAAAATTTACATATAGAAATCGATAAAGAATAGGCAAAATTCATTTACCTCCCAGCAACCTATCTTCAGTAGGGCAGCTGGAAAATTTGAAGCCTTGAGCTTGTCACTAGCCCCAAGGCCACTGCCTTTGTTGTTAACTTTCTCCTGAGATTTGGAATTATCATCCGACACAGAACCCAAAGTAGACGATTTGCCTTGAGAGAGCCTCATTTGGATCAACTCAAGGAGTGACGGGCTTTTTCTCAGCCGCAAACCCAATGGACTAGGCTCCTCAAGTGGATTGTATTGTGAAGACGGGCACGGGGCTGGTAATGTATAGTTTCCAGAAGAGAACTGCATATGAATGATGAGCACAAAAATTAAACAGATCCCTCAAATACTCAAACAGCAGTACATTGCTAAAGCCACACCGCACCTCTTGCTCAGTGGCGAAGAGTTGCAATTTTTTTAAATGTTCTACCATGACATGAGAGTATTCTCAGCCAAGGCCACAAAGAATCACAGAGGTCTATCTATCTTTAAAGATGAAAGCCACCTGAGACACCCCACCCACCAACATGTGAAAGATTTGTGCACACTTGCTATAATAAAAAGGAAAAAATTAAACGTAAAGGAAATGACCACCTAGCATTGCATTTAAAACCTTCTTTGTACTACGATGAAAAAGGCAGGACCCACCCAGAATTCCAAGTTGATGTGAATCAACATCTCTTTCTCAAAGCACAGTATAATATTACTAATCATTTAAATTTCGTTTCTTGGGATCCACACGGTTTTATGATCCACTCTGGTGTTAGGACTCAAGTTCTACGATACTAGTTTCTTGTTTACTAGTACTATATATGACTTCGTGTTTCAAACAGTTTGTGAGTCGCTGTTGCTTGTGCGAGAAATGTTGCTTGTGTGAGAAACCTTGTTTGCATGCCTACACATTCGTTGTGTTGATTTCGTTATTCTTCCACGTACTAGGACGACAATCCTACGGGAATTACAAGCAGTTCTATTTCCTTATTCTAGTAGGGGGTAAGTTTAGAACATTAATTGACACAAGCAGTCAGTTTTTAATTTGTTTTTCACATCAGGATTTATTGCCTAAACAGCTTAAGATTAGTTTTACACGATTTCTAGCTTGTATTTAACCAAGAGGCAAGGGCAGCATGTCTATCATGGTGATGTGCTTCATGATTTTCGAAATTGAGCTTTTGCTAATACTTCGATTTGCTTTACACACCAAACAATTATTGAGATTTCTATTTCATCTTGTTTATTGCATTCTACAAGAGACCCTCTTTTTTATGAGATGAGAACTGTCCTTCAAGCTTTAATTATAAACCATCTGAAACTGAATCAATACACTTTCATCCATGCACCTTAGTTTAAGTTCCTAATTTCAAGCCTTTAAACTCTCTTCTCACTTATAAAACGTTTAATTTGGTTCTTAAATCTGATTCAAAGTTTCTACCATACTCTCAATGGATTTGATCATTAAGAATATATCACAAATCCCCACTTCCAACGCAATTTCGCTCTGTACACATCGATATGACCTTTAATTAGCTTCCCTCTCTTGTCTACAAGAACATCAAATCTCCCCCTCCCCATCTCCCTCTCCCCCTCCCTCCCTCTATCGAAATCGCCAAGTTGAGGCTATGTTACACCATAACTAAAATTGCTATCCTCCCAGAGCAATCTACAAGAATCTCCACTACCCTACAACATAGAAGACAAAATCAATTGGCTACAAGATTTCTCACATTGGAATCGAACTCTTGAAAGCAACAATCAAATGGGTATTCTAGGGCTTCTTAAGATGCACTAAAAACCTCATTGATGTGCTACTCTCGTCCTTCTATATCAGTTCTCCAACATTACTTAGGGGGTGTTTATTTTGGGGTCTTTAAGGAAAAGGAAAGAGAAACAACTAAGCTAATTCCCTTAGATGTTGTTTATTAATTCCGTTCAATGATTCCCTTTATCCCTTCCTTTCCCCCAAAGTCCTACACTTTGATTACCCACCCTACCCAAAGGTATCACTTACCCTTTCTCTCCTCTACTCTACATAGTTATCTTGACCCATCACTGACCACCATGGACACCACCACCTGAACCCACATAGAGTAGAGGAGACATAGATGCAGCCACATATCATCATTATCCAACGACATAATTCATGGGCTTTAGCTAGAGAAATTGGAATAAACAGTTAAATATATAACAAAACAAAAAGGTAAACAATCAACACTTCCACTACAATATCTTCATTAGTAAGACTCAAAGAAAGCAACTCTATTTGATTTCCAGAAGGCTAGTATTGAACCAAGGTCGCCATGTCAAATTGTTCAATCCAATTGAAAGTTACGTGTACAACTTAACTAAGATCTATTATTGCCACTTGCATTAAAGATCAACAAACCCCACATGGGAATCGTGGTAAATCTAGAATAGGCATGCCCCATTAGATAGATCTTCATCGGGTGAGTAAGTGCACCGGCATAGTGGTGATAGCACCCTTGTTGCATCCAAATTCTACCACTGTCTCACCAAGTTCACCGTTTGTCAATCACCATAATAAGAATTCTCCAATTAAAAACCAATACAGAGCTTCCACAACTTTCCTCCTCGGAAATTTTATGATCTACCCACTCTAATAGAACCACCTCAAATAGAAGGACAAAGCAAAGATTTCATCAATTTTCCCAAAGCTTAAAATCAAAGTCCACTTTGAATTCTGGATTTCGGTGAAAAGGATTTATAAACAAATGTGGAGTACAATGCAATTCCACGAGAAGACAAAAAACTACGCGTTATGGCAGAGTAGTAAAGCAACTAGCCTTCACAAGGGACCCGAGAAAGAAACACTAACATCTTCTAGATATACGACACCCACTCATAAGAACATGATACAAAGAAATTTCACCTCGATTCCGTGAGCTACATAGGTGTGTTCTCTTCACTTTAAAAAGATAAGTTTTAGGCCTCACCAATGAGGCTGATCAAGTCTAATCGAGTTTGAAAACAAGGGGAAATCAATGGTGATAAGTTCAGGTGAAGGGATTATTAGTAGAAAAGTACTCACTAAATGAAGGTCAGCATACTACTTTATTGATGTGGTTTGGTGACTCAATCAAATAAAGAGATGCCACTATCACGATTAGCTAATCACATTATTCACTAATGACATCCACATAAAGAACATCAAACACTTGCACAATATGGAGATTATGGTGATCAATGGAAAATGTGATTTAAACTCGACTACAAGTGACTAATCATATCACCATTTACCAATCCGATTCGTATCTAACCTTTACAATTCCCTCGCACCAAAAGTACACAAGGTACCTAATAATATAGAATTAGATCATCAAATCAGCAAAATGACAAGGGTCCTCTTCCATCCACACCCCATTTCAAAGCCAAAAATCCAAGCACATCGGCCGAACATCGAAAACTTCACAATCACAAAGCTGTTAATAACTAACTCCAAACTTAGATACCATCTAAATAATCTATGCATTATTCATTTCCAACAAAACAAGTCCAAAATGTGAAATCACAAAAATACAAACCCTAAATCCTTCAGTTCACACCTAAAACCACTTCAAATCTCCTCATCTAAGTTTCTCAATACAATAAGTAAATAATCAATTAAAGCGCGTTTTGCTCAATGAACTGAAACCAAATGAATCAACAAACCCTAACCTGATCATAAAACGAAGATTGTTTCTGCTTCTGCTTCTTATTAAAAGGTCCATGTTCATCTTCTAATGAATCCTCCACCTCCAATTTCACCGGAAATTTTTCTCCGGCAACCATCGGCGGCCGTGATTGACGTTGACGATCCTCGGAACTCGCGAAATGTACCATTGAAAATGTCAATGAATTAAAAGCGGAAAATTCGAAATCGAAGTTGAAAATTGGAATTGAAATTCGAAATTTCTTGCGAGTTCCAAGAATCAGAGGAATCCAAAAGGGAATTATGTGAGATTGAAGAGACGGGTGGGAAATTAGGTGGAAAGATTCTGAAAACCCTAGATTTTTTATATAGGGGTGGCGTTATCCTTCACGGAAAGTCAGGTGGGTAGGGGTATTATTGGATGCCATTTAGTACTTGTCTTAACGCGTGTATTAAGAGCGTATGGATAGATCGCATGAAATTTTAATTTACTCGGTGAGTTTATAGCTTAAAATTTTTAAGTTTGAAGTTTTAAAATTTTCACTCGGTAAAATTCTGTATTAGTGTTTTTAGCTAAAATCACTACATATCCAATAATCATAGATTTATATGTAGATAAATTGTATTTTTCCATTTTAAAATAGTTGCACCACTGTCCACTCTTATATACTTCTTTGTTTTTTAGGTGTAACACTTTGATCAAAAAGTTCTTAAAGTTTCGGTCAAAGTGTTACAATTAAAAAAATGGAGGAAGTATATCACTATGACCATATTTATATTAATTTTTTAAAAGTATAAAATTATATATTTGGAGAATTTACATAGAGACGGATCAAATAAAATTCGAAATAACTATTTTCTTTTACATATACTACTGTATAAAACTAATGTATTGATTGGTTGAACAATGAAAATGGGGAAAATTGGAAAATCATGACAATTGGGAAATTAGGGATTTGTTTGGTTGACAAAAAAGTAAGGAACCAATGATGGCCCTTTAGGTCTTAGAAATTCTCAATGGGGTAAATTTCAAAAAACTTTCCCATTGGTAGCCCTGCTTTACAAATTATTCTTAAATATAGCCTTAATGAAAAATATTCCGTTAATAATAAGCATATTCCTTTAGTTAACCATTAAGATGTCATTCGCATGTAAAAAGAGGTCTTTTGGGTCATTTTTTTTTGCCAATTTTGACATCAAAATCGAATGTTGAGGCCTGAGGGGTAAAACTAACCCCATAAACTAAACTTTAAGAATCGATTTTGAGGTCGAAATTGGAAAAAAACAATTCGAAATGCCTCGTTTTATGTGCGAATATCCGCTTTAACGGTTCACTAGCTAGTGGAATATGCTTTATTATTAACGAATATTTTTCGATAAGGTTATGCTTGGGAATAATTTGTAAAGCAGGGCTACCAATGAGAAAGTTTTTTTGAAATTTCCACCATTGGGAATTTCTAATACCTAAGGGCCACCATTAGGCATTGAAAATTCATGAGATTTTACAATGCCCACAAAACATGGGAATTGAGTTACCAAGTCTCCCCTTGGTAACTCAAAATTGCCATGATTTGCAAGTGCCTTTATGACAACCAAACATTTTGAATGCAATTGGGTAGCAGGTACCCGGTATTGAAACTGGCCAAATAGACCAAACAACAATCAGTTTTGCGAGAGCGGGTAGGCAAATCATAGAAACTTTAATATGAGATTTTAATTCTTATGAAATACAAATTGTTATGGGAATTTATTTCCTATGTCAATTAAAACGTAAAAAGCAAAAAGCGTTAAAATTTATATGTACTAAATAGTATACATAGTATTTCACTTGAATCAAATGATAAATAATCAAAGTTGTGCAGCGACTTTCTGAATTTTTTCCCAAAATAATGCTCATCCGCAAAAAAATTCCCACTTTACCGTCATTCTAAAAATAATTCCCACAATACCGTCCACGTAAGCAAGTCAGCATAAGATTTTTTTGTTTGTTTTTTCACGCAGCTAATTCGCTATCTGAAATAGCGAATTACATATGAATTCGCTGATTCAGATAGCGAAATTATTTGACTACTTGTAACAGAAGCCAAATTGTTGTGAGTAAATTGGAAGACAAATTCGCTACTTGAAGTAGCGAAATTGTTGACTAATTTCGCTACTTCAAGTAGCGAATTTGTCTTAATTCGCTACTTCAGGTAGCGAAATTACTCCGCAAACCAAAAAAAATGAAACGTTGACTTTGCTTACGTGGACGGTATTGTGGGAATTATTTTCAAAGTGACGGTAAAGTGGGAATTTTTTTGTTGAGGAGCATTATTTTGGGAAAAAAAATCCGACTTTCTATTTTGAAACTTAGGGCGTGTATCCCAAGACTTTGCTAATGCTAGTAAAATTCAAGGCTGTTAAACGGCGATGATAGGCACGTGTGAAGGTGGGTCAGAACTCAGAAGTTGAGGTGCTTTGGATTTTCTGGTCAAATTACCAAAACACCAATGTTGATTGATTGTCGAAGGGTGTTTTTATTATTGCCTGGATAGTTTTATGGATAATTGTGGGACCCGCAGTTTATTGGAGAGGACATAAGGTGACATATCATCCACATTTTTTTAGCTGTCAATGGTTTATTGTTTTTTAATGATAACCAGGATGTTGGCCTCGGCGATGTCCGAGATTTTTGTGCACTAAATTTAATAATAGTTAAAATAATTGATGTCATGTAATGTAAAAAATTATACAAAAAAGTTTTCTCATTTACAATATGCATTTTAAGACTACAACTTAACTCTTGGTTTCTATCTATCCATCATTATTGATTTTAATAAAAGAAGCACTAATAGCATGTTGGAGTGGTGGTTAAAACTCTTTATTGCATACTCAAGGTCAGAGGTTCAAATCTTCACGTTGATATTTTTTAATATATGAGAATGAAATGGATATAGTGTCATTCAAAGAGGGATGGCGACACATGGTGGATAGCATTCCTTGCTTACGCTTGTAATGTAGAGAAGGTATTGGGTCAGACGCGTCTGACCATAACATTTGGTCGGACAACTTTCAGTTGGTTTCAATTATTGTTTAGTTGGTTTCAATTTTTGTTCAGTTGATCTTTTTTATTTCAGTTGGATGCCTTTTAAGTTCAGTTACTTATCTTATTGTTTCATTTACGCGTTTTAATCTAACTGAAAACTAAACTTAAGTAAATGAATAAAATAAGTTTTAAATGAAAGCAACTTAGTTTTTAATTACTTATTTTATCCTTTCAGTTAGTTTTCTTATTCTTTCATTTAACAACTAACTAAATTTTTTTTTAAAAAAAAAACACTAACCTCTGCTTATTATCATTTTCTCTCACTTTCTCCTTCTTCTTCATTTCACATCAATGGCATTGCGATCTCGAAGTATCAGAAATGGCGTCTTCATTGTTATCACCGACAACGAGGTATGCGAAGAAGAAACCAACTGAAAATATATTAATGTGCCATTAAGAGAAAAGAACGTGAAGACTTTTGGCCGCTGACGGCGGTGTTCCTCCACCTTAGACGAGCTTCGGCGCATCCAATAGCAAATTGAAGTCCTTCAGCAGCTTCTCCTCCATTATTATTGTATAACTCTTTTGAACTAATACTATTTTAGTAATTTTGAATAGATTAAAAGAATGTCGGGAAGATAGAGAGATTAGATAGTGAGAAGAGATGAAGAGCTCCATTGTTTGGCCATTTCAGAGCTGGTCCTATTAGTTGTGGCCACGTTTTCTGTGAAAATATATAATGGGCTCAGCCCGTCTGATCATAAAATTGGGTTAGACGAACCAATAGTTTCACTTTAATATATATATAGATTAGTATTAGGTCTAGGTGATGTTTCAGGATCTTAAATGGTACAATTTAGTACTCCCTCCGTAACGGTTTAATGTCAATAATTGGTTTTACACGCATTTTAAGGATGTAAATGAATAAATTAATCAAAAATATTTTCAAGATTAGTAATCTCATTCTTGATTGTGTTAAAACCATTTTGATTATTTTGTTCATTTACACCCTTAAATTGCTTTCTTAAAATGCGTGCAAAATCAATTGTTGCCATTAAACCGTTACGGATGGAGTAGTAGTTAAAATAAATAATAACATTTAAAAATAAAAAAATATCATTAAAGATAGTCGTTCATAATATGGATTTCAAAGTAACAAAATAGGGCTTGTTCTCTTCGGCATAATTCAGCTGAATTGAACTGAACTGATTGGAGCTAAACTGAACTGAACTGATTGGAGCTGAATTGAACTGATTGGAACTGAACTGAATCGAATTGAACTGAATTGAATTGAATTAAATTGAAATGAATTGAATTAAAAATATAAATAATATTTAAATAATAAAAATATGAATATTAAATACAAATTATAATGATAAGTAATATCAATGAATAATAATAGTATTTTGAATATTTTTGAATGATAGTTATAAATAAATAATATTAATAATCATAAATTAATAATAATAATAATAATAATGATTAATGATTATAATGATATTTAATAACAATTATTTTATAGTCTTTGTATTAATATATTAATACTTGATGATGATTACATAATAACAATAATATCTAAGAAGTAAATTAATAAAACTATTTTAATAATTAGATTTAATAATGTAATAATATTTAGTAATAAAATAATGATTGGGTCAGACCGTGCAAAATTGCATCATAAACCGTTTTGACGTGATTTGATTGGTTTATGCTTTTGATCTAAACCATGTTCCTCCCTAATGATAATAGTAATAATATTGAGTAAAGCTATAATAAACAAAATAATATATAGATATAATAATGATAATACTTAATAAGAATGATATAAAATAAATAATAATAATAATAATAATAATAATAATAATAAGAGTAATTAGTAAAATAAATTATAAAAGAATGGAGTTGAACTGAACTGAACTGAACTTAACTTAACTTATTGGAGCTGAACTGAAATGAACTGAACTGATTGGAGCTAAGCTGAATTGAACTGAACTGAACTGATTGGAGCTGAATTGAACTGAACTAAACTGAAAATAAGTTGGGGAGAACATGCCCATAGCTCTTAAATTCCATTCATATATGACTATTACTTTTGATGAAATAAGCACAAAAGTATGGTGCGGGAATGGTTGAAGATCTTTATCATACTTGAGGTTGTAGTTTAAATCTTTTTATTGATATTTTTTAATATATGAGAATGATATCGTTAAAAAGCTTTTTTTTTTTTTTTTGACAATGAAACAAGCAAGGCAGAGACTAAGGACATCTATGAGCATGCGTAGCAAGCAAGTGGGCTGCCCGTACACAAGTGCGAGAAACTTTAATACAAACAAAAGACTCGAAAGAAAAAGCAAGATTGCGGATATCCGTGAGTAGAGTTCGGAGTTGGGCATGACATGTGTGTGGCCGAGAAAGAGCTACAACGACTTGTTTGGATTCGACACCCACCCAAACATGAGAAACTTTTGAACGCGCAACAGTAAGGCCGTGAAAGAGCGCCAAGAGCTCCGCATGAAAGGAGTTAATGCAAAAACACGATGGGACCCCTGGAGCGTCTCATTGGGAGTAGAAAATCTAAGATGCCAGCCAACTGCTGCACGAATCATACCAGTAGCACTGGCCTTCCAAGCACCATCAACCAACAAACGCCAGAAAGGAGGCCGAAGAGGTGAACCCCTAGAATAAACAAACGTGGAATGTACTAAAGTTGCCTGTGATGAAGCAGTTGACGCGCGAAGCTGCCGGGGAAGTAAAGAGTGTAGATGTTGAAGAATTGAAGAAGGTGAACACGCGTGGATTGATGTATAGAGTTTCGATGACACCAGATAGTCCAAAAGACGGAGACAAAGATATATAAGGAGGAAACGGCAGAAGTGCTGGATTGATGTGATAAGTAGACGAAAAATTGTTTGATCCAGTCAGACAATCCCATGTGGCTGATATTGCTTCGAATACCAAGAGGAGAAGCCATCCAAACATGCGCACTTATCACACAGTCGCGAAATAAGTGCTCAGTTGTTTCTTGTTCTGTATTGCATAACGAACAAAGTGGAGATACCTCCATGTGTCGCTTTCGAATATTGTCTTTTGTAGGTAAAATATTCAGAATGAGGCGCCAAAGAAAGATTTGCCAATGGGTTGGTAGCTTCTGTTTTCAAAAGACACGCCAGAAGGAGTCAGACGGTTGCTTAGGATGTCCATGAATAAGCCACCAATAGGCTGAACGAGTAGTGTAATCCCCATTTGAAGTGAAGCGCCAAAAGAACTCATCCGGCTGAGTAGATGGTGGCTGAGGAAGTGGGAGGGCAAGGATGCGCTGTGTTGTTGGTGTTGGGAAAGACTGCCAAACTACAGGGGCGTTCCATTGGCCGGTCAAGGTAATGAGATCCTTAACAAGACGAATTTGTGGTGGAGCTGAGGGTTTTGGAAGAGTGGGAAATCTACCAATCCACCCCTGGCTTGTAACCGGTGTGGTAAGTCCGCTAAGAATACGAGAAGAAAACCCATCCCGAAATTGTTGAGCAACCTTGACAAGTCCACGGAAGCCCCATGAAGGAGGAGAAGGAAAAACTGAACTGTTAAGGAGAGGGGATCCATGATATTTACTCGAAAGTAATCGGCTAATATGCAACTATGGATTTTGATGTATACGCCAGGAGGTTTTCATAAGCGTAGCCGCGTTAAGTGCCTCCAAGTTGCGAAGACCCAATCCTCCATGAGAACGATGTTGCTGAAGTTGTTGCTCTGTACACCAGTAAATAGGGCGCTTGTCACCCGTACCCGACCACCAGAATTTAAGCATAGGAGAACTCAATTTCTTAATAATGGTCTTCGGAATAAGGAACACAGACATGATATGTGTAGACAAAGACGCAAGAACAGCGTTCAGTAGGACCAGCCGACCAGCAGGAGATAGGATAGAGAATTTCCATGAAGAGATTTTCTGCTGTATACGCTCAATCAAGAAATGGAAAAGCGCCACAGACTTACCCGTAACTTCCAGTGGACAATCCAGGTAGTGACCAAAAGAGCTCGTAGAGGGAACATTCAAAGGCTGTCGCAGGAGTTGTAACATACTAGAAGGGGTATTGGGGCTAAATTTGACCGAAGATTTAGAGAAAGTTACCATTTCACCCGAAAGGTGACAAAAGCCGTCCAAAACAGACTTAACCCGAGAGCAAGATGCAGGAGTGGCTTGAAAGAATAGGAGAGCGTCGTCCGCGAAGAAAAGATGAGAAATGGGTGGTGCCCGTCGACTAATCTGAATTCCTTTAATGAGCCCAGCATCATGTTCCTTGTGTAGCTTGTGACTAAGGACCTCCATACATAACAGGAAGAGATAAGGAGACAAGGGATCCCCTGGCGCAGGCCAGCAGAAGGGAGGAATTGATGTAAAGCAACCCCATTAACGAGAACAGAATAAGACACAGTCGAAATACATTGCGAAATCCAGTGTATCCAAGGAGGAGGGAAATTCATGTGTTGAAGTGTAGCTTCTAGAAAGTCCCAGCGGACGCGGTCATATGCTTTGTTGAGATCAATCTTCAGGGCCGCATAATGCTTACAACCAGAGCTGTGGCGATTAAGCCAAGAAATAACCTCATGACCCATCAAGACACTGTCACTCATCAAAGGACCAGGAACAAATGCATTCTGACTATGATTGACAAGAGAAGGTAGAACTGGTTTGAGGCGATTGACGAGAACTTTAGAGATGACTTTGTAAACCGTGTTGCACAAACTAATAGGACGAAAGTGGTTCGGGTCAGACGGGTGGGAGATCTTTGGGATGAGGGTAAGAAAAGTTTTGTTAAGTTCCCGAAGCCTGAAATGGCCATTGAAAAATCCAAGAACTGCTGTAATAAGATGATCCCCAATAGCAGGCCATTGGTGTTTGAAAAATAGAGGAGGAAATCCATCAGGTCCTGGAGCTTTAAGAGACGACATAGCAAAGAGAGCCTCTTTGATTTCTATGGGTGAAAAGGGCTTAAGGAGGAGAGATTGTTGCGCAGGGGACAAGGAAGGCAAGTGAATCAACCAGTCACTACATAACTATGGGGTTAAAGGCCGAGGTGGAGGAGAAAACAATTGAGAAAAGTAATTGACAAAAGTAGTAGTGATGGAAGTAGGATCAGTAAGAACACCTGTCGGTTAAGAAATCTCTTTAATTGTGTTGGAGCCCTGACGCTGATTAACACTACGAAAGAAAAAGCTCGTAGTTTGATCTCCAAATTGGTCCCATCGAGAATTCGATCTTTGCTTCCAATACAGCCAACGCAGGCAAACATCATCCTCATACTTATGTCGGAGGCGCAGTTCCTCATGTAAGTTGGTAGTAGTGAGGGCTGTTTGGGTATATGTCAAGTGATCATGAATATTACTCCAACAAAGGTCGTGTTGTTTACGAAATGCTAAGCACCACTGACGACACTGGAACAAGATACTACTAAGAAGACGGAGTAGAATAAACATGCTCGAGCCGAGCCACCTTTTCCGAAGTTGTTGGAGGATGATTTGATCAATGTCAGTAAAAGTAAGACACCATGCTTCAAAACGATATGGTCGTTTGAGATGGTTAGATGACGATGTGAAGTCCAAAATAATAGGTGCATGGCCAGAGAGGAAAATGGGAGATGCTAGAGACAAGCGTGAGGAAAAAATAACCTCCAAGTATCGTCACAATAAGCACGATCTAATGTCTCAAAGATGGACCTATCACCGCTTTGATTATTAGTCCAGGTAAACGGGGGTCCATGGGTGGGTAAGTCAGATAGACCATATTGAAGCCTCCATAGAGAAAAATCATTAGCCCCAGGAATGGTCAGATTACCCCCTTGCTTTTGGCTAGTAAATTCAGGTTGATTAAAATCACCCATGACAACGAGATTGTGTCTATTAACCAAACAGGTTGTTGACATGGAGTCCCAAATGGCCTGTCTATCTTCAAGTTTGGGTGCACGATAGACAAAAACAAGTAAATACTCCAAAGCTAGTAGTTTAACATTACACAAAATAAAGTTAGGAGTACAAGCAAGTACAGTGAGATCGACGGAGGATTTCCAACATACAACTACACCTCCGCTACGGCCTACAACATCAACACCTTGGAAACAAGGAAAACCAAGACGAGTAGCTAGTGGAGCAAAATTAGCTACTGAACATAGTGTTTCACTAAAGAACATAACATCAACTGAAAATAACTTAATTACATAGGATAAGTAAGGGTCTATAGGTGCGTTTTTTAGGGCCCCTCGCACATTCCAACTTAACACTTTCATTTTCCCGCAAGAGGCTGTTCACGGCCAGCCGCGCCGTCAGTACTATCCACATCCTCGAACCATTCTTCTCCCTCATACAGGCCATATTTAAGTTTAGTGAAACACCCGCACTTGCCGTGATACTTAAGTTGTCTCTTAGGGCGCTTAGTAGATAAAAGATTGAAGTCCCCATAGTATGTGTTAGCAGCACTATCAAAAGAGAGATGGCGTTTAGCGCCTACCATAGGAGAGGGCTCATTAATCACCAGGCCAGAAGAAGAAGCCCCCTGCCCAATTTTGAGTCTCTTGAAGCCCCTCGTCATGACATACTCAACCTCCGATGGACAAGAGAAAAAGCCATCGAAAGCAGGATTAGGATTTAGATCCGAAACTGGGGAAGGGGGGAGCCACATAGCCAGATTGAACAGGAGCAAGTAACGCTTGCACAATAATAACAGAAGGAGGAGAAGCGTCCGTACTGGTAGTGTCAGGAGAATTTGGTGGAGGTGAGATACCAAGATCAGAGGTAGGACAAAAGGGATCCTCCATAGGGTTTATGGGGATAAGAACACAATCAGTGGCATCGAAGAAGGAGGAAAGAGACTCTTCTGGTGCAAGAGAAGAGCGTGAATGCTTACGTAAACTAAGACTCATTTGAGGGAGATTTGTACTTGAGGCACTTAGCAACTTTGTAAGGAAATTCATGAAGGCTAGGGTTAGGAGAGAGACGGAAGTGGAAGAAAGGGTGAAGTGAAAGTGATTGTTGAAGATAATAAATAGGGAAAGAAAGCCAAATGGGGAAGGGAAGGGAGTAATGACAGTAGGTGGGAGAGGAGTGAAGACAAACTGAGGAGAGAGAGATAGGCGGCGAGAATAAAAGAGGGGATTAAAGAGGATGTTTGTTTTTGCTTGTTCCCAAGAAGAGGAAAATCTTGTTGATAGATATGCATTTGGAAGGAGAAGCTTATATAATAATAAAGTAAAAGCAAAGAATGACTTCCATAAATGCATAAACTGAAGCAAAGGAAGAGTGCTAACCGAGTTTTGAGCAGAAGTACGCTCAAGTGGCATTAAATGCTTAGTAAGAGATAGAGGAGGAAGAGTGAACTAGAGAGCTTGAATATTGTGAGAAGAGCTCTCAATGCTACGTTGCTTTTTAACATGCAAGTGCATCAATGATGCACCCATTCGCTTACGTGTACGCCAGCCAAGCAAGGAGGGTTGAACACCATCACCGAAAAATTGACAAAGAGGAGAATGAAATCTTGTCGAAGATTGGTAGTGTGAGGGTATTTGCATGGACATGCAAGGTTGGATATCATCAGAAGGGGAATGCTCTTGGGGTTCGTATGATTGTGATGGTGAAGGTTAAGTAGAGTTAGAAGAGGATGAGGGTCGTTTAGCTTTTGGAGCAGCATTAGAGGGTCCTCCAATTTCTAGCATCCGTGGTGGGGCATCACCTTCATCCTCATCACTAGACGAAGAAGATGTTTCATTATAAAAAGGTGAAGAAGGAGAAGTTCTTGGTACCTTTAACTCAACTCTTGTTGTTCGATTCCAATCATTATGCTTAAGACCCATAATTTTATGTGAAAAGAGTGGAGTGGCAGCTTCTTGAACCATAAACGCTTGAGGAGAAGTGTATAATTCCCGAAGGCGCGCTGCAATCTTAACTTCAGCAGCCAGAGATGATAGCCGACAACGAGATGTTGGGTGACCCATGCATGCACATTTAGTACAAAATACAAACACACCTTCATAGCGGAGGTTAACCCAAGTACGGGAGCCACCAGGAAACTCAACAAAGAAACCCGGAACCAAAGGCTTGTCTAAATTAATCCACATGCGAGCTCGTAAAAAAGCAAGACAGATCTCGATCGAGATTGACCATCAAACTTGAAGATGAAACCAACCTTATCAAAGGCTCTCCGGGCAACAATAACAGAATTAAAGATAGTAGGAATTCCTTCAATGCGAACCCAAAGGGGTGCATGGTTGAACTTCATAGCCGGAATAGAGAGCTTAGAATTGAAGCTTTTGAATATCATTAGGGCTCCCTGCATGTTGGCCACTCCTAAATACTAAGGCCCTCCCAATCCTCATAGTGATTACACATGAATAGGAAGTGTTTGCCAACCTTACGAACTTGAATGTCCCCATTAACTTTCCAGTGGAATTTAATCCATGCAGCAACAGATTCAGCGTCGAAGATGCGATAATCACGAAATCGTCCAAAAACAGTCAAGGTGAGCATGTCAAGAATAGGAATGTGGTCGAAAGAGGTGACCTTGATGATTGGTCCAATTCGACAATTTCCAGCGTTATACTTAGGAAGAATGGAAGGGGGTCCAAATGGACCGAATTATTGGGAGAGGAAGGCATGAAAGAGGCTGAATTTAGGGATTTGAAGGAAGAAAGGATTAGGGATGAAGGAGGGATTTGCTCTGTCTCTGAAAAAGTTTAGAGAGAGAGGCTCTCAATTTGTTGAGAGAGAATTTTTTAGGGTTAAAAAGCTATTGTAAGAAGGATAGTGACACATAATAGATTGCAACTCTTGCATGTATTTTTTAATATATAATGTATATAGATAGATTGTGAATGCTGAATGCCGAATGGTTTGGACTTTTGGATACATAGGAAACAAGGGATACTCATTTTTTTTTTGGAATTTTTGCTTTTTCAAAATCTTTTATCGGTCAAACAAAATCATTTCATGCTGTCAACTTGTGTTGGGATTTGGAAGTTTTCAATGTAGAAGAGGTTAGTGAGATTTGGAAAAGAAAAAAATACAATCTCGTTAGCCGACGCTTCGGAACATTAGATAAAGAATTACATTTTTGTATTTATTTGATACTCATAAAACTAGGAAATGTCATTGGGACGCTGATTGTGGAGACCAGCCTTGCATCTCAGTTAAATGGTGATGGAGGAAGGTTTTGCGAGTGATGGTGCGGAAATGGAGATGAAAATTAGCCATGTCAAAGGAGATGGGGGCAACTGGGCAAGTGTGGAGTTTATAATGTACATACCCATTCCTGCCCGTCCAACCCCACTTCATATTCACCTTATTAGTACTTATTATCTCATACTTTCTTTGTTCCTTAATAAGTGACACACTTTATGTTTGCACGCTTGCCGATGCATTCTGTTAAACATTAATATCTATTATTATCAATATGTAAAAATTATAAAAAGTTGGTATTAAAAAATTATACATTGAGACGAATCTAACAAGATCTCACATGACTATATTTTTCCTAAAATGTAAATCACCAAATTTAATTAAAGTCTAAACAATAAATGGTGAACACTATGCAAGTGTGTCACTTATTAAGGAACGGGGGAAGTATTTAATAAAAGCTAATAAATATTTTTAACATACTCTTTTTGAAAAAAATATAAGCACATATTTTAGTAAACACGTGGCGGATGTTGGGGCGGGTATGGAGGATGTAAGAAGAGTGTGGAGACCCATGCGGGTGATGGGACGCGAATAGTTTTTAGTGTGTACCCGTTGGCCATTGGGATAAGGATAGAGAAAAAATTTCCTCCCGCCATGGGTGATGGGGCGGGGATGGGAATGAAATCTACAGCTGGTATGGGTGTGAATGGACTATCCTCAAAACCAGCCCCGCCTCATTGACATACTTATATAAAACTATTATTGGTCATGAAATACAATTTATCTATCTATTTATATTAATCTATAGAACAAAATAGGTCAGCTCACGTGTCAATACCTTTATATGATGACAAACTAAAGTTATACCTAACAAGGTTTATAAGTTCTATGTGTGCAAGATTCATCAATTAACAATGGTGCTTTATGAAGATAATAAGTAAAGTTCTTGATGAACTCCAAGAGAAGAATGAAATTCCTGAGTGGGAACTCCAGGAAATAAGGAGCTTAATTACATAAGAGTGTAATTAGGTTTCTTATGTAAGGAATAATAATAAAAAAAAAATGGTAAGAAATTGAAGTTGCTCCTTTAGTAAGGAACGAGAACTACAAATTTGTTCCTTGTATAAAGGAAGTTGAACTGACCAAAGGAACTAACTTGCTGAAAGGAACTTGCATAAAAACAGAGGAAGATAAAAGAAAACAAATCTGATAAAGTTTAATGGTCAATAAACGTATGGCTAATAAAAGGAATTAGTTACTAAGTATGAGTGAGATTTATCGCACTCATAGGGTAGCTTTTTGGTCTATTTTATTGCTTTTTCTTGGTGTTTCTTTACTTCTTACATCTATTTTCATCATCTCCGCCCTATTTGGAGCTTTTCACTATTTCCTTTGATTTCCTCTCATTTTTAATGGTTTTCTATTCTTATTTTCTATTCCATATGCTTTGTATTGTATTTTTCTTGTATATGACTAACATGTAGGAAAAAGATGAGTGCAAAGCAAAGAAGATTGGAATGGAAGAAGTTGAGGGCCAATCCAAATGAAAGAAAGAAAGAAGGAAGCCCAAGCCCAAAAACAAAGGAAGAGAGGAGAAGAAGACAAAGCAGCCCGGGCAAGTGGATCGCCCGATCTCAAAAAGTGATCGCTCGATCCAAATGTGGATCGCCCGATCACGGCTGTGGATTTCCACAGAGTTCCTGCCTACCCCTGATCGGGCGATCACCACTATGGATCGCCCGATCACTGCGGGTTTGCGGAAACCGTCTATTTCATTTTTTTCTTTCCCTTTTTGCCCTTAATTGGGGGTTGTATAAATACCTTTTTTGACCTAAAATTTGGGTATTCTGATTTCCTTTTTTGAACTCTAGAGAGCTATTGACAGGTTGGACTTTAGAGTGAGTTTTGGGTGTTTTTCAAGGTCTTTAATGGTGATTTGAAGAAGAATTTCAAATTTTTGAGGAGTATTAATGAAGCTTTAGTAACTTTTCTTCTCTTTGCTCTCATTTATTGCTTTACTTTATCATTTATTCTTGCTTTTACTTTGTTAGTAGTTTCAATATCACTCATTCATTGAAGTCTTAGTTTTAGTTGCTCTTTTCCACTTGCTTATACTCTTCTCTATTGCAAACATTAAGTATGAATGAAAAAAGCAATGATTTTTGGTTTACTAATCTCTTATTTGCATTATAGAACTAGCTTAGTTAATATGAGAACCAACCTTGAGTAGTCTTTTAGTTAGGGGGTTGGGTGAAGGTGCAATGGACATTGTTTCATGATATGAGGCCCTAAATTGGCATGTTTGGTGGGTTGGGTTAGCAAATCCATTGATTGGTTGACTAAGGTAAAGTTGAAAGGCCTAACTTTAACTCAATGAGCCAATGGATTGCCCTTTAGGTGTAGATCGTTGAGATATACAATGAAGTTGGAATTGCTATCTCTAAATAAGGTTGAGTGAGAAATCCCGCCTTTCTTAGAGTCTTAACCCATTCAACATCCGAAAGGCGAGATTGGGTTGAACTTAGCTAATTCCGACCTCATGTTCCATCATTGACTATCTAATCCCTAATTGAGAGTGTTGCATCACCTTGAGCATCCTTGAAAGAGGAGTTCATGGTTGCAATGTCTTAATTCAATCCCCTATCACATACTCCTTTAATCTCATTTCGTAATTCAATTTCATTGCATTGGATCCCTATCACCCCCTAACGTCTTTTTCCATCGATTTACAACCCTTTTATTTGACCTATTAGTGATAATTGAGTTCGAAATCAATCAACTTCTTCTCTTCGGTTTAGCTTACATGTTCACTTACGTGCTTAGTGTCTAGTCTAGTCTCTATGGATCTTGACCCTTACTTGCCACGTACTTGTATTTGGTTAGTTAGGTTTGATTTGGAGTTTTTGTCTAGCGACGCAAAAATTCTATATCAAAATGGCGCCGTTGCCGGGGACTAGTTATTAGCATTAGGTATAACATAAGTTGTGTGAGTCTAAACCATTTCCTTCTATTTTATTTCTCTTGTTATTATATACATACTTGTGATTGTTATTGCTAACCCTCTTCTTAGCTTGGTGTTGTATGCCCCGTTCCGATAGAGCTTTGCCATTGATCCCTCTTGACATTGAGCTCGAAAGGACGGTAAAGTCTCTCAAGCGAAAGTTAAGGAAAGATAGCCAACAAGCACAAGCTTCATCTTCAACACCATTTGTTGAGGTGGAGGGCGACACGAGCTCCACCCTCTCTAGTCCTACGAACTCCCCAACAACTAGCCACTCAAGTTACTTGAGTTCATTCCTTTCTTCGGACACAAATATGGAAGATAATAGAACTTTGCGGGACTATGGCACCCCAATGGCCTATGCCCCTTCTAGTGCTATTGTTCCTCCATCTACACAAGCGAATGATTTCGAGTTCAAACCGGCTTTCATCCAACTAATCTCCAACAACCAATATGGTGGGTCTAATTATGAGTGCCCTCAAGAACATTTGAAGAAGTTCACCGAGTTTTGCTCTAAGGTGAAGCACAATGGGGTCACTCAAGATTTCATCAAGCTTAGTATGTTCAAGTTCTCACTCAAGGACGAAGCTTCACATTGGCTCACAAAGCTCTCTCCGAACTCATTGACTACTTGGGATGATGTCACAAGAGCCTTCCTTAGCCGGTTTTTCTCATTACAAAAGATCGCCGAAATGAGGGCAAGCATTATGAACTTCCAAGATAAGGAGGGAGAGAGCTTATATGATGCATGGGAGAGGTTCAAGAGTTTGTTGAGGCAATGTCCACATCACAATATGGAAAAGTGGATGCAACTTCATTGCTTCTACAATGGTCTCTCAACCCGAAACAAGACAAGTTTGAATGCGGGTGCCGGGGGTCCCATTATGATGAAACCGATGGATGTTGCTTTTGACTCCATTGAGAATGTGGTACAAAATGATCGTGATTGGAGCCAAAGCGAGAGAGCATCGACCTAAACCTCCAAAAGCGGTGGAAGGTATGAAATTGATAGTATTGATGTTCTTACTTCTAAAGTAGATGCATTGATGAGTCAATTGAAGTCCACCAATATGTCCCCCTCTCCCTCTAATGCCTCTATGCTTGGTCAATCCTCTAATCCCAATTCTTATGCTCCCCCTAATGTGCAACAAATGAATCAATGTGGTTATGGTCCGAATGGTTTGAATAACAATATGCCGATGAATTGCATGTTTTGTGATATTTGTGGGTCTTATGACCATCACCCCCAACAATGTAATAGCATCGAGTCTCAACAAGGTCATTCTCCTTCAATGGAACAAGTTAACGCTTTGAACCAAAAGTTTGACCACTACTCTAATACTTTCATTCCGGGTTGGCGTCAAAATCCTAACTTTAGTTGGAGAAATCCAACTCAAAACGCCAACCAAGGTTATAGTCAAGGTCAAACTCAAAGTCAAGGTCAAAATAACTTTTCTCAAAATTTCAACCAAGGTCAAAATCAATTTAATCAAGGCCAATATGGATACAACCAAGGTTAATACCGTGGTTCGTATTCTAATCAAGGCCAAAATTCTCATTCAAGAGTACCACCCGGTTTTCATGGAAACTCTTCGGGTTTCCAAGGAAACCAAAGGAATTCAAATGCTCTTCCTTTGAATGCTCCTCTCCAAATTGGACCACTCACCACCACTACTAGTCTCGAAAGTATGATGCAATCTTTCATTACTACTCAAACTAAAGAGACTAGTGAGCTAAAAGAGAGCCTCAAGCAAATGCAAGTTTCACACAAAAATGCTTGAGACTCAATTAGCTCAAATGGCGGGGTCCATTAAGGAAGGATCATCAACTAAATTGCCTAGTCAAGGTGTAAATCCAAGAGAACATGCTAATGCCATTGTGACTAGAAGTGGGAAGAAATTGAATGAGGTGGAATCACCAAGTGTTGAAAATGATTTTGAAAATGACCAACCGATTGAAACTACTTGTGGTGAGGGAGATGAAAATGTTGCGAAAGAAAAGAATGACCCACCTCCCTTTGTGGCAAAGTTGCCCTATCCCTCTCGGTTTGCAAGTTCCAAACTTGATGATCAAATTGTCAAGTTCTTAGATGTGCTCAAGAAACTTTACATTAATATACCATTCACCAATGCCATTAAGCAAATGCCCACATAAGCCAAGTTCTTGAAAGATGTGTTAAGCAAGAAAAGGGACTTAGATTGTGTGGAAACTATTAATTTGACCGAAAATTGTAGTGCCATTATCCAAAACAAGTTGCCCACGAAACTTAAGGACCCCGGAAGCTTTTCCATTCCATGTGTTACAGGTGATATGACCATTGACAAGGCCTTGTGTGACTTGGGTGCTAGTGTAAGTTTGATGCCTTACTCCGTTTGCAAAAGATTGGACTTAGGTGAACTCAAGCCTACTCACATTTCACTTCAATTAGCCGATCGTTCGGTTAAGATGCCCATAGGAAAGCTTGAGGATGTACCCCTTAAGGTTGGGAAGTTCTACATTCCCGTAGACTTTGTTGTACTTGAGATGGATGAAGATCCAAATGTCCCAATAATCTTAGGGCGACCTTTCTTAGCTACAGCGGGGACTATCATTGATGTAAAGAATGGCAAATTGAGCTTCAAGGTAGGAAGTGAAAACATTGAGTTTAATTTAAACCAAATCATGAAATGCCCTACTCACATGGATGACCATTGCATGCGCATTGATACTTTAGATCATGTCATTGATGAATATATAGCCATGCATTTGCATTCATCTAACAATATGCTTGAGTATAATGTGATGGAAGGCGAAGAGAAAGAAAAGCTTGATGTGGAGGTAGATGCAATTGAGGATAATCTTGCTCTACCTCCCACTTTAGAAGCACATGAGGAGGCATATCTTTGCCTAGAATAGGAACAAGGAAAAGATGAACCGACCGATGAAGAAGAAGCCCCCAAGGTAGAGCTTAAACCTCTACCTTCCAACTTGAGGTATGAATTCTTGGGACCTTCTTCTACTTTTCCGGTCATTGTGAATGCTAGTTTGGATGAGGCTCAAACCTCAAAGTTGTTGGATGTGTTGCGCTTGCATCGCAAAGCGTTGGGCTATAGTTTGAATGAGTTGAAAGGAATAAGCTCAACACTTTGCATGCATCGCATTTCATTGGAGGATGATGCTAGACCTTCTATCGAAAGACAAAGGAAGCTCAATCCTCCAATGATGGAAGTGGTGAAAAAGGAGATCTTCAAACTACTTGCCGTTGGTATCATCTACCTATCTCCGATAGTATATGGGTGGCACCGGTGCAAGTAGTTCCTAAAAAGGGTGGGATGACGGTTGTTAAAAATGAAAAATCCGAGCTCATCTCTATGAGGACCGTGACGGGGTGGAGGATGTTCATTGATTATAGAAAGTTGAATGCCTCCACCAAGAAAGACCATTTTCCTTTACCTTTTATTGATCAAATGCTTGAAAGGTTGGCGATGCACAAGTACTTTTGCTATCTTGACGGGTTCTCGGGATTCTTTCAAATCCCAATTCATCCCGACGACCAAGCAAAGACTACATTACTTGCCCTTATGGTACTTATGCTTATCGTAAGATGCCATTTGGGTTGTGTAATGCACCGCCACCTTCCAACGTTGTATGATGGCTATTTTTGCCGATATGATTGAAAAAGAGATGGAAGTTTTTATAGATGACTTCTCCGTTTGTGGAGGATCTTTTGATGATTGCCTAGTGAATCTCGTTCGATGTTTGGAGAGGTGTGAGAAAGCTAACTTGGTCCTTAATTGGGAAAAATGCCACTTTATGGTGCAAGAAGGAATTGTTCTTCGCCAGAAAGTGTCACATAACGGAATTGAGGTTGACCAAGCCAAGGTTGGAGTCATTGAGAAACTACCCCCTCCCACAAATGTCAAGGGAGTGAGGTCTTTCTTGGGTCACGCCGGTTTTTACCGACGTTTCATCAAGGATTTCTCAAAGATCGCCAAACCGCTCACATCTTTGCTCCAAAAGGAGAACGAGTTTGAATTTGATGATGTTTGTTTAGATGCCTTTGCTAGAATCAAAAGTGCTCTCATTTCGGCTCCAATTGTTCAAGCACCGGATTGGAGTCTTCCCTTTGAGCTCATGTGTGATGCGAGTGATATCGCCGTTGGGGCGGTATTGGGTCAAAGAAAGGAAGGGAAGCTCCACGTCATCCACTATGCAAGCAAACGCTTAATGATGCCCAAAAGAACTACACCACCGTGTATGCTTTTGAGAAGTTTCGGGCATACCTTGTGGGGTCCAAGACCATTGTTTATACGGACCATTCCGCCCTCAAGTACTTGATGGCGAAAAAGGATGCCAAGCCAAGGTTGATTCGTTGGGTGTTATTGCTCCAAGAGTTTGATATTGAGGTGAGGGACAAAAAGGGGTCCGAAAATCTTGTGGCGGATCATCTCTCAAGAATTGTTTATGATGAGGATTTCCCGTCTCTTCCCATTGATGACTACATGAGGGACGACGTTCTATATGCGGTTGAAAGCACAAGCTTGCCATGGTTTGCCGACATCGTCAACTATCTAGCTTGTAGCGTGATTCCTCCGGATTTCACAAAGCAACAACGTCGAAAACTTAGGTATGATGCAAAGCAATTTATTTGGGATGAGCCACTATTGTACAAGAGAGGGTCCGATGGTCTATATAGGAGATGTGTGCCTAATGAGGAAGTTCGAAGCGTCTTGAAAATGTGCCACTCTTCACTATGTGGGGGGCATATGAGCTCCAACAAGACGGTGGCCAAGATACTTCAAAGTGGTATCTATTGGCCAACCATGTTTAGAGACACTTGGAGCTTCGTCAAGAGTTGTGATAGGTGTCAAAGGATGGGGAACATTTCAAGGAGACATGAGATGCCGCTCAACACTATCCTTGAACTTGAAGTGTTCGATGTATGGGCTATTGACTTCAGGGGCCCATTCCCTTCCTCTTGTGGTAACCAATACATCCTAGTAGCCGTTGATTATATTTCAAAATGGGTCGAGGAAATTGAATCTCCAACAAATGACTCCAAAGTAGTGATGAAGATGTTCAAGAAGATTATCTTCCCAAGATTCGGTGTTCCTAGAGCCATCATAAGTGATGGTGGCTCTCACTTCGCCAAAAAGTCATTCCAATCATTTCTTGCGAAGTATGGAGTGAACCACAAGGTTGGGTTGGCTTATCACCCTCAAACTAGTGGTCAAGCCGAGATCTCAAATATGGAGATTAAGACCATCTTAGAGAAGACGGTAGAGAGGGCGAGAAAATATTGGTCTTTGAAGCTCGATGATGCGTTGTGGGCATATCGAACCGCTTTTAAGACACCTATTGGCACCACCCCTTACAAGCTTGTTTATGGCAAGTCTTGTCACCTACCGGTCGAGTTAGAGCACCGAGCACATTGGGCTATCAAGCACATAAACTTTGATTTAAAGAGTGCCGGTGAGAAAAGGTGGTTGGATCTTCATGCTTTGGAGGAGCTTAGGCAAGAGGCCTATGATTGTGCAAGCATTTACAAGGCAAGAACAAAGGCCTTTCATGACAAGAACATCTTGAAGAGAGAATTTGCAAAAGGGGATAAGGTGCTCCTATTCAACTCACGCTTGAAGCTTTTTCCGAGCAAGTTGAAGTCTAGGTGGAGCGGACCTTTTGAGGTGGTCAATGTGCTCCCATATGGTTCGGTGGAGATAAAGAGTGAAGCAACCGGCTCCTTTCAAGTTAATGGGCAAAGATTGAAAATCTACTATGAAGGAGACCAAGTGGGAAAAGTGTTCTCCATCAATCTTGAGGAGTTTGGCACCTCACCCCAAGAGAAGTGATATCCTTTTATGGTCAAGCTAATGACCTTAAAAACAAGCGCTTATTAGGAGGCAACCCAATTTTTTTTCTATCCTTTTTCTCTTAATTTTTCGATTATTTTAGTTGACACTTGTCTAACCTTGTGATTATTTGATTTTTATTTTCTATTTTTTTCTTTCTTTTGGTGTTTTGGATGCTGCGACTAGTGCTTGATGAGTTTGGATGACTATGAGCATTTGAGGTTGACCATGTGAGAAATGGTGATTTTAGAAAAAATGAGTTGAGAGACAATTAGAAAAAAGAGGGAGAAAAAAGGGTAATTTAAGTTATAAAAAAATTATAGAAAAAAAAGAGAGATGAAAAAAGGGGTGATTGTTAGGAAAATAAAGGAAGAAAAAAAAATTTTGAAAAAAATTGAAAACCCAAAAAAAAAAAGAGAAAACGGAAAATAGGGCGATGGCAGGCATCTAAATGGATCGCCCGATCTCTTAGGCCGATCGCCCGATCAGAACCTGGCAGTAACTCCCCAAGGTTTGCCCAATTCTGATCGCCCGATCGAGCTGGGGATCGCCCGATCACTCTACTGATCGCCCGATCACCTTTCTCGCCCGATCACTCTACTGATCGCCCGATCACCTTTCTCGCCCAGTTTTTTACAAAAAAAAAAAATCCCAGCTCAAAAACCGTCCCCCACCCCTTCTCTACCTCTCATTTTCACTCATCTCTCACTCTCATCTCCATCTTCATCTTCAACTCCTCTCAAACCCTAACCTCCATACTCCAAAAACTCCATCAATCTCACTCATTTTTCTTCCAAAATCTCACAAAAACAATCAAATCCTTTATACTACTCCACAAAATTCACATTTCTTCACCATTTTCCCACTCATTTACCCAAACACCATCAAACCCCAAATTTCCACCATCTTCAAGAACTTCAAATTTTAACAAGTTGGAAGGCAATGGAAGCTTAACAAAGGTTGAAGGAACATTCCCAAACTTCAAGGAAGGATTGTACTCACTATTTGGTATACAATTTCTTCATTCTCTTTTTGTTCCTTACTCCACCATTTTTGCTTATACTCTTGTTTATTTGAGAAAGGAATTGCCTAGACTTGTTTTGTTGAATCTTGAATTGGTTATTATTGGTTTCTTTGGAGTTTTGAGTGTGAATTGGGCCTAGTTGGAGTAGTGTTAGGCTAAAAATCTTGGTTATGTGATTGTCTACATTGAAGTGTTATATTGTTGGATAGTTGATTGGTTGCCTTTGGTTGAATTGGTGTATGCTTTGGTCTTCATTTTTGGGTACTTAGAATTGTTCATTATACTTGAAGGTTTGTGATTGGGCACCTTGTTGATTGTGGTCGAGACATTCTCCATAAACTCCACACCTATCACAAAACTCCCACTCCTCACAAATGGCCCCAAAAACCAAAGCTACAAAAACTTCAAAACGAGCCACACCATCCACTTCCTCCTCACAAACACCATGGGGGCAAATGGGCATCACCCTTACCTCAAAAATCAACCAAGAACGCTTTGTATCTCTCTTAGGTCGTGCAATCAAACCCACCAAATTCTTTGATGAGAGAGTACTTCGCAATTTAGGTGTTTTTGAGGAGACTCTTGAGCTATGTGACCGTTTAGGGTGGGTGAACTTCGTATCCATGCCCCCCGCCTTCACCTAAGAGCGTCTTACACTTGAGTTCCTCTCCACGCTCGAGTGTACTATTGAGGAGAACGAGGAGGATGAGGGTCACCCCCAAGTCACCTTCCAACTCTTCAACATTCATAGGGCGGTAGACTATGTTTTCCTTTGCAAGATTTTTGGTTGGGATGCGGAAGCTCCCTTAAACGAGTATGTCAACCATGACTTCATTGGGTATGACTTTGAAAGAGCATGGGGAGATATTACGGGCAACTACAACCCACCTAAAAATCCAAAGTCTTCCCACATCATACATCCGGCCGTCCGCTATTTCCACCGTCTTCTTGTGTATTGCATATATGGACGAGCGGAACTTGGTAATGCTAGCAAGGATGAGGGAAAGGCTCTTTGAACCATATGCCGCCCAAAAGTTAGGCCCGTGCCAATCAACTTTGCCGAGCATCTCATTCAAAGATTTATCATGCTCCGTGATGGTGTTCATCACCGCAAGGATATTATCATGGGCGGGATGATAACTATGATAGCAAGGTATTGGCACACCAATGAAGAGTTCAACACCATGGCACCAATATCTCAACGGATCCTTCTTGATGATACTACATTGCATCAAATGAATTTCTACCGCTACATCGAAGGCAACCACGACCGAATCATATGGTTAGTGCGGGAGTTAGATTATTGTCACCTTCCGAACCCACACTAACCCGGTTTGGAGATGGAGCGCGCCCCTACCTCATGGCGAGGGAGATCGCCCCAAGGGAAGCAGAGTTGCAAGCTCTTGCCGTTAATGAAGCGAGGAGACAACAACAACAACAACGTCGACGACCACAACAACGACAACCCACTCACCCCATGGACGAAGCCGGCCCATCCGGCGAAGGTACGTCCTCTTCTCATGTTTATGATTTTAGTTCTATTGGTGCGGCTATTGAGACCATGGCTAGTGAGCAAAGCACCCATTTTCAAAATATTTACGCTCGGTTTGATAACATCAATGCCCACTATGCTAGCATGAGCACTAGACTTGATAGCATTGATGTTAACTACCGTGGCATGGATGCTAGGCTCAATAGCATGAGTGAGACACTTGGCACTCTACGCCAAGACGTGGATGGTATGCGGTTAAGGCAAGACCAAATGTACGCCTATCAAGTTGATCAAAACTTTTTTCCGCCTTACCCAAACTATCCCTCATGGCCCCCACACCCATTCCGTCCCCCGGAAGGTGGGCAATAAATCGCCCTTGATCACCTCCACATGTTTTCTCACTTTGTAACACCGGGACGGTGTTCATTTTAAGTTTGGGGGTCCATCATAAGGCGATCAAGGACTTGTGCTTAATTATTAGACTTGAGATATTTTGTTCCTTATCATGTCTCATTTGCATGCATAGATGTTTTGGTGATGGTTGTTGTCCTGTCGTTGATTGTTGTTGATTGTTGTTGGATGTTGGTGCCATATATGTTGTTGTCTACCCCATGGTTCCTTTATTGCTAGTGCACATACTTGGTTAAGGCTGGGCCCTTATTGCTTGATTTGTGATTGATGAGTTCGATTGCTCTAGCTCCCACTTGAAAATCCAAAGTCTCCGAAACACCTTTGTACAAACTTTTCTCTCATTTTATTTTATTTTTCCCTTTCTTCTTTTGTAAAAATCTTTTATTTTGTTTTCCTATCTTCCTTGTAAAAAAAAAAAGAAGGACAATTTATTTTTGAAAAAAAAAAAAAAAGGAAAAAAAGGAAGCTCTTAGAATAAATAAAACTCAAGAATAAACAAACACCCAAGATCGTTTCTATTTGAAAGAGTTTATGATGACCAAAGCAAGCGAAAATGAGAATGAAATTGTGTGACCTAATATTGGAACATGTGTAGATTAGGGAGTTTTGAGATGATTTAAACTTTGTTGTTTCGCCATCAAGTCAAATAACTCATAAACAAAAACAACAAGATTCTCCTTAAATAAGTCACTTGGTTCTACCCTTCATGATATAGGAAGTCCTTACTTGGTTCTCATAACTTCAGTCCCCTAGTGCATTCGATAATCTACCCCAAATAGCTTGGCATTTTCACCACCCTATAAAGAAAAAATTTAGTTTCTAAAAAAAAAAAAAAAGGGCTAGTAGCCTTAAAAAAAATGAAAAGGAAACAAAAAGGAAAAAATGCATATTTTCAATAAGAGTTGCGAAAGGGTGGTTAGTAACCAAGGTCCTAGCGCATTCCAATGCTCAAGTGGGGGTTCGAAAAAGTGAAGTAGAACTCCCTAGTGACGACGGGATCGTTGCGGCTTGAGTATGAATGTTTTTTCCTCCTAGTGCGTCTCCGACCGAGTACTTGGTACCGTGCCTGAGAAACATGTCTACTTGGTGAGTGGACGGACCGCACAAAGAGGGCGAAGACTAAGCCCCGCACTCCTTGGTAGTTGCATCACTATTTCACATATCTTCTTCTCCATATTAATGAAAATGCTAAGTTTGGGGGAAAAATTTTCCGCACATTGAGGACTAGAGTTACTTGAATGATGCAGGCGCGAAGAGGCTTATACAAGTTATCATTATCTATGACCTTCACAATTTTTGGATATGGTTAATTCTTCAAAGCAAGGTCATGGGAGCTACGAGTTTAAGCTCAACACAACCTTTGCGTCCAGATTGAAGATGATCAAGTCCATGAAGCTTATGAGGAGCGTCCTTAGCCCATGTTATGAAGTCCATATTTAGTCAATTGAGTCCTTTAAGAGTCTTATGTCAAGTTAGTTTAGACTTTTAATTAATGTTAGTTAAATAAAACTATGGCCGAAATTATGACTTGTATAATTCGGTTATAGGAGTTGATTTAGAGTCGTAGTTGGTTTTGTAATCCCTTAAAGATAAGGATTGATCTTTTAGCTTAAGATAAGGGAAGATAGGCATGTGAAATAATATAGAGATGGCCGAAAAATCCATGCTCATCTTATTAGGATTCTTCCTTATCTTTTAGCAATATTTATCTTTTCCTAGATTTTAGGGATTAAGATTTATTTTGCTTTCTAGATAGAATTTATGCTTTTTAGATAGAGTTTAGGGTTCCTTATCATACTAGAGATTTACTAGTATAGATAGGGCCTATTGTAGTCGATTTTATTAATGAAATTTTGAGAGTTTAAGTCATATTTCGAGCTTAATTGTTTCTCAATTAAATTCGTGCCATTTAATAATTTTCAGGAGTGATTAATCTACTTAATTCCAGGATTGGTTTAAGTGAGATTAAAAGTTAATTAAATCTTTCAGGAGTGATTGATTTAATTTCCATATCCCTAAAACACATAAAACTTTAGACACAAAACACATACAAATTTCGGACTTTTAATTATCTAGGTTCCTTTGCATTGGCGTACACTTGAATGTTGCTTTCATAGAGTCACATTCATATCAATTGGTGATATCCACTCCTTAGGTCTATCTTTGAAAACACCAAACCTCCATGTAACTCATCAAGCATGTCCTCCAATCTAGGCATAGGAAAACGATACTTGATTGTGATGTTGTTGACGGCCCTACTATCAATGCGCATCCTCCATGTACCATCCTTCTTAGGGATAAGAAGGGCAGGAACGGCGCATGGACTCATGCTTTCTCTCACATAGCCTCGTTCAATCAACTCTTCAATCTCTTTTTGTAGCTCCTTAGAAGCCATAGGATCGCATCTATATGCTGGTTTGTTAGGCAAAGGTGCGCCTGGCACTAGATCAATAGCATGCTCAATCCCTCTCAAAGGTGGCAACCCTTGAGGCAACTCTTTGGGAAAGACATCCCAAACTCCTCTATCAAAGATGCAAGGTTAGGATTCTTCATAGAAACATCATTAGTTAAAGTACATTTAACAAATAAAGCATAACCATGACCTTCTATTTCAACCTCCTTTTCGAACTCTTTGGGTGAAAGGAACAAACTTTGCTTGCTTTCATCCCTCTTCTTTGGCGCAATAGTGTTAGGAGACAAGGGCATAAGTCGAATCCTTTTGGATCCCATCAAAACAGAATATACATTGGTCTCCCCCTCATGAATAACCTTTCGATCAAATTGCCAAGGTCTACCAAGAAGAATATGACAAGCACTCATAGGAAGAACATCACCCCACAACTCATCTTTGTAGCTACCAATCGAAAAAGAAAAAGGGCTTGTTTCTTAACCATCAAACCAGTCTTATCATCTAACCAACTCAACTTGTAAGGACAAGGAAGATGTCTAACCAATAAATTCAACTTAGAGACCACATTAGATGCCACCACATTAGTGCAAGATCCACTATCAATAATCATATTGCAAGAGAAATCACCAACTCTACATCTAGTATGAAAAAGATTTTCTCTTTGCTCATGATTAGGTGAATGATCAACATGTAAAGTCCTCCTAATAACTCCAATCATCCTAGAGTCATCTTCAGCATAGGCATCTTCATCCTCATTATAGTCATACATCCTCTCTTCCTCCTCCATGGTCATGTATTGTCTCATGGTTAGGGCTTTTCTAGTGGGACAATTTGCAGCAATATGACCCCTCCCTTGACACTTAAAACACTTCCTACTATCATCAAACTTCTCTCTAGAAATCACCAATTTAGGGCGCTCCCCCTTTTATTCCCCCTTAGAAGGAATTTCTTTCTTTTCAAAGGTTTTGGAAGAAGATGGATAATTAGGGTTAGGGTTAAAGCTTTTGAAAGTGGTGTTTTCCCCCAATAGGTTCTCTTATCCTCAAGTTCATGTCTTTCAAACTTCAAAGCCAATTGACACACATCATCAAAGGTACTATAGTTGGCAATATCAATCTTTCTAGCAATAGATTTATGAAGACCTTCAATAAACCTAGCAATCTTTTCTTGCTCAACCTCTTCATTACCACATAGCAAGCATAATTTATCAAATTACAAAGTATAATCATTCACACTCATAGAATCTTGAGTTAAATCACGCTTTTTCATGTATTGCCTTTGAATGAAATCACTTGGAATAAATCTCTCTTTCAACTTCTTTTTAAGCTTCTCCCAACTTTTAAGCTTAGGTTTTCCAAGTTTTGCCCTTTTTGCTTTTAGACTTTCTAACCAAATTCCAGCATATTTAGTTAGTCTAATAGTGGCAATTTTAAACTTTTTCTCATCATCAAATCCCCTATAGTCACACACCTTCTCAAGTTGCCTAATCCACTCAAGCAAATCTTCAGGATTTGCATTACCATCAAAATCATCCAATTTTATTCCCCTATCAACATCATAAGTGGAGGATTTAACATTTTGCACAACCTCATGATCAGATTCATAATCAACATGATTAGGGTCGGTTTTCCTTCTAACAATATCATGCAAGGTTAAATGGGCTGTTTCCAACTAGGGGTGTTCACAAATATCCGATCCGATTGATCCGATTCGCGATCCGGTCGATCCGATCCGAAATATAGTGTTTCGGATAATTCGGATCGGATATCCGAAATTTTTCGGATCGGATTCGGATCACCCTTTTGGCTTTTTCGGATATCCAAAAATCCGAATTATCCGAAAAATGTTTAAAAAATCGGATATTTTTCGGATAATTATCCGATCCGAAATATCAGATCCGATCCGAAATATCCGTAAAATTTTCCATTAAATAAATTTGATTTTAAACTTTTTTCCCCCATAAAAATCGGATCGGATAATCCGGGTATCCGATCCGAAATTTCGGATATCCGAAAAAATGGGTATCCGAAATTTTCGGATCGCACTTCTCCCAATTCGAAAATTTCGGATCGGATCGGATAATCCGAAATGAACACCCCTATTTCCAACCTCCTAGCCCTAGCTCTGTCCTCCTCAACACCAATAAGTAAATCATGCATCATTTTTTCAAGTTTCTCCACACTAGACATGATTTAAAGCTTTAAACAATCAACAAATTAGCCACACAAACACACAAAGTCACGCCAACAAGAATAGTAGCCAACCAACCACACAAGCCCAAACAAGGATTAATAACTAGAATTAACTAGTTTAGAATGCTTACCAAGAAAGTCGGACACTTTCTTTCCTCACCCTCCTGGAAAACTGATACCAATTGATATGAATGTGACTCTATGAAAGCAACATTCAAGTGTACTCCAATGCAAAGGAACCTAGATAATTAAAAGTCCGAATTTTGTATGTGTTTTGTGTCTAAAGTTTTATGTGTTTATGTGTTTTAGGGATATGGAAATTAAATCAATCACTCCTGAAAGATTTAATTAACTTTTAATCTCACTTAAACCACTCCTGGAATTAAGTAGATTAATCACTCAACAATTATCACTCCTGAAAATTATTAAATGGCACGAATTTAATTGACAAATAATTAAGCTCGAAATATGACTTAAACTCTCAAAATTTCATTAATAAAATCGACTACATAGCCCCTTATTTATACTAGTACATCTCTAGTATGATAAGGAATAAGGAACCCTAACTCTATCTAAAAAGCAAGATAAAACTAAATCCCTAAAATGAAGGGAAAGATAGAGATAGAGATAAGCAAGGATAAGCATCTAAGGAAAATGATAGGTATTCGGCCTTATCATATCCATTCCACACGCCTAAGCTTATCATTTTCTCTCCAACATCAATCCTAATCACAATAGGATTTGGAAACCTACTAGAACTTACATAGATAACCGAAATAACCATATTTTCGGCCCCTATGGCAGTTTTTATTACATGAATAAAAATGACTCAACAAAAGCAAATAGAATACTCTAGAAGACTACATATGGACGCCCCATATTAGCCATTTCAAGCTAGTTCTTCCTCCCAAGCTAACATAGTCACAAAAGATCCATTGGCCTTGAGCTTGAATCCAAAGGTCTCAAGGACCAAGCAAATAGGCTCATCTCCAATGGTTGACTTTGGCTCTTGACTCATGTCATTATACATGAGTTTGTGAACTAAACGATCCTTGGAGCAATGGCGTTGAAAGTAGTGGAAAGTTAGAGAATTTGTTGAACTTACACCTTAGTTTAGCTCATCTCATAACCTCCTTCTCTACTCATGTGTTGTGTTGGAATTGAAAGAAAATGTTCTCATATATGCTTGCTTGCGGTCCGCTCATGACTCCATCTCTCATACCTTGGTGATGTTTCCATTCTTGGGTTGTTGCTTGTTTGAGTTGGTGTATTGGCTTTGTGGGTATGCCTTCTAGAAAACCCTCACGAGACCATCCTCGTCCACTAGGGTCATCCTAGGGGTTTAAAGGACTTGTTGCACACGCTAAATGCAACCGTGGACTCCACAAAAGTGAGTTTGTTTGGTTTCCTCCCTTTCCCCCTTTTTGGTGGTCTCATTTTGTTGGTTTTATCGAGTCACCTTTGTGCATCGTCTAGTCATCCATTTTGATTTGCTTGAGGACAAGCAGAGAGTCAAGTTTGGGGGAAGTTGATGAGTGAGATTTATCGCACTCATAGGGTAGCTTTTTGGTCTATTTTATTGCTTTTTCTTGGTGTTTCTTTACTTCTTACATCTATTTTCATCATATCCGCCCTATTTGGAGCTTTTCACTATTTTCTTTGATTTCCTCTCATTTTTAATGGTTTTCTATCCTTATTTTCTATTCCATATGCTTTGTATTGTATTTTTCTTGTATATGACTAACATGTAGGAAAAAGATGAGTGCAAAGCAAAGAAGATTGGAATGGAAGAAGTTGAGGGCCAATCCAAATGAAAGAAAGAAAGAAGGAACCCAAGCCCAAAAAGAAAGGAAGAGAGGAGAAGAAGACAAAGCAGCCCGGGCAAGTAGATCGCCCGATCCACCTTTGGATCGCCTGATCTCAAAAAGTGATCGCCCGATCACGGCTGTGGATTTCCACAGAGTTCCTGCCTACCCCTGATCGGGCGATCACCACTATGGATCGCCCGATCACTGCGGGTTTGCGGAAACCGTCTATTTCATTTTTTCTTTCCCTTTTTGCCCTTAATTGGGGGTTGTATAAATACCTTTTTTTACCTAAAATTTGGGGATTCTGATTTCCTTTTTTGAACTCCAGAGAGCTATTGAGAGGTTAGACTTTAGAGTGAGTTTTGGGTGTTTTTCAAGGTCTTTAATGGTGATTTGAAGAAGAATTTCAAATTTTTGAGGAGTATTAATGAAGCTTTAGTAACTTTTCTTCTCTTTGCTCTCATTTATTGCTTTACTTTATCATTTATTCTTGGTTTTACTTTGTTAGTAGTTTCAATATCACTCATTCATTGAAATCTTAGTTTTAGTTGCTCTTTTCCACTTGCTTATACTCTTCTCTATTGCAAACATTAAGTATGAATGAAAAAAGCAATGATTTTTGGTTTATTAATCTCTTATTTGCATTATAGAACTAGCTTAGTTAATATGAGAACCAACCTTGAGTAGTCTTTTAGTTAGGGGGTTGGGTGAAGGTGCAATGGACATTGTTTCATGATATGAGGCCCTAAATGGGCATGTTTGGTGGGTTGGGTTAGCAAATCCATTGATTGGTTGACTAAGGTAAAGTTGAAAGGCCTAACTTTAACTCAATGAGCCAATGGATTGCCCTTTAGGTGTAGATCGTTGAGATATACAATGAAGTTGGAATTGCTATCTCTAAATAAGGTTGAGTGAGAAATCCCGCCTTTCTTAGAGTCTTAACCCATTCAACATCCGAAAGGCGAGATTGGGTTGAACTTAGCTAATTCCGACCTCATGTTCCATCATTGACTATCTAATCCCTAATTGAGAGTGTTGCATCACCTTGAGCATCCTTGAAAGAGGAGTTCATGGTTGAAATGTCTTAATTCAATCCCCCTATCACATACTCCTTTAATCTCATTTCGTAATTCAATTTCATTGCATTGGATCCCTATCACCCCCTAACGTCTTTTTCCATCGATTTACAACCCTTTCATTTGACCTATTAGTGATAATTGAGTTCGAAATCAATCAACTTCTTCTCTTCGGTTTAGCTTACATGTTCACTTACGTGCTTAGTGTCTAGTCTAGTCTCTGTGGATCTTGACCCTTACTTGCCACGTACTCGTATTTGGTTAGTTAGGTTTGATTTGGAGTTTTTGTCTAGCGACGCAAAAATTCTATATCACTAAGTGGTTGATAATTGAGTTTAATTAAGGGTCTGTTCAGCAACAATAGCTGTGGAGGTAGCTGTCAGCTGTAGGGGTAGCTGTCAGCTGTCTGAGTAGCTGTCAGTTCTAGTAGTAGCTGTGAGTTGTTAGCTGTCAAAGTAATTGCGTAAAATATTAGTGTTCGGTAAAAGTAGCGGTTTGAGTAGCTGTTAATAAATATTTCCTTTATTATTTAATCAAAACTTTATTATATTTTTTCCAAACTCTACCTCTACCTCCAACCTCTTCTTTTTTTAGCTTTCCACAACCACTACCTAAACTCTACCTCTATCTCTAAAAACTATCTTAACCACTACCTTGCCAAACACTTAAATTTATAAATTAAAAATTTGACATCTACCTCTACCACTACTTGCCGAACACGCCCTAAGTGCATATCTAACAAGATAAGATTTAATATGGAATGAACTCTTTTAAGAATAATCTTTGTTAGTAGAGGATTCTTTATATGAGGTTACACGTTAGTTTTAAGTCATACGACCACATATGAAAGGAACACGTCAGTTATAGGAACAAGTCTAAAGAAACACGTCAGTTATAGGAACAGGTCAAAGGAACATGTCAGTTATAGAAAGAAGGTCAAAGGAACATGTCTTAAGAACTTTCTAAGGGAATAAATAGTGTGAAAAGATTAAGTGTTAATGGTGTCAGTAAGTTTAAACTTTGTATAGTGTCTGATATAAATTAGGAGGATTAACTAATTAATGATAAAGATTTAAAATGGAATAATATATTTTCACACAAAAATATTCTAAGATATTTTATTAAGAAACTTTCGCATAAAAGGATTTAAAATTAAATTTATTTATTTTCATATATGCAAATATATTTTAGTTAACTAATTTATCAATTGTGTTTAATTCCATTAAACCACTTCTATACTACTTCTGCACGTTATGTTGAACATGGTTCTAGTGATAGTAGTGGAGCTTGCTCCTCAGATAAGGAACTAAGTGGAGTTGGTGGGTCAGAATTAGCGGGTTAATTGAGTCATGTTCTAATCTAAATACTAAGGAAATGTTAGTTATAAAAAAGTTGCTCCAACTAAGTTCGAAGTGTGGGTGTAATTAATCTACGAAGGTATTAATATGAGTATCACGTTTATTGCGTTGGTACCAACAAAGTTCAAAGTTCCAAGTTCCTATACCATATGAGTTCATTGTTCCATTAGTGTTTACTACCATTCTACTATCTGTATTTCGAGTTGAGAAAATAATCGAGAGGAACTCTCGTAATTTGAGTTTGGGGAAGGGATTTGAGTGCACTCCTGTAAAGTGTGAGCCTTTGAGTGAAGCAAGAAAAAGAGAAAGGAATTTCGAGTGAAGTTCGAAAGAAAAAACAATTAGAAAGATCTGTTTTATTTCTTGAGTGTGTACAAGAACTCAAGGAGTGGCCCAAGAGATATTAGGTTTGTAACAAAGGAGTTTGTCCTATTGTACTTGAAATTTTGAGTCAAAATCTCTTTTGGCCGAGGTCGTTTCTTTCTATTGGGGCTAGGAAGTTTTTCCTCGTAAAATCTCTCTTGTTCCTTTAGCTTGTTTTTCTATTTGAAAATTTATAATTACGCAAAAAGTATGTTTATTTCTACACATACAATCCATCCCCATTTTTGTAATTTCCCTGGAGAAATAACACCTTATTTACTTTGCTTACGTGTTATTCCAATGTCATGCTCATATTAAATTGAACTCGTGTCACTCATTTATATCTCCTTATGTCATCACATCATCATTCAATTCCATTTTCAAGTAATCTTCTATCATCTTATTTTAGTGTTGTAATCTTCATAATATAGTCTTAAGGTTTGTTCTTTTCAACTTATTTTCAGTTTTTATTAGAAAAAGTAAGATCAAGTTAGAACTAATAAGTTCAAATGAATTAAAATAAGTTGAAGAAAAGACCCTCAATTTGTGCTGAAGTACGACATTTGTTTGGAATAGGATACAAATTTGTCTTGCCATCATAAGCATGTGCTAAAAAAATTATTTTTTCATACGCTAATAGGTAACAAATATGTTTATTGTAAAAAATCATTATTTTAAGATATTAGGACAAGCATTTTATCACCTTTATAATAACTATCCTTATCTTAAGCTCCGCATCATTCTTTAGTTTTGACCAAGTCAGGCTCCAACTACACCCCTATATGAGAGAGGAAAACATTTGCTTGCCGCTGAATAGCTATAATTTGATTTTTTAGTTGAAGGTAGTTGCAAGGAAGCGAGTTAAGGGTCCTCATTGACAATAATTTTAACTGAGGTTGTCTTCCTTTCACCTTGATTCTACTGAACTAAACTTTTTTTGCTGAAGTAAACTTAATTTTACTGAACTTAACTTGCTTTTGCAGAATTAACTTATTTTCATTGAATTGAACTTATTTTTACTAATTCATGTTATTTTTGCTCTTTACACGAATGCTTTTTACTGAACTAAACTTATTTTTACGAAATATTTTTTTTAAAGATGAACTGAAGAGGACCAAAATTTGTGAATAGCGATGGTGCCCGTACTTTACAGTTTTATTAAGTAATGTTTCTAAAGAAAATTATATTAGGCACTTAATTAAGTAACAGGTCTTTTACTGGGTATTATAGAACAAAATATACTTAGAAAATTAATAGGTGGTTCACTGGTCCTCATCCATAGTGCTCCTTATTCAAGTTTCGTGACTTCCAGAAAAATAGAAATGCTAGGTCATGTACCATTTGAGATTGAGAGGTATATTTCTTAAGAGCACTGCAAAACACAGGCATCTCTATAATTGATCCAGAAAAGATGCGGAATCGCGGTGCTTGGATCCATTTGTTTACAAGCATAAGCTGCAGTTCCTTGTACTATGCAATAACAACTTGCTCCAAAAACCATCATTTTAATTACTTCCTCCGTAACGAAAAGAATGCACCATTTGCACTTTTAACACTATTTACAGTTTTAAATTTAATCGCAATTTGTGACTTATACATAAGGAAAATATAGTCATGTGGGGTCTTGTTGGATTCGTCTCAACTTGTAGTTTTTTATGATCTAATGTTTATAATTTTTACAAATACATAATTAGAGATATTAATCTTTAAAGTTTTGTCTTGGCATGCGTGCCTAAGCTAAAGGTGCATTTATTTTGTTACGGAGGAAGTACAAGAATATGGTGAAAAAGAATCAAGAACCAAACATATCTCGAATGTAAATGATCAACTAGAATTAAAGGATGCTGCTAAACATGATTGGGAAATTACAAGAGGGAAAATTGGGTTTTCGTCAAAAGATGAAAATGGTGACTCTTCCGCTATACTTTCCTGTTCACTTTCAAGTATGGCAAAGCTCCGATCACATTATCATAATCACTCCTATCAACTTGAACCTGTGAATAAGTAAGGGAGAAGAAAGAGTCAGATTCAATCACACAGAAAAAGGAAAAATAACATCATATATTAGGTTTGGAAAAATCACTAGTTCCATCAACTCGGCAACGGAAAACCAAGATAACATCATATAAAACAGTCTAGCGATAATTCGAGGGTGATTGTTCACTTTTCTTCATGGTAAATTTTGAGGTCTCACAATGTTTTTTTGTGTGTGATTTTGGCAAAATTTACAGTGAGCTAAAAAATCACTAGTTTCAGCAATTCAGCAAAGGGAAAGAAAGGTCCAAATGGTTGAAGATAGGTCCAACGTTCACAATGAAGGCCCTTTAAGAGAAAACGGTAAACAAAGTTCCTCTCTTCCCTTAAGCAAATGAATTCCAAAAGAGTTGTTACTGGATGAGGCAAGAAATAATCTAAGCGGTGTACCAAGGTCTTCATTTCAGGAGCCAAGACTCTAGATATAATGCAGAAAAAATTCTATCGAAGAAAAAGCCAAGTAAAAGAGAGTGGGATTTAACATAGGGGATAGGGCAATGTAACAGATTCGCCCTATCATAATCTGCGAGTCATTTTCAGGAAGGGCAAGTATCCTACTTTATGGCGCTCAATTAAATGAACAAAAATATGACTACTTTTGAAGTTTATTTTCTTTCCCAACTTGCTCTTCTCCTACTACAGAAAAACAAAGATCTGGAAATTAGTAGACAACCTCAGCAATTATCAAGTTCGAATCTAGCCCTGTTGATCTTGAAGTACCAAATCTTGCCGAGAGCAAAGCGGTTGTCTTCGAAGATGCACAAAATCAGTTTCTAAGCTCAAGGTTCATATGAATGAAAAGTGATTCAGGTTATCTACTACAGAAAAAGGAGTTGGGCATTAGCCTCTAATCTCTAAGTTCTTTTAAACGCAGTTGAGAGAGACATTAAAATAGAAATATTTAGGAATAACATTCCCATCTTAATTCTCACAAGAGAGAAGGAATAGAAAGAGATAGACAGAACGTAAATTGTGAAAGGAGATCTTTTTATATAATAACGTATGCAAATAGGAATTCATGTCTTGGGCAATCACCTCCTCTTCCTGAAATTTATAGTATCTTAGCTACCAATTGTATTACGTTCTTCAGACATTTTTAAAACAAACACGCATGTTCACCACGATCTTCTCGTTTAGGAGATCTTTGAATTTTTTTGATGTAGGCTTTGAAATCTCTGATGGCTCTAGATTCGCCGTTGGTCTTGTTAAACATCCCGCGTGAATATTTGGTCCCTTCACCAAGCCTCATTACTTCCAATGTTGTTTCGCTTTACAAAATTTGCTTTAGCTTTTGTATGAAGGATTGTATCCCTTGAAGTTGGACATCATACTGTCCAAGTTGGCCACTTTGAACAACCTTTCTTTCGACCTTTTTGATATTTTTCTTATCATTCTTGATAGTCGCTTCAAGTAAAGCTATTTTCCAGTTGCCTTATGTTTGGAGGCCGTACATGGAGATGGAGCCAGGAAGTAAGATGAGGTGAAAGAGAAGTGGCTATTCTGTGATGCAGAAAAAGTTTTCCTATTTTTAACCTTTTACTTGAAGAAAGTGAAGTCTAAACAAAAGGGGAATCTTCTATTGTAGAGAAACCAAAACTAATACTTCTTGATAGTCGATAGAACTTTTTGTAGGAATAACAAAAGGGTAAATAAAATAACGTATGCAGATAGGAATAACGTATGCAAACCCCTTATATGAAGCATACACTGTTTTCTCAAGTGTCCAAACTAGTTTCATGAAACTTTGCTTCACATGCTACTTAATTGTCAAAGTTTCCTCTAAAAGACTCCGTGGTGTTCGTGTAATATTTCACAACCAGATCCCTCAACTCTATGGAGCAAATGAAATAACGATAGTCCCTGGCTCTTCCATTAAGGCTTAACTTATGCAAGTTTGCTTTAAGATTGGTTAAACCTAATATACTAGCTTTGGTACACATACTTAGCCTTCAAGCCCAATTCTCCAAAGTGAAGAGATTAAGAAAGAGCATAAAGCCATAGTGTCCATTCCACAAAGTAATACTTCCTCCGTTTTTATTTAAATGTGACACTTTTAGATTCACGGACTCCTAGGCAATTTTTGGAAAGGAAAGAGATAGAGAGAAAAAAATAAGGGGACCCATGTGAGAGGAGAGAGATAGAGAGAGTTTATTGACCAAAAAAGAAAGTGTCACATTTAATTTAAAACTTCCTAAAATAGAAAGTGTCACATTTAAAAAAAACGGAAGAAGTACTACTATTTGGAAGCTAAGCCTCAAACATAATATAACACGAGACTTGCACCATCATTCAATAATTAACGGGCTGGCATAGCCCAAAATCACTTAACATTGACATAAAGCACAAGTCAACTCCGGGATTTGCCAATAGCATATAATCTATGTTAAATTGCACAATATCGGAGAAAGCAGAGTATACCACAAGGGGATTTTACGAAAAGCTAAAAAAAGTACATAACTATAAGAGCACCCACAATGCACGGGGCTTCATATCTTCTCTCTCCAGCTCTCCTTTTGTCACATCAAATTCCTGATTCCACTAACCTTTTCTATTTACTTCCCCATATCCAGACACCATCCTACAATGCTAAGACTCCAAATACACTATTCATGTGTGCACCACCTTATTTTCTCTCTCTTACTCATAACCATATATTTACATTTAATTTTATTTATATTAATTTATAATGAACAACATTAATGCAATTATATAATAATTAGTACTCCCTCCGACTTTCAAAGGATTTCTCATTTCTTTTGGGCACAAAGTTTAAGGACTGAAGTTGGTGTGAAGCCTAAATTTTCATTTTATAAATGGAAAAGTAAGGTAGTGGGTATCTTTTAGAATTTTTTATTAAGAGAGAGCAAGTGCAGTCAAGTACTTTTTGTAAAGAAAATAATATTATAGTAAGTGGACCATATCCAAATAAGGAAATGGAAAATGTTATTGGGACAAACAAAAATGAAAAAATGGAAAATCCTGTGGGGGGCGGAGGGAGTATATGTTAATTATCATTGTATTTACTTACTCGCTAATTAAATTATTTAATTTTAATTATAATCTAATAAGGATGTATTAAATTAATAAATCGTATTAATTTTTTTGACGAGATAAATAGTGTAATTTTAATATAATTAAAGTAATTAATAAAATTATAATGACATTTGAACATAAACAAGAAAATATTACATATAAAAAAACACAGATCAAACATGATAAACGTTAAATGAAAATTAAAGAGAACATTACATTCCTAAAAAAATATGAGAAAGTATCATTACATTGTGATAAATCAAGATACGATTTGCATTAATTTAAAATTAAAAGATCATTCTTCTACTTCATGCCATCATTGCCAAATATGCTCCACTAAATCTCTCCGCAAGGCATTATAAACTTGTCTATCCTAAACAACTTCTCTTCTTTCCATGTATTGGTTCATAATTAGATTCCAAAATCTGACTTTTTGTAGGTGTTGAGCTTGAAGATGGTTGTTCAACATATTGGATATTATCTTCGTCGAATTTCCTTAAATCCTGGCAATTCTGATATGTATTGCATTTGTCCTCCACAATCATATTATGAAGAGTGGTACATGCTAACATTATCTCCCACATTAGCTTCTCATGGCCTTGTATGATTGCAAAGCGTGATTGCAAAACCCCGAACAATGCATCCCGCTCATTTAATGGTAGTCGAATTGCACGAATGAAAACGATCCATTTAAAATATATCCCATTTGTGACGTAATACCCCTTACTCTAAATGTTGTCATTTACATTGAATGTGACCTCGGGAGTTACATCGGCATAAATATTGTCAAACACCGGAGATCGCCGCAATACATTAAGATCGTTGCAAATTCCTTGGATTCCAAACAATGCATGCCAGATCCATAAGTCACCGCTTCAAGGATAATCATTGCCTGCTACTTCTTCCATGGTATACCCCTTTCCATCCTCGTGAGCGGTTCATCTATTGTCAATGCATGCAATTTACACTCCTCGAGGAAATCCCCTTCGTTCTTTGGCGCCTGCGTTGTAAATCTATGACTGACGGCCTTTCTATACTGTACACAATGTCTCACTACATTGACAAAGTGTGTAACATAACTCCTTGCCGTACTTACAACGATCTTAATGTACTCATCGACGGCGTCAGCGCATGTTCCATAAGCTAGGATACTCGGTGCGGCCATGCACTTCAGTAGATTTGAGGCCCCAACTTTCCAAGTGCATCTTATCATATATAGCTTTTGGGAGAGTCTCATACATAGCTTGTGGGAGAGTGTCATAATACAAGTACGAATAACATTGTCAGACTTTGACTCATCGTAATTATTGAGGTGATAGCTTCATCAAAGAAATTGTCACTTAGAGCTCGAAGATTTAGAATGTTTGTTCATGTTTGGTTTCAGATAGAGAATATGAAGAATGTGTTTTCGATGTATGTTGAAATTTAAGGTTCAATTTCAGTCTCATTGAACTCCAATTTCATAAAGAAGTTATAAGATGAAATTAGATAAGATTTTATAAGATGAGGTTGCGGAGGATAGGATTGCAATCTACCAAAACCAATGAAAAAAAAGCTCTATTTATAGAGGGAAAAAAATAATGTTGGTGAAATTTATTTATTTTTAAAATCTTGCAAAAATCTGAAATTTGAGTTACAAAATGTAATGTTACAAATTGTAATCTCCATCCAACACTTATATTGGTGCTCCGACCTGTATGTAATGTTACATTTTTGTAACGTTAGTAATGTTACGTTTTGTAGCGTTACATTTTGTGTAGCATTACGTTTTGTGTAATGTTACAATTTGTAACCTAACATTTTGTAACTTAAATTCCGATTTTTGCAATATTTTTCTTTAAGAAAATTCATCAGCGTCATTACTTTTTTCTCCTCTGTAAATAGAGCCCAATCTTGGGTATTTTCTGTCCACTTCCAAAATTCATATTCTTCTCATAATCTTTAATAATCTTCTCATTCTCTAATTACAAAAATCTTCTTCCTAGTTGTTATATTTCATAATTATAGATCATAATAATCCTAATTATAAATATTACTCACAATCTTTTAACTACTTCTAAAATCCAAATTACTCACAAGATCAAAAAATTTTCCAAAATTCAAATTATAATTGCCCACAATCAGACCCAAATTTCGTGACTTCTCTTGCATTTGCATCGATGGTTCAAGCATACCTCTCTAAAAATCTAAATTTAATGAATCTAACATTCCAAACTGCATCTAGTTATGCAATCTATGGTAGTTGCAATCGCCAACAAACCGAAGAGTACTTTCAAAATGAGAATCTGGATGATGATCGTCATGATGAAGATGATGGATCTTGGAGACTTGGGAAAGATAGTCCACGGAAGAAGATAAAACTCTCGTATCTAAAGTCATCAACTGTGGAGGCGGCATTATTAATGGAATCGACTAAACGAAGGCAAAATAGTGGAAAGGGATGAGCAAAGAATATAAAAAAGAAATAGCAAAGAGGCAAATACTCGACCACTTTAGTCTAAGTTGTGGATTTCGCAATCAGGTGAAGCAAAAAGAATGAAGACAAGCGGGCAAAACATCAATGATGTTGAGGAATAAGCTCGTCGGATGTATGTTCAATCGCATAGCAAAAGATGATTCTTTTGCTTTTTACGAATGTGTTCAGAGTTTGCGGGAAGTTGGGATACAACCAACGCTTCGACCAATCTTAGTATTGATAGTTCGAATCATTCAAGTGATGAAGTAGCACATCATGTTCGGATTTTCTGAAATCAAATACAGCAATAATGTCTAACATTGTCCTTTGAAATCCAAAATTCATTTGAAATCCAAAATTTATTGGTTTTGGTAGATTGCAATCCTATCTTCTACCACCTCATCTTATAAAATTTTATCCCATTTCACTTACTCCCTCCGTAACATAATAGTTGCAACAATTTCCTAAAATGGGTGTAACATATTACTTGCAACAATTTTCCATCTTCCTTATTTTAGTAATTTTTATCACATGAAATGATTATGTGTTTTTTGGTCCCCACCCACTTTTATACTTTTTTTGTTGTTTTCTTTCTTTTCCTCCTTTTCTCTCTTTAACCCATGTGATTTCTCTCTCCTACTTTTATTAATCATACTCCCTTTTCCATACTTAATATATTATGCCTAGGAATTCCCCCTAGTTCAATTGTTGCAACTATTATGTTACGGAGGGAGTATAAGTTTTCCATAAAATGGGAGGTCAATGAGACTGAAATTGCACCTTAAACTTCAACATACATCGAAAACGGTTTCTTCATAAACATGAACCCACATTCTCATTCTTCGAGCTACCTCAATAATTGCGATGAGTCAACGACTTCAGCAAGAAGAAGATTACATAATTGACAATGCGTACTTTTGTTATTTCTACTACAAGCTCTGTATGGAACTTTCCCTAATAAAAAAGAGTACATTCCTCGTGATCGTGCTGTATAGACACGGCTTATGGGTGATTACGTTGTTGATCGTTTCCTATGCTCCGACGTAGGTTTTGCATATGCCAATCTTTGTTTCTGTTTGTTTCTCGAATTGTCGAAAAAGTCACAGCTACACATCCTTTCTTTCAACAACGACCGGATGCACTTGGAAAGCTAGGAGCCAGAATTGCACTGCCACGGCCGCACTTAGGATCCTAGCTTATGAAATTTGCGCCGACGGTGTTGATGAGTAAATCAAGATCGCTGAAAGTACGACAAGGAGTTGCATTCAACACTTTGTCAATGCTATGAGACGTACGTACACAAAAGAGCCTATTTACAATGCCTCCTTCGCGAAAGAAAGGAATGAGATTTCCTATTAGTATGTTGGGGAGTGTAGATTGCATGCATAGGCAATGGAAAAACTGCCCATGAGGATGAAGAGGGGTATACCAGGGTATAGGGAAGAAGTAAACAAGCAACGATTATCCTCGAAGCGGTGGCGTGTGGATTTAGCGTGCATTCTTTGGAATGCCGGGAACTTGCAACGACCTTAATGTATTGCTCCAAAGATTATTCTCGAAGTGGTGGTTTGTGGATCTAGCATGCATTATTTTGAACGTCGTGAACTTGCAGCGACCTTAATGTATTGCGCTAAATATTATCCTCGAAGTGGTGGTGTGTGGATCTAGCATGCATTCTTTTGTACGCCGGGAACTTGCAATGACCTATATTGGGCCCAATCTCCGGTGTTTGACGATATTTATGCCGATGTAGCTCATATGGTCACGTTCAATGTAAACGCAACACTTATAATAAGGGGTATTACGTCACAAATGTGATATATCCTAAATGTGTCGTTTTCATCCTTGCAATTCGACTACCATGTGCACTACCATAAAATGAGCAGGATGCATTGTTCACTGAACGACAAGAAGATGTTAGGATAGACGTTGAACGTGCTCTCGTGGTTTTAAGTCACACTTTGCGTTCATACAAAGGCCATGTCTGGTTTGGGATGAGAAGCTAATGTTTGCATCTATCATTCTTTGTAAAATGATTGTGAAGGACGAATACGATACATATCAGAATTACAAGGATTAAAAGGAATTTGATTAAGAAAATATTCAATATGTTAAACAACCATCTTCATGCTCAACACCTACAATAAGTAGGATTTTAGAATCTAAATAGGAACCTTTGCATGCAAAGAAGAGAAGATGTTTAATTCAGACAAGTTTATAATGCCTTGCAAAGTGATTTAGTGGAGCATATCCGGCAACATTGGCAAGGCTGGCATGAAAAAGAAGTAAAAGAATGATCTTTTAAATTTTAACATAATGTAAGTCGTATTTTGATTAAATGCAATATGATGTTGTTTCCTCGTTTTTTTTATTATTTTAAAGAAATGTAATGTTGTTCTCTTTAAATTAATTTAACGTTTATCATGTTCAATCGATATTTTTTTATATGCAATGTTTTCTTTTTTATGTTCAAATGTCATTGTTATTATTATTTAAATTACTTTAACGAATTATTTTATATTAATATTACGCAATATTTATAATAAAAATTACACTATTTATCTCGTTAAAAATATATATATATTTCCTCCGCGCCATAATCCTTTTCTCGTAATTCTTCTCGGGTGTCTCAATTTATTATTTTCATTTCTACACTTTTGATTTATTTAGTGTGCATTTTTTCGCAATATATCCTCATGTGGAAATTTTTTTCCAATTTTATCCTCATCAAATATATATTTTTTCAATTTTGCCCTTTATTTATGGTACAAATATTGACCACAATGAATGATGAAAGTACAACATCCAAATTTGGACCATAATTTTTCTTTTTTAACCTTTTTATAGTGTTTTTGGTTCTTTGTTGGGACCACATTCTCCAAAACATTAGTTATAGTGAAAAATGAGAAATTGGAAAAAGATTATGGGACGGAGGGAGTACAATTTATTAATTTAAAACATCTTTATTAGATCATAATTATAATTTATTTATTTATTTAGCGAGTAAGTAAAGACACACAATAATTAGTAATATACTAAGTTTTGTATAATTGCATTAGTGTCGTTTATCATAAATAATATGAATAAAACCGAATGCAATTATATGGTTAAATTATGAGTAGGATAGAGAAAATAAGGTGGGCACAAAGGAATATTGTAATCGGAGCCTTAACATTGCACCATGGTGTCTGAAATATGGGAAGTAAATAGAAAAAATTAGTGGAATCTGATGTGGTAAAAGAAAATATGCGGAAGGAATTTGGAGCCTCATGCACACTCAAAAGGGGTCAAAAAATGCAAAGCAACACAATCAACCTTTCTTGTTCTAACGCTACGTAGAGTACTTTAGGGCTTAGGCGTGTCAAGCTATGCTATCCGGACTCTTCATTTTACAATCCTCGACACTCAAACATAGGTATGGATACTTGAACACTTCATTTTGAGCCACAAACAAGAAAAAGAAATTGTAAAATGGACGAGTCAGACACTTGGACACCTACCCATGTGAGTCCAATTAACATAGTGCAAGTTTATGATGATGGAGCTTAGATAATGTTCAAATACACTATAATCCAAGTTCCATAGAAGTACACCAACCACAATGTCAAAACCAGTTTGAGCGCCACAGAATTAACCACACCCAAATTACTCAAAATTTCAGATACCCATGACATGAATTGCCTAAAAAATGTAAATCAACATGAAAAAGGATAGATCAATACCACTTTGGAGAGACGGTTTTTCCTCTTAGTAGTCTTTTTAGCAAGAAGATGCTGTTTTCCAGCTCTCCTCCTGACAATCTTCCCTTTTCCAGTGACTCTAAATCTCTTAGCTGAAGCCTACAAACATTCAAATTCCAAACACAACAATCAGTCAATCACCAAACCAAACAAAACCCAGAAATAAAATTCAATTCTTTATTGAAACTAATAAAGAAATCAGTCAAAAAAGGGACCTTGTGAGTCTTCATCTTGTACCCTTTAGCAGCAAAAACAGTTAAAGAAGGAGTTGATGAAGAAGAATCAATGGTGGAGATTTTCTTATGGAGAAGAATGGGTTGAAGTAGCCCAGAAGATGAAATGCTGTGAGAAGAGGTGAGATTGAAGGTGTTTTTAAGGTGTTTGTTGAAATGCGTGAGAGAGATTATTCCTTTAGGAGTGGAGTGACGAGTTGGGGGAGGAGAAAGAGAGGAGGAGGTTGAATTGAGGGAGAGTATTGTTGTTGTTGCGGAAGCCATGGCCATGGCTGTTATCGTTTTGCCTCTCTCTGAAAAAGTTATGGAAGAGAAGAGGAAATGGAGGTTGAGTTTGAGGATAGAGTTGATATGTGAGGATAATGTTTGAAGGTTATGGCCAACGTAAATTTGGTAATGATCACACAACATAGTAATGTTTTACTTTACGAGCAATAGTCATTTAAGGTATTGTTTGGTTGCTTTTAATTTTTATAGGCGTCAAATTTTCTATAAATTTGCTTTTAGATATTTTATTTGTTTGTCTTGAAAAAGTAAAATTGGAAGATTTAGAGATTTATGGGAATTCCAATTTTCTATAAAATATGAGAATTTATTTACCAATGTTCCCTTATTCAAAATTTATGGGATTTGCAAATTCTCACATAACAACCAAACAAGAATTTGCAAATTCTTGAGAATTTGCAACTCCAAGAAATTTTGTAAGGAAATTGAATTCTTATGAAATCCTAATTCATATGGGAAATAAATTCCCAAAGCAATCAAACAACACCAAAATATTTTTTTGATATTAACCACATGAAAAAGTCAGGTGTAATAGTGGAGTATATAGAATTATGTACTTCCAAGATATATTCTCATTATTTTATTCACTTTTCTCTTATGGGGTCCACTAAATATAAAGAATATAATAATAATAATATTGTATCTTGGGAGTACATAGCTCTATGTACTCCAATGTGTATCTAATAAATTAGGAAGGAAAACCAATAAAAAGTCATTTACCTAACACATCCCAATTCCCAACGTGTGGTCGTTAGTTCTTATATTAATCCTTACTTGTAAAGTAGGATTAATTTTACAATAATTCTACAAGAAAGTCTGTCAAAATTTCTAATTTTATAAGGAACATTTAAAAAAATTATTTAAATGGGGTCAATTGACTCCACAATGGAGAGTGGCTCGGCCCATATCTAATCAACTAATAAGTCATAATAAACCTAGATGACTCCCTTCTCCCCCTCTCTCTCCTCTTTTGCAAATCGGGTGTAGTCTCACTAGGAGATGATGCAAATCAAGTACATATGAGCAAATAAGGTGTTCCATTAGAGGAAGTTTGGGACAAAATGTAGGTGTAGTATCACTGTATCACTATGATGTTGGTCTAGTCGAAGGGATACACATGCAGTGGCATGGATGCAAAAAGAAGATCCTGATAACTTATTTGACATGATAATTAGCTCATGAGATAGGTCTCATTCTACCTCCGAGAAATGAAAGCTTGCTTACACTCAAGTTTAACTTTGACATTGCTCACTTTGTTTCAAGTATGAATTAGTATCCAACCAAAGCACACAACAAAAAATAAGCTGTCTCTGAAACAGAGGTTATACAACTGCACCCTCTAGTACAACAACCTTGTCCTTCCAACATCCCCACTCCTTGCGATTAAGGTAACAGCTTTGGAAATACGAGTTATACAACAATACTTCATGTAACTCGTGATTGAAGCAAATAGGAGACAAGATTCTACATTGAATGGATTTAAGGCACAAATAGTTTCCAAAAATGATATGCCTCTTTCAGCATATTAGGCAAACAAAGATCATTGTTTCCAACTTCCGCAAAAGGCGAGCCATGCAAAAATTGTAAGCACACCTAGAGAACGCATTGACTTTCCTCAAAGAAGATAGCCAATTCAATGGAGTATACGTTCTGAATTCCTGAACAAACTTGTCATGAACTATACAGATAAACAGAAACCATCAAACGAGGATCAGTCTCGCTAGCAGAATATAACCTTACAACTAAAGGAGCATGTTTGTTCTGAAGCTACAAATAATTGTTACAAAAATATCAGCTGTAGTTACAGCGTTTTTCACAGACATCTACAACAAATTACGACCTTGAAAGTATAGCAAGAGATTCCCATTCCAGACTGCATATGATATCCTGCAAGCCAATATAAACATCATTACAATGAGATTACTAGTTCTTGTAGTTGTTTGCCATCTTCAATAAGTTCTCTCGTTTAACCAAATATACATCTCACTTACAGAGTAGTTTTGCTTGTCAATGTCAAAGCTGTTGATTGCGCACGGTTCTTCCAAGAGTTCGATCGGTTCTGCACCTGCAGCGGAAATAAAAAAAACATTGGTTGAACCCTCAAGTTCTCTCTGTTTCAAACATAGATCAAAATCAATATAGAACGCTTCTCTTTTTACTTGGCATTTTCTGTTATGTGTGTGTGTGTTTGGGGGGGGGGGGTTGCATTACTTCCTGTGTCCCTATAATATTATAGGCCATTCAGAAAGGGTTATAATAAGGTGTTTTAAAAGAATCATAAAAAATTTCCTTTCCCGTACATTTGAATTCAAACATCACAAATCGTTGCATTGGGTTTGAAAAGAATCCCCACTTACAATTCTATGTGCACGATGTCAGTAATAATTTTCAAAACCTATGCAAAAAGGTAATTTAAAAAAAAACTGTTTAGGATAATTAGGAAGGCATTTATAGATTTTACATCTACATAGTAATGATGTAGTTTTCCTTAAAAATCTTATTTGATGATATCATCAATTAAAAAATAGGTTTCAGGTCTGACAAGTTCAGCTGATAAGTTTCATACTGTATAAGCTTCATAAGTTATAAAAAAGTTCCAAGTCAGTTCAAGTAAGTACAAGAAAAAGAAATTTCAAGTGAGAGCACATACCCACAAGGTAATATTGAAAAGCTCAAAGTGCCTTAACCAAGATGGCCTATCCTTTTGGGATAATTTAGAATATAAATGTTACTATTTAAGGACGACGGAGGATTATTAGTATGCATCCTTGAGCTTAAAAGTGGAAGATGGAAGTTGCTACTTGATTATAAGTGTGAAACCTATGAGCGAAAGTGAGAAACTGAAAAGTAGTATTTGACAATGGCGCGAATGGAAGTAATAAGATAATATCACTTCAAAAAGAGAAAAGAAGTGATAGGCCAGTCACATGTCATTGAAGTTATCTCAGGAAATTAATTCAGTACCTGGTTCAAGAACAGCAAGGATCCCTTCTTCAGAGCACATCATAACAGGTAGCACCTTTGACGCGCTCATACTGGCACTATTTGACGACTGTAAGTGACAGTCAAACTGCACCTCCCATACTTCACTTTGTGAAATTGGATCAGATGGTCTCTCACCAATCCCAACTCCGGAAAGTATAATTGGCTGTTGTGGCCACCTTAGGTCCCAAGCAAAGACAGTACCAGCGGACCCTCCTGCCTTCAAACATTATGAGATAAGAAACCATATAGAAGGACAACACAGGTCTGCTTGAATCTCCTATTAATTTATACACAGCTCTTTGATAATAAAATTACAGTCTTTACATGGTTTCAGTGACATCTATCAAAAGAAGGATTAGAAAAATTGTTACACTCAAAGAAGATATGGCAAATTTTTATCTCAGTTTTAACACTTGTAACCTCTAAGCATCCTTTGTCTGTGGAGATCTAAACATAAAGCTGAACCATCTATCTGCTTGTGCCTTTTTTCCCTCTTCACAAATCATGCCTTTTTTGTGTGTATGTGCGTTTTCCAATAAAATTAGAAAAAACCAAACAAAAATATATCTTCCTTTTAATCCATCCAACCCTCACTCACCACAGTGAAAACTCTAAGGCTGTAAGTATTTTCCTTAGTTCATGCTTTCTATTCTATACTTTATAATTTTGATTTTTTTCGTAGGTTTTAACTTCCATTATGAAGTTAATGTAAACTGTAGTATCTCACAATTAACCCTTTTTAGGGGGCATTGATGAATCAGTGAAAGTTAAGCCTCCTACCCACTAGCCATTGCTGCTTGCTTTACAATATTGTGTGTTATTGTTGGCTAACCTAGAGCTATTGGCGCCATATATTGTAAATCGCCCTGGGCTCATGCACACGAGCATCCCGATCGACCCTTGTCCCTCACTCTTGTCCCTAAGAGTGCCCTTTCAGATACCACCTTCCACCCAAGAGAACCCTTTCAGATACCACCTCCCACCTATCCTACATATTCGATGCTCGTGCTCCCAAGAGCCTCTAAAGTCTTGTTTTCAAACAAAGGCTAGCCCATTTGCCGCACGTGCGGATCAAAACACTCAGAATCGTGACACTCAGAGACTTGTAGTTGCAGCTTTCAACTTAAGCTTTATGTAAGCTACCAAAACACTTCTTTCTCTTCATGTTTTCAGAATACCATCTCCAAACGTGCAGCACAATAACTGCAGCCATAAGGGGAATCAAAAAGAATGCAGGTCCTATTATGACAGCCAAGTTTTCAAGCAGCCGAACACTCAGGCAAAGGCTACGATGCAGAGAAGCTAAAGGAAGACGACATACTTAAACCTAAATAAATATAAGAGCATCAAAACGGAATGGAGGGAGTAATTATTTCTAAGGTTAAAGCAGCAGAATGTTTAACATCTATCATTTTCAATTGAAGTGCATTCACTATAACCTAAATACACAAGTTGAATCACAACAATACATACTTATTAAAAACCATGCGTGTATATGGCGAATTTGTAACTATAAAAATCAGCGCTTCTTATTTTCTGTGAGATAGTTGCTACTTATTAGTCAAAGCCATGAATTTTAACACCCCTCCCAAACAAAGAACAAAAAAAAGAAGGAGGCATCACCCACATTCAAATTGTAAGGGTGTCCGTTTCAATATGGCAATTAGGCTATAGTATGAGTAGTGAAGTCAATAAGAAGACTCTGCGACACCAGCAACATTAGAAGAGACCATCTTACCATACAGGTGTGCTTCCTTGATGGATGAATATCGATGGAATGCACCACTCCAGAAGCAGTTCTCTGAGGCCTGCAACATTATATCTGTCAAAAAAACATTTCAAAGATTCACATAAACCTACTTATAAGGACAGCTCTCCTTTTGTTCTTATGAAATCGATTGGATATCCACTGTGTTGCTACTTCCTTGTCACATCATCTACGATGTAAGCCAAATTTATACACAATCCATGCTATAATCACATCCATTGTCTGTCAATTTATAGTCCAAAAGAAACTGAAGGTTGCCAGTGCGCCAAGTCCTACTAGATTTTAAGCATTAACACACAAAACGACAAACCTCTAATTTTACCATGCTACTACTACTACTAAGATAACTTCGCCACTCATCCAACTAATCTTTGTGCCACCGATCACGCAAATTAATGTATCCTTCAAGATTCATGCTTTCTTAAACATCATTGTACAAAACCAAAAGTAGAATCCTTTCTAGACAAAGAAAGTATTTGCTAATGCGATTCAATCACTTTCGGCTAGTACTTCCAAAGTCCTAATTCAATATGACACACTTCCAAATTAGAGGAAGAGATCCCTTAAAGTTACCACCAAAAAAGGGTGTTTTTTCTTTGAAAAAAAAAACATTGAAGAATTTGAGCTTTCTAGAACTTAAGTGAACTAGTCAGAACTTATGTTATAGCTTATTAGTGCTTATTTGAACTTATATACTTCATATTTCTTAGAGCTTTTCCAAACTAACTTTTCTCACTTTAGAGGTGAAGAAAATGCACTCTTAAGGTAGGCGCCTTACATGTTTCTACACACTTAACAGTTCTAACTCACCCATTATTCGACAACAACTGCATACACATCAACAGACCATCTTTTCCTCTTGAAGTCAACAGACCCTAATCCTAGTTGATTGATATTTAACCTTAGTACAGTAACCCACTTCCTAGTTTTGAACTTCTATTATTGGGTGTTCTCCTCTAACATTGATCAATGAAAACAACACAGATAGCAGCAAAGAAGACATTTTTAACAATACAACTTGGTCAAAATGAACATTCATGAGTACAACATGTGTAATGCTTGCCCATCATCAGTCGTCACTACATTTCAAGTACACACACAACACTTATCACATCAAAATGCCAATCACCAAAGATTAAGAACAGCATCGAAAACTCAAAACATCATTCAAAACCTAATGCTAACTGATTCATATACCCCACTTCCTAGTTTTAACACTACAAGTTGATCAAAATGAACTATAATGTGCACATCATGTGTAATGCTTGTTCATAACTACATTTCAAGTACAAACAACAGTTATCACATCAAAATGATTAAGGGTCTGTTCTCCCCAGCTTATTTTCAGTTCAGTTCATTTCAGCTCACAATACTTTTATGCTCACATATCACTCTTCAATTCAATTCAGCTATCTTATGCCGGACATAACATGCCCCTAAGAACAACATCAAAAGCTCAAACCTAAATTCCAAAGCATAAAAAAGCATCCTCACCAGTCACCCTTAAACTGCAATACAGGTTCACCAGGCTTCCTCCTCTGATCCCACCATTGAACACTACACCCCAACCCCCCAGTAGCAAACTCCATATTCGACGCCCATTTAACAGCCGTAAACGAAACCAACCCATCCCCATCGAAAACCCGCCGATAACTCCCCTTCCCACCTCCACAACTCACCAAATTAACCCTCCCATCTTCCCCAACACTCACACACTCTCCCCCCAATACATCAATACACGAAATGGGTCCCACATGGAACCCCTCCTCCTGCAAAAAAAGCGACGAATTAAGCGAAACCTCACCGGAAGAAGAGTAATTAGGAGAGAGAAAGTTGAGTGAGCCTGAGAAAGTGGAGAATGCGATTAGGGATTGAGAGGTTTTGAGAGAGGAAGTTCTAGAGAGAGAAGGGGATGATGAGAGAGGAGAGAGAATGGGTTTAGGGGTTTGTGTGTCTGTGAATTCGAGAGAGTGGATTTCAATGGCGGATGATGATGAATTTGAGTTGAAGAGAGAGAGGACTATGAATTTGTCGAAAGCGGAAAATGGTGGTAACCAACGTACTGCGTCGATGTAGTTTGATTGAGGGAGACGATGGATTTGGAGGTTTTGGTGATGGTGGGTTTGGGATTGGTGTACCGCCATTGTTAGGGTTTTTGAGGTTTTAGAGAAATGTCAGGAAGTTCAGTAGTTTAGGAATTAGGACTTTTAGGAGTGACGAATGACGATCTTTGTTACATTAGAACGGTGGTTTCCTCGTTAGTTCATCCTTTTCCAAATTGAGTACGCAATGGCAAAAGTTATTTAAAAAAAGTTACCCTTATAAAGGTTTGTTCTCCCATTTACGGTTTAGTTAAGCTTTAATCAATTAACTTCAGTTTAAATTACAGTTTAGTTCAATTCAGTCCAGTTTAGTCCAATTCAGTCCAATTCAGTTTAGTTCAGTTCAATTCAATTCAGTTTAATTTAGGGGTGTTAATGAGCCGAGCCGAGCCCAAGCTTGTGGTCGCTCAAGCTTGGCTCGTTATACTTTGCTCGAGCTCGAGCCGAATCTCGAGCTTTTTCGAGCTTAGATTATCAAGTCCAAGTTATACAAAACTTGGGCTCAAAAATTATAACAAAATAAAGTATATTTGTAAGATATAATACATTATAACTAAGTTTATTTATTTTTCATGGACTTATTAAAAATATTCTACTAATATTTAAGGTCAATATGTTAAAAAATATAATTAAAAATATATTTCGAGCCTGTTCACGAACTTCTCGAGCCGAATATCGCTGTGCTCGGCTTGTGAAAATTTCGAGCCGAATTCGAGCAGCTCGCGAACAGGCTAAGCTCATTAACACCCCTAGCTTTAATTCATTTCAATTCAATTTAGTTCAATTTTCTAATTTATTTCTCTGATAATAAAACAATGAGGTTTTTGAGAAATGTTAGGAAGTTCAGTAGTTTAGGCATTAGGAGTGACGAACTTTTCCAAAAATCATGAATCCCTTTGTCTTACAATGGGGTGTTTGGCAAATGGCCATTCACTTTAAACTATAAAAAGGTAAACTTCAATTTTTGTCGGTCACATTGGTTAAAATGTTGTATATAAAGGTTGCATACTAATTTTTCAAGTAAAATTTCATTTTACCCTACGCAAAGAAAATTGAGCATAAAGGTTGCATTATTTCAAGATTAATCAAACAGTTTGCATTATTATTTTTGCGAATGGCCAGATTACTTTATTAGAAGCAATTATCTCTATTTTAAATTAAATTAGTATTAGGAGTAATAATTAGTAACAATAATAATAATATTATAATAATCTTTATTAATGTTTATGTTAATATTATAAGTTTCATTGTTATTATATTTAGCATTAATTATTATATTATTTTACTTACTATTAAGATTATTCGATTTGTAATATATATGATCAATTCAATTAAGTTATATTATTTTCATCTCAGTCCAGTTTGTCTCCATTCATTTCAGTCCAGTTTGTCTCCATTAATTTCATTTCAGTTCAATTCAATTCAATTCAGTTACATTCAACACAAAAAAAATAAGCCTAAATATGTCGTATAACTTTTTGAGATATTGTTTCTATATTTATATTTTTTTTACCAAGTATTAGTTCAAAGTAGGTGTATTACTTTTTGCTAATAAGCGTGAAAATAATTTTTTGCGACTAAATTGAGGTACTATTATCTGCAGTTTAGTCTCAATCAAATGATGAAGATATGAAAACATGGCATAAAAAATTTAACTTAGCAAATGGAGTTTGTTGGAAAATAGTTGAATGCGTATTATGAGAAATTTGTAAATGAGCATGAGTGACCTAAATGAGAACATATTAGACAAATGATAATGGAACAAATGAAACAGTTCGAAAATTGTTAAACGAGTATAAGAAGTTTGTAAATGTTTATGAGTGACTTAAATGGTTATAACTTAGGCAAATAATAACTATAAGTTAGGAAAATGAGAAGGAAAAATTGCTTAGAATAATGCAACCTTTTGACTATTCGCAAATAATAATGCAACCTTTCGATTATTCTGGAATAATGCAACCTTTATACCCCATTTATTTTAAATGGGATAAAACCGGATTTAACCTGAAGAAGAGGTTAAATAACACACGTGTCATTCAGTTATTGGTTATCATTAATTATTTTTTTAAAAAAAATTATAAACAAAAAGATTTTTTTTAAAAAAAAACAAAAAATCCCTCCCTCTTTCCTCCCCCCAGCCACGACACCACCGGAACCCAAAATATCGCCGCCGACGAGTCACACCACCCAGAACGCCGCCGTCGACGAGTCATCCCACCCAGACGCCGACGCCGACAAGCCACCACACCCAGGCGCCGCCGCCAAATCACGAAACCACCAAATCACGCACCTCCCTTTGTCCACGCACGAAACCACTCATACGCCGCCGCCGACGAGCTATCTCACCCAGGCGCCGCCGCCGCCGAGCCAAAGACGGGGGGGGGGTTGATGGAAGCGACCAGGGGTTGGTTACAGGGGGTGGGGGATGACAGCAGCGCGGGGGGAGGGGGGAGCAGGGGTGTGGGGCTGGGGGGGATGACAGCAGCGCGGGGGGAGGGGGGGAGCAGGGGTGTGGGGCTGGGGGTGGGGGGAATTTAATTTTTTTTAATTTATATTAATATATTAATTAAAATTTAAAGTTTTAAAGAAAAATTACCAATTGTTCAGGTAACCGGTCATTTGTCCTATTTAAAATAAATGGGGTATAAAGATTGCATTATTCCAGAATAATCGAAAGGTTGCATTATTATTTGCGAATCGCCAAAAGGTTGCATTATTCTAGGCAATTTTTCCAAATGAGAATGAAACAAATGAAATTTGTTGGAAATTAGTGAAATGAGTATGAAAGATATGTGAATGTGTATGAGTTATTTAAATGAGTATAAGTTACTCAAATTAGTATAAATGAGAGAAATAAATGTAAAGAAAAAAGGCAAATTCTTATATGCGGTTGGCCATACAGTCATACCATTAACAAATGATATGACAAGACTATTTAGTAACCCATACATTAGTCTTTCAATCCCTAAACCTATCAAAAATAGCCAGTATACCCTCCTCTTACTAGTTAGTAATCTCGCACTTCAAATAGTCTGTAACCTCGGTCGGAAAAGTCTGCAATCCCTCCCCAAAGAGAATAACCCCTAAAATAGTTAGTAACCCCAAACAGTTAGTAATCCCCTTAAATAGTTAATAACTCTCAAAACACTTGGTAACGTACCCCTAAAATAGTTGCAAGCCCCTCTAAATTAGTCATTATTGTGTGCGAATTGAAAATGAGTTATATCGGTGTGAGCTTTATAAATGAGTACAACTTAGCAAATGAGTAAGGATTTGGATGTAACTCATTTGGATAAGGAGTTAAATGAGAGTATTATACACATTTGCATCTTTTCACACTCATGCCATAGTTTAATCATCAATAAACACTTTTGCATATTACCATTTTCTGGATGTTTTTTCATTATCATAAACCGAATCAAAGACCAATTCCTGCAAAACTTAAACAAACGAAGATTAATTTCGTTCATCTAATCATGCAAGCCAACGTTAGAAAAAGAGGTTATCCCATTTGCTATTTCGTGTTGTTGCGGAGTTTACAGTTTTCAAAGACTTCAATGGAGGCGTTGCATTTGTTATAAGAATAACAAGAAGCAAGAGGGATTCGGGTATATCATCACTCTAAGGCACGAAAACTACGCTTTTTAATTAGTTTATTTTGCCTTTTTAGGATCACCAGGTTAAACGAAATAACTAATGAGATACAATGGAGTAAAACAATTCTCTTCTATGATCTTAGAATTGAATCCTTAAGAACTTGTGTTTGATGTGTTTATGAGAAACACTTAAGAAAACTGATCAGAATTTCTGAAGCAAGCAATCCTTTTTGTTGTGTCTAAGGATAGAGTGAACCTCCTCCTTTTATAGTCACATGTGCAAGAACCACCATTAAGGACCTTTAATAGGATCCTTAATTGGGTCCTTAAATAAGAGAATTAAGGCCAGCAATAACCATGCACTGCCTCCTTTTCTCTTCTTTTTCCACAAATAAATCCTACACCTCTATTAATTTACACCACATGTAAGCTAACTAAACTTATTACCCTTACAAATGTTCCAACAGCATAAAGCCTTCAGCATGACGTGATTTCGGAAAGGGCCAAATAAGTAATTACCGCTCTATAGTCTATCCCATTCCTTTAGTTTTTTTTAATGCATAAATTATCCTTGGGAGTACACAGAGGTGTGTAGTCCTAACTATCTCAAGTGTATCTTATAACATCAAAAAAATCTTTTACAACATATTAGTATACAATAATCCTCTCTAATCACACCGCTAACGAAATTACAAATATAGCCAAAGCAAAATGTCCGAACAATAATGATAAATATGAAACTGGAAAAAAACTAAAAAAATGGGGATGAGGAATTTCTGCAAATTCGCAACGAAAATTACATGATGATATTTTAATTCAAAAAATATTCTTAGGTACTTGTCTCTATCGAATTATCAATTACTTCATCCGTTTCTTTTTGTTTGTCCAATTTATTGTAGCTTCAAGCCTCCAAATGGCAAGGATGATGATATCATAGGCATGTGGGTACAACAATTAAGGAGTCCACTTATTTTATAGTAAATTTGGTCATTTAAGTAGGTAAAAAAATTATAAGGTACATGTGGGGACCAAAAAGTTATCGATAAAGTAGGGGTAGATGACTAATATAACTTTTTCATATAGGGAAAGATGAAAAAAATAGTACAAATAAAAAGAAATGGACAAAAACGAAAAGTAGGACAAACAAAAAGAAACGGAGGGAGTACTCAATAACTTTTACACACACTTTTTAACGTAAATCTAGTTCAAACAGAATTATACGTATTATTAGAAAGACTTATGTTAGACAACCTATCCATGAGCATATAAGATAGCATGTATGGTATTTTAAGTAAAAACTGTAAAATGTTGACATAAAAGTTCAAGGTTTTAAAAATTTTAACACCTTAAACTTTCAAATGAAAACCTCTCCTGACAAGATTTTAAGTTAATATATAACTCATTGTTTTAATAGACCATCTATCACATCAAGACTTACGCTCATAATTATGGGAACCTGTTTATTTTCAAATAATTTGTAGTACTAACAACTACAATATGTATTTACCTTCCAATGACAATTATAAGGAATTTTGTTCTTTGGTTGGCGTCCATTTGGGGGTTAATAAAAAATATTAAAATATATTTAGAATAGTAAACAAGTAGTAGATATATGCGTCTACCTTGGTTATGTAACTAGATTATGGATAAATGTAAATGCATTACAATCAAGTATCTAATTAATTTAGTGTTGTTTCCTAAATAGTTTTTCCTTTATTGTAAACTTAAAATTTAAAGGTAAATTATAGGAGAGATTGAATAGGAGAGCTCAAGCATAATTTTGGAGAGCACTCAATAGAGTAACTTTGTTTGAGTAACATAGGAAAGGATATGATGTAGGAAACATGTCTTTTGATATCATCATTGATAAGAGGCTTATTTTAGTATTGTTTCGAAACATTACATGGACCTATATGCTTTATTTATTAAATGGCTTTTTTTAAAAAAAATTGGACGTTAATAATTAGTTGATTTTATATGAAGGCATCGTGGTGGAAAATAGATTTTTTAAAATTACTGCACAATTTTTATGAGGATAGTAAAGTTAGGTGTCCTACACTTTTGATTGTGCTTTTCTCATAAGATAACACATGATACAATACTAAATAGCATACTCATTCGGTCATTCCAACATTAAAACCTCTTTTTAAAACATATAAGTGCATAATAGTCCTCTATATATAGAGTGGTAGTTTGTGACCATATATAAAGGGAAGGTGTTATTTGTTGTAGTGAGACAAGTGAAAGCAGATGGGCCACTTGCCATAGAGGAAGGCAAAACCCTCTATTGGATGTACATCTTGGGCTAAACTAAGCGCTAGCTGATGTTGTTTTTAAAATTAAATCGATTACAAGTATAATCTAGTCTCTCGGCTATCGAAGGATGTGTTATACTATTCCCATCTTGATACCATCGAAGTTTTTTCTATTTCTACATCTATTTCTTCCTCACTTTTTTTCGTTTTTAGGGTTTATTTCAGTTTCTGGTAAGAATAAGTGACGACATTCTGTCGAAAGCCAAAGATACGAACCATCTTGGAGTGAGCTGAGGAGAAGAAATTCAATAGAAAATAAAAACTCCTTAAGAAGTGGGAACCCTGGAGCCGCGGGAGTTTTCTATTCTGTTAGTTTTTCGCATGTTAAAAGGGATGAGATGTACCATTTGTGATAGAACAATCGTGAGAGAATTCATTGCGCTATTGAGATATCTTTGTATGTATATATAGATAAAGTTGTCTCTCACCTATTGCACTTGCCTTCCCCTTAAAAAGTAGTATTTAGTCAAGTGGTAAGTTTTGATTTTATGACTTTGATGATCCGATCAAACTCGTGCGCTTTAAAAGTGTGATTTCCAATATATTTCTCCATTAAAGGGGCCTTTTCTACTAATTAAATTGAGTCGATTTAACCTATATGATGTTCTAGTGTAGAAGGAGGATAATTTTTTTTAAAAAAATAGATACAGGCCACGTGGCACCCACACTTTGGAGTCTAGACCATCCATATAATCCTTTTTGATAAGCCGCGGCTTCCAAAGTACCCACAAAAATGGACAAAATAAAATACTCAACACAATTCTGTGACCCAACAACAATTTTGATAGAGAAAGGCATCAAAAAGATAGAATGTGAATGTTGTCTTAACCCAATTTCTTACGAAGAAATTATTATTTTTGTATATAAAAACCCAAATTTGTTTTTTATAATAAAAAGAAACGAATGGTCAATAATAAATTGGCCTTCTCTGCCTTCCTCCCATTCCAATTTTGTTCATGTCTTCAAATTAAACCATAACAACATCAATACCACCCTCAAACAATCCTTCGTTACCCTCTTTCTCCCACCTTATCCTATCCACCAAGCACCTTCTTCATCCCCTTCTTATTAGCTTCTACTATTATCTCTTTTCTCTCTACTTCCTTCCTTATTATTAAGCATGTCTTACTCCTTCCACAATATCTTGTTCTAGATACACATTTCTTCTTATACATCCTATTGCCTCCCTCTATATATCTATCGAAATCGCCTCGAAAATATACTTTCATGCATGTTTTTGTTTTATATACTTGGGTTTTGATTGATATTATTCATTTGTTGAGAGAGAGCTTGAAGAGATAAAAAGATAGTATATAGTAAGATACATGGCTCCAAAGGCAAGCAAGGCTAAGCAAAACAAGGCTAAAGGAGAAAAGAAGAAGAAGGAGGAAAAAGGTATGTATGGTACCTAGTTGTATAGCTCTTCATTAATTTCTTCCATCTATAGCCATATTTTGGGTGTCTAGAAAAGTTGTATCTTCTTGTGTTGCGATATTATATTGCTGACGTGTCAGTGTAAAAACGTAATACTGTAAAACTCTTTTCAAGCACGTATCGAATAAATTTGAATTTTAAAGAGCCTGTGAATTATGGAATGTAATTTGGTGTATAAACAAAATTCTTCTTATTTTTTCTATAGTTTTGCCGATAGTAATTGAAGTAAGTGTTGATACTCCAAATGATGGTCGAGTTACTATCAAGGTACGTATATATATTTCTTTTCGTAAATTGCAATAAAAGTCATTTGGGATTTTCTTTTAAAAGAAAAAAAGTTTAAAACAGAAAGAAAAGTGTAATTTGAGGATGAGATTTTTGCTAAGTTATGTGTGGGCACTTTTGAATGTAGGGGATATCTACTGATAAGATTTTGGATGTGAGAAAGTTGTTAGCTGTGCATGTTGAGACATGTCATTTGACCAATTATTCTCTTTCTCACGAGGTTCGTTTGTTTCTCCTTACAATTTCCTCATTGTATTGTATGATATGTAATTATATATGTGCTTCCTTCATTTCATTTCTTCTTCCTGTGATGAATATATATCACATAATCTGACCAATTAATTAAAAGTAATTTTCCTGCAATGAATCGTACAATATTAATATGATAAAATGGTTAGTAGTTGAATGAAATTAATAGGATAAAATGTTCTCCTCAAGTTATCTTAATACTACTTGTAAGTTGTAAGGGTCTTTAGAGCAAACTTTAATGCATTATAATGCACTAGAAAATGCTAGTTATAGTTCAAGAAATATCTTTATTACATAAAGGGAGAGAGGTGGACAACAAAAAAGAAAATAAGAGAAAAAGAAAAAATATACTAACTATTTTACTGATTTAATAATCAAACGTTCCACTAAATAAATTTTTAATCGTTTTCGATCACACGCATTGCAAATACTTTTTCAGGAATACTTTGGGCTCCATTGATCAAATATAAAAGGCAACATTTTTTGAAATTATATTTAGTGATATATTTCGATACTTTTTCAGATATCGATTTTTATTGCTTTGAATTGATTTACGTGTGATCCTATATAGTTTTCCTTATATTTAGTATCTAGTATTTACTAAGTAGAAAAAAGAAGTTTTTTCTATTCAAAACTAGTGTTGGTCAATTAAACAATGATTTTTGCTATATTTTTTCTCCAATATAAAATTAATTATATCACAATCACACTTTTCAGTAACCTCAAAGAAGCATTCATATATTCTCAAAAGAAGCACTTATACTATCTAAAGATTCAAAATAACAAAAACATTTATTTGTAAATATTACCTTTAAAACCACGAGCCATGCTAAAGGAACTAAGAAACATCAACACAATGTGCACAATTTGGGCAATACAAACCTACATCTTTTGACTTCTAGAGTCTCTTGTAGTATGGTCCTAAAAGAAGGCATTTAATGTAATCAAATGTCAATCTTGTAGTATGGTCCTAAAAGAAGGCATTTAATGTAATCAAATGTCAATATGAGCTATTTATTAGTAATCCATTTTTTAGTTGATAGGACATCTTTCAAAATAAGAAATCAACAATACATCATTCAATACCAACTATGAATAATATTACCAACATCTTCACAAAATTTGATGATGTTGCCATATAAACATGAATAATCTTATGAAGAAATTTTCTTAGAACAAAATATAGATGCACCAAATAATGTTTTATGCAAAACTTGAATCAACTATCCATTTTCCATCAAATTAAATAGAGAGGTGAAATGTAAGTTATGACCTAAATTCATTTGGGAAAACTAGAAAAACTTTCATCTATAATCAGTCAAATTCTCTTTCAATTTATTTTACGTATGCCTCTCATTAGAGAAACTAAGGCCCTGTTCAGTTCACCTTAAAATAATAATATTCAGTAAAAATAAGTTCAGTTCAGTAAAAATAAGTTCAGTTCAGAAAAAATAAGTTCAGTTCAGTAAAAATCAGTAGAGCAAAGAAGAAAAAACAACATGAATCAGTAAAAATTAGTTCAGTTCAGCAAAAATAAGTTCAGTTCAGTAAAAATAAGTTCAGTTTAGTAAAAATAAGTTCAGTTCAGCAAAAATAAGTTCAGTTCAGCAAAAATAAGTTCAGTTCAGTAAAAATAAGTTGAACTGAACAGGGCCTAATTTGGAAGGAACAATACTGAACCCTATCCATTCTACAAACATGGTTCTAGAATGACTATTAGTGTTAACCATTTTTAATGATGTTGATGGGATAGTGAAGCAATGGGTGAAAATCGTGTTGATGAACCATTTTATCTTTTGACTCCTAAAACAATTACAATTTTTATTCCCTTTGTACCACTATGGATACCCAATGATTTTAAAACATTGGTCCATAGTGTGTCCCTTTCCCTCTATGTCTTAACTTGTTACAAGAAATAAAAGTTTATTTTTATTCATAGATGGAAGTGAGTCCATAGTCAAGATGTTTGTATTAGTACAATCAAATCAGTATTCAATCCTAGAAGAAATTGTATGACCTTTTCTTCGTTTTTAAAAAATAGCAAGTATTTAGAGAAAATTAAATTTACAACTAGCCAAAGCTTCACATTACAAGAAGGAAAATTACTCAAACATTTCAAAGCATCATTTTCAGTATAGCACCACAACATCATTTTTTTGTCTTAACTTCTCCAATTCCTCCTTTAATTGATGACTCTAAGGTTCATTATTTTTCACAAAACTTTACAAGATTTAGGACCAATGATTCTCAGTCGATTCTAGACCAGAGACAATTTTATGGCTTTGATGAGTTTAATAACCAACTTATGAACATATGTAGTCACAAATTCATCATTGATGAAAACTAACGTTGTTAGTTTCAAGTTTTTCCTTTCTATGAATCCAAGCTTATTTTTTGCTCCTAACTATCATCTTACATTCAAAGTTCAAATCAGTAAATTCTTTCCGTTGAGAAACACAAATATAAGAGGAGTTGTGGAGTTATCGGCAGCAAGTTTTGAAGGATTGTTGAAGCAACTACCTCCAATCATTTGACATCGCCATTTCAAGATAATTTAGAAGCATCACAAGAAGATTAATGTCATACACTTGAGAAATGAATAATGAATCAATCGCATAAGATTCGCCAAAGATTCATATGAGAAAAATGAAGAATCACACTCATAATTCACTTACACAAAATCACCACATATAATTGTTGATTAGGATTGAAATAGAAATATATTTAACAGCTTCAAAGAGGTCGGATTGCTAAAATTTGCTCTAATACCATGAAGTTAAATTGAAATGTCTAGTTAGACATATAAGAGAGAGAAAAGATTGAGACTTGTGTCTGAGCTCCAAATTTATATTTTATCAATCTTGCAAAAAATGACTCATTCACAAGAGGAAATAAGATATTTATACATATTGGTTACTATTTAAGCTACACACAATAAAGCTTATAGAACAAGTTACCAAAGAAATGAGAGTGAGGGATAGCTCAAGTGGTTAAAACTTCCCTCCCGATTTCAGGAGATCCTGGGATCGATTCTCATCTCCGCCCTTATGGCTCTCTTAACACCAAAAAAAAAATAAGTTACCAAAGAAATAATATCAAACTAACTGTAAACACATACTCCATTATAATCTTGAGGGAGTTGTTTCGAAAATTAACAATTAATTAGATTGTTGTCTTGTACTCCATATATTGTGGTAGAAAATTATTAGACAACGTATGTCCTTTTCTTTTAGATAGAGCATAATTTTTTGTCACTTTTTAACAAAAAATTGTAAGAAAAGTAAATAACGAACAATTTAATAAATCAAAATTCAAGCAACCCAGGGAAAGAATCGAACCCACAGATTTTCTCCAAAGATTGTTGAAAGAGAAGTTCAAAACTTTTTGGTGTTGGAAGGCCCCGATTTTGAACAGGCCAAACATCATGACTTCATGATCTCGATAAACTATTCATCCACACACTAGACAAATATGAATATTTATAAATAACCACAAACAAAATAAAAAATCAAATGAAAGATAATGACCAAACCTATGGCATTACAAATATTTTTTTGACTCATGTACTTATGAAACTTTTGGCACAAACCCATTTCCTCTCCGACACTGTAGACAACCATAAAAAAGTAATTAAATTTTACAGTATTAGCTCTTTTGAGCTTTACCAATAAAATTTCAAAATCATATAAATATGTGAAAATATTCATTTGAATAGATAAACTCTAACTTTTGACGTAGAAACTTCTACTTCTTGATTACATTCTATCTCTTACAAAGCATAAATACCACACCTTTTTTTTTGAAATATTGTCCGAAATACTATATAAATGCCAACATTGGTGTTATAAAGCATCACCTACTTTTAAAACTAAAATCAAGCAACAACCAATCCCAATATTAAGGGATTATTCTTTTCGGCATAAAGTAGCTGAACTGAATTGAACTAAACTGAACTGAACTGAATTGAACTGAACTGAATAGTGATATGTGAGGGTAAAAGTATTATTCAGAGTTGAGCTGAACTGAACTGAAAATAAGTTGGGGAGAACAAGCCCTAAGAAAAGAGCGGGCTGTATATAGTAATTAGTTTAATTTATTTAGTGACCAGTTTAATTCATCTAATGACCAATTTACTTCATTCAATAATCATATTTCTCATTCATTTAGTGACTAGTTTAATATAATCGGTAAGTTTGCTACGATTTTTATATAAATTGTTTGTTATAGTTCGAGATACAAAGGGATACAAAGGAAAGAGAAAAAAAGAAACGACTAGGTTGATGCAGGATTTTTAGGGATAATATTAGATTAGACTGAGACGGAATAAACCTATTGGAAACATTTAAGTTTGATTTGGTCTAACTTTATGTTGAAATTAGGCCGCCTATTCTATTTGAGCTTTTGCAAACACAATGAGGATATTTGACAAACGATTTTAAATGCTTTTTTCATTGGTTTTTCGTTTTTTTTTATTTCGTCAAACAACAAAAAAAGTATTTTGGTAGATTTATGACTTTTATAGTAGTTGAAATATAGCTTTTCACCAAAAAAAAACTACTTTTATCAACTTTTGGCTTTTGCTTCTATTTTGTATCAAGACACCATTCATGAGCAAAAAAAATATAGTCCCTCTCTCTACCACTTTCTCACTCATGCTAAAATACTTTATCATGTTTCATGACAAATTTGATCATATGCACCCCACTCATGATCAATTAATTACTCGTGTATTTGAATTTTTTTTAAAAAAATATACAAAAATGTAGCAAAGTGGTTGTCTATTTATAGATCTCAAGAAAATATAACCATTGGTATTATATATATATATTTTAAACTTTATAGATTTTCAGATATTTTATTTTGAAGTTTTAAACAAAAATCTGACGCCACATGACACTGTGTGATTGGGGCAATTTTTGATTTTCTCATGAACTACTTGATCACAACGTGATCTATTTTTACTAATGAATGTAGTGTTTTTTTTATCAGGTCTCATGAACAATTTTTATTCTGGTTGCTTTTAACAACCAACACCACATTCACTTTTTTGAACAACTAAAAATTACACAGACAGTCAAAGAAGCCAATGATAACAGCCGGTCAAACCACCACAAAAGCCACTAGCCAACAATAACCACTACTAGTCAATAGACAAACACTCCGTTAGTATTGGGTCTAGTCTGTTCAGGTCAATATGTTTTGGGTGGGGTCCTTTCGGGTCTCGAGTTGATTTCGGGGTATCGATTTCGGGATAATGTCGGGGCTTTGGTTGGGTCAGCTTTACCAGGCCTAGTTGAAATGCACCTGAAATTGATTAGTTATCCGAAATTGAAAAGGTAGGAACCGAAAGTAATAAATTGTTAGAAACTGATAAGGTAGTTGATTGAATAAAGTAGCTATTTGTATGAGTTGTTTGGTAAAATTAATAATATTAGTAGTTTTAAATTTGCAAATATTTCTTTAAAAATAAGATAATGAACAAAAGAAATTTTTTAGCACCTTAAAAGATACATTACTATATTGATATCTCAATTAAAACTATTTTTAACCATCCTAAATCTTATTTAAGGTATACATCAAATAAGTTTAAATATTTCAGGATCCTAAATATCCATCTCTTTAAGGAAAGGAAAAAAAAAGAAAAAAAGAGAAAACAAAGTAATTTGTAGTATCCACTGTGTGGTATTTTTGGTTGATTTGGGAGGAATCAAATGTTTGGTTAGTAATTAGTAAGGGAAAGGAAGGGGAGGAAAGCAGGGAAACGTAATTTGTTTTTTTTTGTTTCCAAATACCTACGATTTTGGGAGGAAAGGAAAATAATGATGTAATAATATCCTATTCCTTCCACATCCTCTGGTTTGCCATCAAATCCCTCTTTTTTATTCATATCAATTTTTTTCTTCATCTAAATATATATTAAAATGCACGTGTCATTCCATGTCACACATTGACAAGATGCCACTGTACCTCATACATGTTAATATTCTACCGGCTCTTTTAAAATAGATTTCAAGAGGATTTGAATTCATTACCTTCTATTTGAAAAGTCATGACACTACCACTATGCCAAACCCTTTTTTGATTTCAAAAGCCACTTTTAATTACTACTCCCTCCGTTCCAAAATGTTATACCCATTTGGAATATGGTGGAAAACCAAGGCAAATAGAATCATAGGAGAATCTTATGTTTATTTTAATATTTTTCATGTACTTTTTTTGTCCTTATTAGGAAAAGTAAGAGAGAGAGATTCAAATGTGGGGACCATTAAAGTACAAATGAGTAAAAAGTAGGTAAATGTTTAGATATTGAAGGGTAAAATGGGGAGAAAAAATGTATATAAATAGAAAAGATTCTATATGGGTATATCTTTTTGAAATTGCCTAAAACGAAAAATGGGTATAATATTTTGGAACGGAGGGAGTAAAAGTTAATGACTAATGATTATAATAATGCAATTAAAGTCTTCTATCTCTTACATGATATCTAATACTATTAATGATTTCAATTTTTTTAATTAAATTTCTAACCCTTTATCTCTCATCTAAAGTGTTAGTATTCTACCATCAGACAACATCTTTTATTTGTAAACAAATTCCAAATTGAACTACTGAGTCTTCCCACTAATTAGAAATTTGGAAAAAATAAATTCAAACCCAAAGGCAGAAGATGTTGTTAGGGTATATATTTTTGATATGTAGCATTGTTTAGCCTATAATAGTAGTAGATATTATTTCAATTATCTTTATTTTCTAGAATACAAAACTTTTTAAGAAAGATAACAAATAATGAAAATTTATAAAAACATTACATTATATTTGTAGTTAACTAACAATTTTTTATACCAAACTTATTCAATAAAAATATCAACTTCTTATTTATTTATAATTTATAATTTAAAGAATTTCTAAAAGCTATATGTTTTAAATTATAGTTTTAAACTAATAAATTCAATTACTTTGAAACTAAATTTAGATAATTATTGCAAAACACATTTTTTATGCTTTTTTCTAAATACGAATTTTTTTTGATAGTATACTATAAAATATTCGTGATCTCTAATAACAAAAAATAATTTTAGTTCGAGATTAAATGAAATTAATTTACATCTTTATTAATTTCACTTAAAATTTAAAAGTCAAATAATATACCATAACCCGAAACATAGCCGAGGCCAATAACTAGTTTTCTTTCATTTTTTCCCATCCAAATCCTCATTACCAAATCTCGCTCCTTTCTCATTTATTCTTCATATACTTTAACTTTTTTCTCAATCAAAGAGATTACAGATAAGAAGAACAAAAGAAAACGAAAGAAATATATTATTTAAAAAATAAATTATGCATATCCTATATTCCTATCCCAAAAAACTCCCATATTTTTAATTGAAAAAATTATAAAATGTTGGCATATGTAAAAACAGGTGAGGGGACCGGAGCTAAAGGATACAGTGGAGATAGTGTCCCTAAAACCATGTCATCTCACCATCATTGAAGGTAACCATTTCTGATTTCTCTATCCTCTAATCATCACACCATCGCATTTTGTTTTGATCAAATCTCATAACTCTTTTCTCTGCAAATAACAGCGGATTACAATGAAAGCGACGCCATTGCACATGTCAGGCGTCTCCTCGACATCGTGGCTTGCACCACTGCATTCGGGCAGAAGGTGGCCCGGAAAGAGACCGGGTCAAAAGAGCCCGACCCGATTGAAGGCAGTGAAGCTGATAACGGAAAGAAAGAGGGAGTGACGGTGACGGCGACGGAGAAGGGGGAGGTGAATATGTGTCCGCCGCCGAGGTTGGGGCAGTTTTACGACTTCTTCTCTTTCTCTCATTTGACTCCTCCTATTCATTGTTAGTTTCTCTTTTTCCCCTCTTTTTTGTTTTTTTTTGCTTTGTTTGGTGCTTAATTGTGATCAATTTTAACATAGAAAATGGAACTGAAATTGAAAATGTAAATCTCTATACTGTAAGGGAAGAGGAGTGGGACACCAAACTTAATGTATTGCCTAATTTACCCTTTGTTGTTTAATTAATAATTTACAGAAAAAAAAACTGAATCAAAATACCAAAACTACTATGATATAATTTTTGCACACATTATATGTATATAAGGCTAGTATACCTGAAATTAGGAGTCCTTTGGTAGAATTAATTGAAAAAGGTAGCAAATTTGATACTTTTTTCGTTTCTCAATACTCGCAATATTAGCATAGTAACCACTATTCATCTATCAATCTTATACTTCTGAAGTAACAAAATGATCGCAACAAGTCACTTTGCACACATTTTAAAGAATCGATTTAATGGTGTAAACAAGCAAATTAGCCAAATCCATTTTAAGACTAGTAATCTATAATTTCATTCTTACTTGTGTTAAAATTATTTTGCCTAATTTACTAGTTTATACCATTAAATCTCTTCCTTAAAAAGCGTACAAAATGACTTGTGGCAAACATTATGTTACGGAGGAAGTATTATATTCTTTTCGAAATGTATAAGAAAAAATATAGTCAAGTAGGGTCTTATTTGATTCGTCTTAATGCATACTATCACATTATCAACTTTTTATGATTTTTACTTTATCAATAATTAGAGATATTAAAGTTCAAAGTATTGCATTGATAGTGTGCAAACAAGAGACGTTGCCAGTATTGCGAAACGGACGAAGTATTAGAGTTGAAAAGTTCAAAATTTAAGTGGCCTTATCTTGAAACGTTGGTAATTTTAATGTTTCAATGCAAGGCACTTTATTTAGAAAAGTTGTTATTTAAGATAGTTGCCAAACCGTTCTACTCATTTAAGTTTAAGCTTAAATAAGTAAGTTTCTTATCATTTAAGTCACCTTATATGTGTTGCCAAATACACTCTTAATAATGCCGGAACGTCTCAATATATTTAGCAATTAAATGATGGGAAATTCCTAGTTTAGCAATTTGCGGGAGATTTTTTTTGTTTTATTGCGCAAACGTACATGCATATTTGATGACAAATTTTGTAGGGTGAGGCCATGTTCTGTTTATTTTATATTTATTGAAGTGAACTTATTATAGGGTATGTTCTTTTCAACCTATAACCTTATTAAAACCTATAACCTTATTTGTGAAAGGGTCAAACCTTAGTTTTGCTTATGAGAAGAACTTATTAAAACTTAATAGTATTATTAGAACTTATTTCAACTTATTTTTTAAAATAAGTTAGAAAGAACATAACTTTTTATTGAACTTTACTTGTATCGAATTGAATAATGATTAGAACCTATTTCTATTAATTCTCCATTGTTTTTCTTGTTAGTCGTTGATTTTTACAGAACGAAACATTTTTGTATCTAACTTGTGAGATAATGTAAATCTCCTTAATTGGAGTGATTTCATTAAATGAATATATATAGGGTTTACAACCTAGGGTTTACAACCTAGAAGAGATAATTACAATCATCATTATTAATTAAAATAATATCTACGATATAACAAAATATCTACAATATATACGAAGTGAATATTAACATATTCACTATCACACCCCCTCAGTCGGAGCGGGAGGAGGACGAACGCGCAGACTGGATCTGAAGTCAAGAAAGAGCTGTCGAGGTAGTCCTTTCGTAAAAATATCCGCATAATTGTATGACGAAGGGACGTGAAGCACTCGAACATGACCCATAGCGACCTTTTCGCGAGCAAAATGAATATCCATCTCAATGTGTTTGGTACGCTGGTGATGCACAGGGTTGTGGGAAAGGTAGATAGCAGAGATGTTGTCACAATAGACAATGGTGGCCTTACGCAAAGGACAATGTAACTCAAGGAGAAGGTTGCGGAGCCAACAAGACCCACCAACAACGTTGGCCACGCCCCTTACGTGGGTTGCCGTTTGGCAGACCAAGAAATGAGATTGTCACCAAGGAACACACAATACCCGGATGTCGAACGACGAGTATCTGGGCACCCGCCCCAATCGGCATCAGTGTAGGTTACCAATCCAGTGGGAGCAGACTGATATAGATGTAGACCATGATCAAGTGTACCCTTGATGTACCGAATAATACGCTTAAGAGCGTTATAATGAGGTTCCCGTGACACACTTGCTGAACGGCATAAGCAATGTCAGGACGAGTGAAGGTGAGGTACTGGAGAGCCCCTGCAAGGCTGCGGTACTGAGTAGGGGTAGAGATAAGAGGTCCATCAGAGGCACTGGGCTTGGCATTCATATCAACAGGAGTGGCAACAACCTAGCAATTCGCCATATTAGCACGCTGGATGATTTCCTCGGCGTACTTTTTCTGGCATAGAAACATGCTCGTAGGAGTGTGCTGAACTGAAATGCCAAGAAAGTAACTCAGCTTCCCAAGGTCAGTCATTGCAAATTCAGCTTTGAGAAGTGAAACAATGCGGTCACGAAGACCATCTGAGGAGGCTGTCAATACAATATCATCAACATATAATAGCATATAAGCAGTGTTAGCACCAAAATGATATATAAATAAAGATGTGTCACACCCTATATGAAGCAGGTACTGGGCGAAGCGCTGATACCAAGCTCGAGGAGCTTGCTTCAACCCATAGAGAGACTTACGAAGACGGCAAACGTAAGATGGTGCATTAGGATTCACAAAACCCGGAGGTTGATGCATATACACTGTTTCATTGAGGGAGCCATGAAGAAATGCATTCTTCACATCGAGCTGGTGAAGGGGCCACTTCTTATCCAGAGCAATACTCAGTACAGTCCGGATGGTGGCCGGTTTGACCACGGGACTAAAAGTCTCATCACAATCAACCCCAACCTGCTGGGATTTGCCATTAGCAACCAATCGCGCCTTATAACGCTCAAGATCTCCTGTATCCCTATATTTATGACGAAATAACCACATACAACGAATAATATTGACCCCAACCGGTCTCGGAACAAGTTCCCAAGTATGCTGTTTAGTAAGAGCATTAAATTCCTCATGCATGGCGCCATTCCAATTCGGTTCTTGGAGGGCCAATTTGGGACCTTTGGGAATGGGTGAGATGGTTTGGGCGAGCATATTGACGGGTTTGTTGGGCTTAAAGATGCCGTGTTTAGCTCGGGTCATCATTTGTGGGCTTGTGGGGATAGGAGGAGGGATATGAGAGGAGCGAGGGGGAGGAGAGGCGAGGAGGGCTGCTGGGAGGAGTATTGGGCTGCGGCCCAGGCGAGTGGGGAGGAGAGAGCCTAGGATCAAGGAGAGCTGGTGGGCTAGCTGGGAGAGCAGCTAGCGTGGGCAGAGAAGGCCCAGAGAGATGCGGTCCAGTAGGGAGCTGCACAGGCGTGATGGGAGGGACGGTTTCAGGGTCCGTGACACGCGACCCAAGAGGAGGAGGAGTGGAGAGGATCAGAGTCCAAGAAATCATATTCTTTGGGCTGGAATTTGCTTAGGTTTGAGAAAGGAAACTCAAACTCATGAAAGGTGACGTGTCTAGATATAATGGTTTTATTTGTGGACAAGTCATAGCAAATATAGCCGCGTTGGGTAGTCGGAAATCCTAAGAAGACGCATGGGGTGGTGCATGGAGCCAATTTGTGAGGAGAGACGGAGGATAGATTAGGATAGCAAAGACACCCAAAAGTGCGAAGATGATCATAAGAGGGAGTTCGACGATATAGCACGTCGGTGGGAGTTTTATTTGCGAGAGTTTTAGTGGGCAAGATGTTGAGTAGATAAGCAACGGCAACTAACGCATAGACCCAAAAAGAGGGGGGAAGGGAGGCTTGGAGGAGGAGGGTACGTACAATATTATTAATAGTGCGAATCATTCTTTCAGCTTTGCCATTTTGGGAAGAGGTGTAAGGACAAGAGAAACGGAAAACCATGCCATTTTCGTCACAAAATTGGCGAAATGGAGAATTATCGAATTCACGACCATTATCACATTGAAAAGCTTTGATATGTTTTTCAAATTGAGTATATATGTACGTACGAAAATTGAGAAATGTGGCATAGACTTGGGATTTATATTTAAGTGGATAAACCCATACAAAATGTGAAAAATCATCTAAAAGCACAAGATAATATTTGTGACCAAGTTTACTAGTAATAGGAGATGTCCATAAGTCTGCATGAATAATATCAAACGGAGAAAAAGTCACAGACATAGATGTATAAAATGGAAGTTTAACATGTTTCCCCAAAGGACAAGAATAACAATGTGAAGTGTCACGCTCCTTATTACAATCTATGGATTTAATTGTGCGAAGATGATTAAAAACATGATGGCCGGGATGGCCGAGACGGCGATGCCACGTAGAAGGAGAAATAGCAGCAAAAGACTGAATGTGGGAAGCTTGAGCAGTAGAAGAGTCAGAAAATGGATAGAGGTCCCCCACACTATTGCATCTCGTAAGAGTTGTCCCCGTTCGAAGGTCCTTCACAGAAAAACCAAAATGGTCAAACTCAACAGACACGGAATTGTCACTAGTAAATTTCCTAATAGAAATTAAGTTTTTAATAATGTCAGGAGCATAAAGAACGTGTTTAAGATGATAGGGATGGTGTGGGGAAGGTGTTTTGGTGTGACCAAAACCACGAATTAGAATACCATTGCCATTACCAACTAAAATGCATTGAGTAGTGCTCAAATTAAACAGTTTATGGAAATTACTAGAATTCTGAGAGAGATAAGAAGTCGCACCTGTGTCTAGGGGTGTTAATGAGCCGAGCCGAGCCCGAATACTGACAAGCTCGGCTTGAGCTCGTGAGGCTCTACTCGCGGCTCGGCTCGAGCTCGTGGCTCGTCGAGCCTTAATATATGAGCTCGGCTCGAGCTCGTGAGATTATACTCGCGGCTCGGCTCGAGCTCGTGGCTCGTCGAGCCATATCACGAGCTCATGGCTCGTTTCTTACCCACTCACCCATCATATGATTTTATAACTTGGTTTCCCTCTTAGCATTGCTAAGATTTCGATGTGGGACTCTATAGTTTGATGAAGAAAAACAAACTCATCTTATAACTTGGTTTCTCTCTTAGCATTGCTAAGATTTCGATGTGGGATTCCATAGTTTGATGAAGAAAAACAAACTCATCTAACTCATCTTATAACTTGGTTTCCCTCTTAGCATTGCTAAGATTTCGATGTGGGACTCCATAGTTTGATGAAGACAAACTCATCAAACCCATGTTATAACTTGATTTCCCTCATAGCATTGCTAAGATTTTGATATGGGACTCCATGTTTCTTTTAATTTATCTAACGTATGCTTTTATAACTTTGTTTCCCTTTTAGCATTGCTAAAATTTCGATGTGGGACTCAATGTTTTGTTAAAGAAAAAGAATCACTCGACATATGTTTTTATAATTTTGTTTTTTTCTTAACTTCATTATAATTTTAATGTGGGACTCATGTATTAAATAATACTTCCAGCCTTGTAACAATAAAACTCTAAGTGCATTTAAATAATTAATAATTAAATAATTGAATACTTTAAAATATACTTTATTCCTTTTGTGAAGAAAATTGAGTATAAATTTTGTATACCAACCAAGGAGGTACAAAATCAAACTCTAAGTTGAGGAAGTAAAGGACTAGTAGCTATTTATAAAGAAAACAAGGTTGATGCTTCTTTTCTTAGCCAATGTGGGACTTTAGTTCTAAGAGAATAGTAAACACTTTGGTAAATATATGATATAAAAATAATTCGAGCCGCTCACGAGCTTTTCGAGCCGAGTTTACTCTGGCTCATGTATCGTTCATTAAAACTCGAGCCGTGCCCGAGCTCGAGTCGAGCCCCACCGAGCCGAGCTTTGACCGAGCCAAATTCGAATAGCTCGCGAGCAAGCTCGGCTCATTAACACCCCTACCTGTGTCCATGTACCAAGAGTCATCCGAGGATTGCAGCGACATGGAGTTGTATGCCTGGCCAGTTCAGTGGGGGTCATGAGAGGCCCATAGGGCTGGTTAGGAGGCGCCAGTGGAGGGGCAGACCCCATTTGATGAAAGTAGGCCTGCTGGATGGGAGGAGGCCCAGACTGGCGCGGCCCAGCACCGAGAAGGCCTGGGTGGCGCGGGTAGGCGTGCGGCCCTGCTGTTGTCGGGTATGGGCACGCTGGAGAGGCCCAGCCCATGTGTGATCCAGGCCACGCAAATTGGGGCGTGTGAAAGCCTGATGGGTAAGATTGGGCTGGTTGCTGCTGTTGGCCCACTGGGTTAGAAGATGAATTTGTTGATTGTTGCTGTTGACCACGACCCTTGCCACGACCCTTCCCACCACGCCAACCACCCTTGCCCTTCCCTTTGCCGCCACGTCCCCCACCATTATGAGTAGTTTCCGGTGGGTTGGTGGTGGAAGAGGGAGATGAAGATTGGGCAAGGAGAGCGTGGCGGGAGTGATCCCCTTGTCGCGATCGTCGAGTCTCCTCCAAAATTAATTGGGAACGAGCCTTGTGAAAGCTAGGAAGCGGGTCGGCTTGTTGAATCATAGTAGCAATTGTATCAAATTCACCTTTTGTAAGCTCTGAGATTAATTGTAACACCTTCTTGTGATCCGAAACCGGGTTGCCAACATTAGATAATTGATCGGCAATGATCTTGAGTTGTTTGCAATAGTCAGACATATTCGAAAAATTCTCGAGACGAAGATTAGAGAATTGTTCTTCCAAGTACACCGCTCTAGTGTTCTTGTTGTCATGAAAAATATCCTCAAGACTTTTTCATAGTTTGAGTGCGGTAGCCCCGGGTTTCATGATGGTATAAATTAGGTCTTCATGAATTGTTCCGTAAATCCATTGTTTAACTGATGCATCGATGCGTTTCCACGTAGCATCGTCGATGTCAGTAGGGCGTGCAACAGGGGAGTCAACGTGGTCGAGCACGTTGTATGCACAAGCATGGATATGGAAGAATTCAACCCAAGCAGCATATTGGGCTGATTCTTGATCAAGAACGATGGGGATGAAGTTCCGTATATTATTAATATGAAAGAGAGAGGGAGAGGAAGAAGAAGAGGAGGGAGGTTTTGTGGCGTCTGTCATGGCGGAAGGTGGGTGGCGCTGGGCTGTGACCTTGGAGCAAGAAGGACGGCAGGCGGCCTAAACCCTAGGCGCCGAAAAGTGGTTAGGAAAAGAGAGGGAGGAGATTGCTTTTCCTAAGATAAATCTGATACCATGTGAGATAATGTAAATCTCCTTAATTAGAGTGATTTCATTAAATGAATATATATAGGGTTTACAACCTAGGGTTTACAACCTAGAAGAGATAGTTACTACCATAATTATTAAATAAAATAATATCTACGATATAACAAAATATCTACAATATATACGAAGTGAATATTAACATATTCACTATCATAACTGAACTCATTTTTACTAAATTAAACTTATAAAATTAAATATTATTGTTGCACGACAAAGTGAATAGGGCCGAAAGTTATTTACTAAATATTATTTTTGTATCCAACTAATGCTCGATTAACTTGTGGGATATGCATGCTATGGTACTTCTCATTTTTATCTCATTACTCTCTTAATGAAGCTTCAACTTATAGCTCATAAGCAATTGAAGTGGGGATCCTCTATCCCATTTGGTGTCTCATGACTCTCATCTAGTGTCTCACTTTATTTTTAAAGGGCCACCTTACCCACTTTGATTATGCAAGATATTTTATTTTAGATGGATGAGGTGATGAATTTAGAAGAGAGTGACATATGATCTCAACCCGCTGAAGAGAGCCTTAGAGCAACCTTTGGTTGTTTTCCAAATTGGTCTTGAGAGTGATCACCAACATAGTCGTACACCATTTTTGTAGGGGGAAAGAGGTGCATGCTCTATCATGGCCTCCCTAAAGGGCTCTAGTTTTGGAACAAACAAGAAAAGAAGTATAATCATCGGTTAGCTGGATGAAGAAGGCAAAAGCAATAGCAATAGCAATACTGCAATAGCAATTTTTCAATGGTAGAAATTTATCATTTGCGTGCTTCCAAACTATAGTGAAATAGCATTTCTCAGCTTATTTCCCATCTTAAACATTGTTATAAGAAGTAAGAAGTCATTGCTCACTTTAGTTTTCAGCCACATAATTTTTTTCTTTTGCTACATTCTGTATGATTTACATTCCAATGTACTACGATTTTTATGTCTCTTTCCCCTATAGATGTCTCTTGAAGATCATCTATGTTGTATATTGATATCTCTTGTAGATATTAGGAGATCTAACCGCCCATTTCTTGAGGACAAAACAGAAGACGATTTTTTTCAAATTGATGTAAGCATTTTCGAATTCGTTCTCTACTATTTGATTGGAAACCCACAGGTGTTCATCCTGTCTTTCATTTAGAGTTTTTCCTTGGCCTGATATGAGTTTATGATGTATATTTTAAGGTCCGTGTTTGTAGCGGAAAGCCTATGACAATTGTGGCTTCGCGAGAAGGCTTCTATCCTTCAGGACGAAGACAACTTCGTTGTCACTCATTGGTTGGCCTACTGCAGCAAATAAGTCGTGTATTTGATGCGGTAATATGAAGTGACTCTCCTGTTGATAGATTTTTGTTTAGTTGTACTGTTAAGTCTCTTAAACTTAAACTTCTACCACTTTATACAGGCATACAGGGCTCTTATGAAAGGGTTTACAGAACATAACAAGGTATATAGACTTTAGTATCATTGCCATAGCTTTTTTTTATCAAGCATTGCATGTATAATATACGTCTCTGCTTTCAGTTTGGAAACCTACCTTATGGTTTTCGCGCAAACACGTGGGTTGTCCCTCCAGTGGTTGCTGACAACCCTTCTGTTTTCCCACCTCTTCCCGTGGAAGATGAGAACTGGGGAGGGAATGGAGGTGGTGAAGGAAGAGATGGGAAGCATGCTCAGAGGCAGTGGGCAAAAGAGTTTGCAATATTGGCAGCAATGCCTTGCAAAACAGCAGAGGAGAGACAAGTACGAGACAGGAAAGCTTTTCTCCTCCACAGCTTATTTGTCGACGTTTCAGTCTTTCAAGCTGTAGCTGTTATTAAGAACATTGTCGAAAGCAAGCCGAGTTCTCCTTCTCTTGATGTACACAAGAAACAAATTGGTGATTTGCTAATTACAGTTACTAAAGATGTACCTGATGCTAGTACAAAGTTGGACAGCAAGAATGATGGCAGTCAAGTTCTTGGATTGCCTCAAGTGGAACTTGCCCGTAGAAATTTAATCAAGGGGATAACGGCTGATGAGAGTGCTACTGTTCATGTAAGTGATTTTCCATCTTGTGTGTAACTAGTCTATGATGATCCTCTATAACTAGGGCTCATGTTTTCCTAGAAAATGATTTACATGATCTAACTCTCAAAGTCTTTATCATGTTAGGATACTCCTACACTAGCTGTTGTGGTTGTTAGGCATTGTGGCTACACAGCTGTTGTGAAAGCTTCTGCTGAGGTAAACTGGGAGGGAAAACCTATTCCCCAAGACATCGAGATTGAGGACCAACCTGAAGGTGGTGCCAATGCTTTGAATGTAAATAGGTCAGTGCATTTAGTTATTTCATACAAGTATTAGCTATCTTTCTCAGAATATCTCAGCATTTGTGGCTGTGAGATTTTATGTCATATCTTTTGGTTGTTTTATCAGCTTGAGAATGTTGTTGAACAAGTCATCATCACCATCATCTACTTCTGCTCAGCGATCACTAAGTACAGACCTAGAAGAATTGCAGTCAGGTAGGTCTTTGGTGAGGGAAGTGATCGCCGAGAGTATTTCCAAGTTAGAGGCAGAAAGTACTAAAACTGTGAAGTCCATAAGGTGGGAGCTTGGTGCTTGTTGGGTGCAACATTTGCAAAGTCAGGCTTCAGGAAAAGCAGAGTCCAAGAAGACCGAGGAGGCTAAGGTTGAGCCTGCTGTAAAGGGTCTTGGTAAGCAAGGAGGACTATTGAAAGAAATTAAAAAAAGAATTGACGAAAAGCACAACAAAAATGAACCCTGTAAAGAAGTTGCTACAGATAACCAACTAGACTTGAGCAAGAAATCGGATGCAGCTGATCCAAAGGAACTGGAGAAAGTTGCTGCAGAGAGAGAAAGCCTGTGGAAGAAGTTGATATCTGAGGCAGCCTATTTACGCTTGAAAGAATCAGAGACGGGTCTTCATTTGCAGGTCATTTCTCTAACAATATATCCGATATTTTCAGTTCCCCTGCTTTCTTGTGATGCTATAAGTTAAATGGGATGTTCTCCTATGTTTTGATTTACGCTATGTAGTGGATAGCCTGAACGGCTGGTGAGGTGATGATGCATTCTGATATTTTACCATTTACACTGTCAGGCACCTAATGAACTGATTGATATGGCACATAAATATTATGCTGATACAGCACTTCCGAAGCTGGTTGGTCCCTCTACCTTGATTGTTTTTCTACCTTCACTTTATCTAAGTTTATGATGTTAATTATGACTTTCTTCTATTGGTTAGGTGGCAGATTTTGCCTCTCTGGAGCTTTCTCCAGTTGATGGAAGGACGTTAACTGATTTTATGCATACAAGGGGCTTGCAAATGTGCTCTTTAGGTCGAGTGGTAATTCTTCCATATAATATGATAAATTATGTACAATATTTATGTAACCTTATTATGATTAAAGCAACGTGCAATTGTATATTTATGAAATAAATACTTTTAGCAAATATTTATCAGTTATAAAGAATTTAAGAATGTTTATATCGTAAAAAGGGAAAATCATATATAAAGAAAATCTTTTGGACAACTATCTTTAGTTTGAAATGTTAGGTTGAGAAGAAAAATTAAAAAACCATATAAAATCTTTCCCCCACAATTTTATCTCACGAAAAATATTTGATAAAAAAGTATCATAAAGTGGGATAATTCTATAATGGCTACAATAAAATGGTAGCCACTATAAGTATTTAAATCTAAACCCTTTATTTGTTGTGGGCTCATATTGACCATTAATCCAAATGATTTAATAAAAAAAATAAAGTCAATTTTTTGGAAGTTAATTATATTTAATGGACATGATGATTTCTCCAAAAATAAAGGGTTGAGATTAAAACTATTACAATGGTTACAATTTTATTGTAGCCATTGAATAATCTTCCCATAAAGTGTCCCAATTAATCATAAAAAATGCAGTATATAATATTTCATACGATTTAGAAAGTCATATCGTTTTCTTTTCCCCCCCTTTTATTTTAGGATAACAATCAAATAAACATTTCTTTTTGTCTCCATAGTAAAAAAATTTCTTTCTTTTTTTCTTCTCCACTTTGGAATTGGCGGGAAAGCGGAGGTTATTTTTGGACAAATTTTGGATCTCCTTTAGTATATAGTAATGATACTTGTGTAAAACTGCTACGTTTTTCATACTACTGCAATAAACAGTGCTCCTCTAAATTGACATAGATAATGAATAAATAGGAGTTAATATCATTCCAATTGCCATTCCAAAAGTAATTACTAGTATTTTTGGTAGTAAAAGATATTTTTGGCTGGAATTATTCTTAGGCAATTTTTAAGGTATATCTTCGTTAAATTCCTTTTGACTTTGTTCTGCTGAGTGATGAGCATGTTACTAGCGGCTGTAGCTTAGAGTGTTTGCCTCCCTTTCTAGGTTGAACTTGCTGACAAACTCCCACATGTACAATCGTTGTGCGTGCATGAGATGATTGTTCGAGCCTACAAGCATGTATTACAAGCTGTGGTTGCCGCAGTTGATGATGCTGCTGAATTGGCTGGTGCAATAGCAGCATGCTTAAATGTATTGCTGGGATCATCATGCTCTGAGAAGGCTGATGAAGAAACTGTTAATGATGATAACCTGAAACAGAAATGGGTCAAAACATTTCTTTTGAAGAGGTTTGGTTGGCAGTGGAAAGAGGAAAGCTGCCAAGATCTTAGAAAATTTGCCATTCTCCGTGGGCTTTGCCACAAGGTTCTATCTTGTAAACCATGTTATATAGTTAGCAGCAGTTTGATCGCTAAACACGTTTCAATTTTTTAAAGTTGCAAATTGCAACGTTTTGATTTCCCAACTTGATTTTTTTTGAAAATTATGTACTAGTTAAGTTTTAAGAAGAGGATATTTTGACAACATAAATTGATATAAATGCAACCTCCTACATGCTAACTTTTTTTCAAACATGTTAGTTAAAAAATACAAGTGACGCTTAGTATATGAATAGTGCACATGTCAAAATGTGGCAAGTACATAAACGAGCGCTCCTGTTTCGAATATCTTAAACTTTTGGATTCATCTTTGACAGGTCGGGCTTGAGCTTGTTCCAAGAGACTATGATGTGGACAGCAACTGTCCTTTTAGGAAGTCAGACATCATAAGCATAATTCCAGTATATAAGGTACAATGAAGAGTGTTGAAACAGATCACAATCTCTTGTATATCCTTTTGTATTGCTTACATTTCAGTTTGCTTCTGCAGCATGTTGCTTGTTCTTCTGCTGATGGACGTACACTGTTAGAGTCATCAAAAACATCCTTGGACAAAGGAAAATTGGAGGATGCTGTCACTTATGGGACTAAGGTTTCGAGCATTTTCTTTGTCATGCAAATTTAGTTAAGAAAATCTTCAACTAAACCTGATGTGTGTGTTTAATGTGAAGGCACTCTCCAAGCTTGTTTCAGTATGTGGTCCTTATCATCGCATGACAGCCGGAGCATATAGTCTTTTAGCTGTAGTGCTCTACCATACTGGAGATTTCAATCAGGTATCACTAAACTAAAGGCTGTTTGGTAGAGAGTTCTGAAGGGAAATTAGAGTTTTAGACCCCATTTAGAGTTTTGACCAGATGTGTGGTAAAATGAGGTTTGCGAAGAGGTTTTGCAACCAAAACTCTGAAAATGAAAAAGCTGCATCTTCAGAGTTTTGTAAAACAATGAGTGTGAAAGACCATCTTGCCCATTATTACTTCCAAAAAGTATCTTTTTCTATTTTTGGCCATGTTATCAACTATTCCTTAATCTTACCACTATTCTTTAATCTTACCAAACACTTTTACAAAAAAACAGTTAATACAAACAGTTGATCAAATCAACTAATTCTACCAGCTGGTCAAACCAGTTTATATACCAACTATCCGCTATCCGCTGAGCACCAAACAAGGCTGTCTTTAGAGTTAAGGAACTCATTATATGCTCCCTCTGTCCAGAAATAATAGTAATATCAATAAATTATACTTGTAGTTAGATTTCCAAACATACCCCCACTTACTGACTTACATGGAGTTTCCATTAGAGAGGTCGGGAAAGAAACTACTGTTTCAGAGGCTAGTATTCTAGTAAAGTCATGGGGAGTGGGGATATGTGTCAATAAATTTCAGAGGAAGGGAATATGATGACTGACTGATTCTGCATCAATGTGTACTGCATGCTGACCCTTGAGGCTCATCTGGGTTTTTGTTGATTTCCTATATGTATCAGCATAAGCCCTAATCACTTTTGGAGCCTTACCAATAAATTAGAGAATTTATATGCAACAAAAGATACTCTAGATTCTCCTTCATATCTTCTGACTGCTTTAGCATAAAGCACTTTAAATAGTGTCACTGAAAAAACTACTTAGAATTTTGTCCCTAGCAGCAGCAGCTTCATTAATATTATGTGTCTCAAAAAACAGAAGAAATGTCAATCCATCAGCTACTTTAGCACTATTAGATAATTGTCTTGATTGATCTCTTTGATCTCTTTTAGGCTACAATTTACCAGCAAAAAGCATTGGACATCAATGAAAGAGAGCTTGGACTTGATCATCCAGACACGATGAAAAGTTATGGAGATCTGGCTGTTTTCTACTATCGTCTCCAGCATACCGAACTGGCCCTAAAGTGAGTTTATATCTGCATGTGGTTACTCTGATAAGTTAGAAAGAGTTGTATATTGGCTGCAGTTTTTGCAATGTTCCATATAAAACCTATCCAAACACAATCACAACTTTTCATTCCAAAATAGAAAATGAATATAGAAGTAATTAGATTTTGGTCTGAAAATTTAGACCATTGGTTTATACAGAGTTTCAGCCTTTCAGGTTTGGCTTGAATCTAGCGTTGTGATCTGTGTACTGAAGCCCGTGCAGAACTGCAGATATTTGATGCTTGATATTCACCTAAATAGCCGTCCTAGTCACTTATATCTGAGTAGACATACCTTGTAAGCTTGTTTCATGTTTCTCTTGGCGATATGCCTTAGTATATATTACAGATGGCCCTCATAATATAACTGAATGATTGTGGATGGCACATTTAATGTACTTCCTCCGTTTTTTTTACTTGCACCATTTCCCACTTTTGGAAGTTGCAAATTACTTGCATCATTTCCTTTTATGGCAATATTTTTCTCTCTACCTCTCTCCAATCACATGAGTCCCCTTTTTCCACTCTCTCTATCTCTCTCATCTCCTTAATTTATGTGCCTAACCTCAATGATGCAAGTATAAAAAAACAGAGGAAGTATATTCCATGTGTATGCCGTCCTATGTAACTTGGACTCTTCATTTTATCTCAAATACTCATGTTGAGCTTTCAACACTCTGGCATGGGTATGTGAACTCTGGCAATTTATATAGAACCAAAACATGGAAGATTCATGGAATAGCCAAGTCTGACACTGACACATATCCATGTCTAATATAAGTTCCTGCGTCTAACACACTTGCCCTCAAGTTTCCTTAAAAGGAACTAGGATGTCATCCATTATGCGTTCTACGACTATTGTGCATAATAATTTTTGCTGAAAATTGAAGATTACACCTTGCCTTCATTGTTTTTGCTGATCTAGGTATGTCAATCGTGCACTATATCTCTTGCATCTGACCTGTGGCCCTTCTCATCCAAATACCGCTGCCACATATATCAATGTGGCAATGATGGAAGAAGGTTTAGGGAACGTTCATGTTGCATTAAGATATCTCCACGAGGCTCTAAAGTGCAATCAGAGACTGCTTGGAGCTGATCATATCCAGGTTTATTCTCTCATCCCTTCCTCTCGCTCCAAACATCAGTCATTGTTGTACCCAAACATGTTTAATGCAATTAAATATGCAGACTGCAGCCAGCTACCACGCCATTGCAATTGCTTTGTCTTTGATGGAAGCTTACACCCTAAGTGTTCAGCACGAACAGACCACTCTGCAGATACTGCAGGCAAAACTTGGATCAGAAGATCTACGAACTCAGGTAAATATATTTCAAGTCTTCAACATTAGAGCGTCATCCACTTTCTCAAGGCAATGACGTTTATCTATGAACTCATCGCAGGATGCGGCTGCTTGGCTTGAATATTTTGAATCCAAGGCTCTAGAGCAGCAGGAAGCTGCTCGCAACGGAACCCCAAAGCCAGATGCCTCCATCTCGAGCAAAGGCCACTTGAGGTACTCCAAGCATTTTGTCTTCAAGCTAGTATAACATGTCTTATACAATCATTTTTTTTTGTTACTTACATTTGGAATTATGAACTTATATAACAGTGTTTCGGATCTTCTGGACTATATAACCCCAGAAGCAGAACTCAGAGCAAGAGAAGCCCAAAGGAAACAAGCTCGTGCAAAGGTGATAATAGCTTATTATTATTTCACTGTTTCTTCTCAGCTGTGTGAATACTAGCATAAAGTATTAGATTGAAGTATTGAAATATGATATTGGTGAGTTAAATAATATACATACAGGTCAAGAGCAAAAGTGATCAAACTTCAGAAACTGTTGTAGATGAATCACCCAAGGATGAAAATTTATCACCTAGCTATCAAGCTGAGCTCAGCAGTGACAAAGAAAATAAATCTGAACCTAAGCTTTCTTCTGAACCAGCACATGAGAGAGAAGACAATCTCAGTGCCCAGACAGTCCCGAATGGCGATCTTACACAAGATGACAATTCAGATGAAGGATGGCAAGAGGCTGTTCCAAAGAGCCGGTCAAGCACGGGTCGTAAACCTTCTGCTTCACGAAGGCCAAGCTTAGCAAAGCTCAATACAAATTTTGTGAACCAACCACAATCACGACCTCGAGGGAAGGCTGCAAGCTATACATCTCCAAGAACTCCATCTAATGAACCTGCGGTTTCTAGTCCATCTGTCCCCAAAAAGTTTGCCAAGAGCACAAGCTTTAGTCCGAAGCAGAGTAACTCCGCCACCTCCCCTGCTGCAACTGAGAAGCCGCCTAACCCCAAGTCTGCACCACCAAGTCCAGCTTCGTTGGAGCAAGGTCCTAAACATTCAATTACTATTCATACAGCTGGAAAACTTTTTTCTTATAAAGAGGTTGCTCTTGCCCCACCTGGAACAATCGTGAAAGCAGTTGCAGAACAATCAACCAAGGAGGAAATCGCTGCATCAGAATCAACTCAATCTGAAGGAAAAGCAGCAGTTGAGATTGTAGATGAAGAAACTGCTCAGAAGCCTAATGAAAAGAAAGTGGAAGTAGCCACCGGTCTTGAAGAAAGTAAATCTGAAGATGACACAGAAAAGGTATTGACAAGTGAAGTTGAAATTAGCACGATCAAGGGTGCAAAGACCGATGTCCAAACAAATGCTGTAGTTGAAAATTTGAATACTGTATTGACCTCAGATTTGAAGGGGGATGAAGTTGATGAAAAGAGAGAAACTGAAAATGTCCAAGTCCTGGAATCAGAGGCAGAGAGTTCAAAAGGCGTTCTTTCCAAAAAAGAATTTTTGACCCCTCAGTCATCAGACTCTCAGCCGCTGTCTAGTGAAATCAACGCCGAATTGTCAGCAGAAAGCGATGGAGTTCTTTCTCCAACAGAAGGAGAAAAACAGGAAGGAGCAGAAGCTGGAAAGGAAACTGCCAAAAAACTTTCTGCATCAGCCCCTCCTTTTAATCCATCGCTCATTCCAGTTTTTGGGTCTGTTCCAGTTCAAGGTTTCAAAGATCATGGTGGGCTACTGCCCCCACCTGTAAATATAACGCCTATGATGGCAGTTAGCCCTGTCCGTAGATCACCCCATCAATCAGCTACTGCTAGGGTTCCTTATGGCCCACGGTTATCTGGAAGCTATAACAGGTCTGGTAACCGGGGGAAACCGCATAAAACCTGGAATTCACAATGGAGAACATATTGGGGATGTAAACCACTTTAATCCTCCTATAATTATGAATCCTCATGCTGCAGAGTTTGTTCCTGTTCAACCGTGGCTTCCTAATGGATACCCTGTATCCCCAAATGGGTATATGGGCCCACCAAGTGGGATACCGGTTTCTCCAAATGGCTATGCCACTATGCCTGCTAGTGGTGTTGCTATGTCCACCAATGGTTATCAACCTTCCTTGAATGGCATTCCAGAAGCTCAAAATGGGTCGCCAGAATCTCTCACCGGCTCTTCAGAGACCTTTGATGTTGCACCTGTTGAAACTACTGTAGAAAACAATGATGAGGTTGTGAATGAAGGAACTTCGGAGAACTCTATGTTAGAAGCAACAACTGCCTCAGGTGAACAAGAAGCAGCAGCTATACCTGAAGATGTGAATGGTAAAACTGAGACTGAAGAGTCTCCCATTGCAGAAGCAGCTGTATCTGATGGTGTTAATGTGGTGGCTAAAGAAAATGACGAGCATACAATAATTGAGGAGAAACCTAGTAAATGTTGGGGAGATTACAGTGACAATGAAGTTGAGATTGTTGAGGTTACTAGTTAAATGAGAGAAGTTTTTGATAGAGGAAATTCTACCACCATAATTCGCAGCCCTGATATGTGCAGCAAGCAGGTAACAAGTGAATTGACAGAAGCATATGTTGACAAAACCTGACTTTGTTAATGCAATGAATACACGATACAGATGCTTTTGGTTTAACTGCGGTTTGTAAACCAAGTGTTTTAAGTCTTTGACCATGCCAACAATGGAGGTTCAACCATATGATGGGACAACAACTGCGCCGCTTTTATGCTAGTTAAGTACAAATTATCCAAGGTAGTACCATTTGTGTAATATTTTGTTGATAGAATAATTTAATGTAAAAGGAGAAGACATGATAGAGCTGGATGAGAGTCAATTCTCTATTCTTTTTGGCAATTTTGCATTTTTTTCGAGTCTTTAGATGTGGCATAAAGGCCTTTGTGAAAGACTTCTTAACAGTGATAATATGCAATGCTGTGCTTTCAGTTGAAGATAATATTATCAATAGTTGCCTACATCTATTACACTTGCATTCAGCTTTGTATATAACATTGTGTATAACCAGAAAAGGAAGCACTGATAGTTGCAACCTTCAAGAGTCGATCAATCAAACAATAGCACATACTAATAGTTTACCTATCTCCATTCTGTAATGAATGTGGGAGAGATTCTGCTACATGTATCTCATTACAATACAAATTACTGATCTTCTGTTTCTCATATCTGTTGATTGCAACTACTAACAAGATGAAAGTCCTCGCCGCCAGTTTAGCGTCATCTGAATGGCAGCACAGTGAACGAGGGCTGCACCAACAACGAACAAGTGAAAGATCTGATGACTGTGACCTACAAGATCAAAGGCACCTGGTTTCCAACGCTCAGGAATTCTACTGACATAAAACCAAGCTCCAATAGCATACAAGACACCCATGAGTACCTCATACCCGAGGGCTACAAACACCTGTGGGTGACCCCAGTGCAGTGTAGCTGCATGAAGAGCGGGGATCAACCCAGAAAATCCCATGCTAAGAAAGAGGGATGCCCTAAAAGAACGGAAGCGAGGGGAGGAGAGAGACGGAGTGAGGAGAGTGATGATAGCAAGAATTCCAATAATGGTGATAGAAGTGAGGTAAAAGAGGCTAAAATTAGGTTGGCAGTAGAAAGTATAGTAGATTGGGGCAAAGAATGAGCAGATTATCATGACTGAGATTCCTGAATAGTCTAAACGCCAGAAGAATAGGTTCATGCGCTTTGAATGGCAAGCAAGGAGGTGAGAAACTGAGCTGATAACCAAGCAACACATCGCACCTGCTAGAAAGACGAACCAAGGCCACATCGGTAGGAGTACAGTATCTTCTCTGCTGATATGAAACCGCGACGGCTCTGAGAAGTGTCTAAAATGTGCACCCTGCAGGAGCGTAAGCATTGACATGACATCAGTTTAGAACTTGATCTGATTATGCATGCCTTCATGACACTTAAAACATGTACTTGTTCTCTTTTTGCACCAATTTTTGTGGCTGAGATATCCTTAATGCTATTCCGGTTTCCGAATATAACACAAACTTATATTCACCCAATCATGAAGAAATGAACGATTGATCTTCGTTAGGAGTACAAATACTATTTAAGGGATAAGTGCTTGGGGTGAAATCTGCAGCTAAGGGAATCATGAGTATTACCAACGTGCTGGTGAGGTCAAATTAAAATGAAAGGTCTAGCTTGTGCCTTGTAGTATAACGAGAACAAAGTTTTACAAACGAGCTGGTCCAAAAATTTTCTAAATTCAACCAAAAAAAAAAAAAAAATTTAAACATAAAGGCCATATGCCTGGCCTCACGTGAGCGACAGATAAAAACCAATAATTTACAAAAGTAGCTGTCAATATCAGAGACCCCATTTTTACTATTTGTATGATTGTATATTTGTGTATGTACCACCAGTTTACTCAGTGTGGGTCAAAGATTCACTAAGCTCACATGGTGGTGTGGGACATAAAAGTGCTAAAAATTATTCTCCCGGCTGAATCAAAGTTATCTTAAATCCTACTATAATACTCCTCTGTTTCAAAATGTGTGTCTATTTTTGGACCAACAATGTGAGAGCTTTTTTGGTCAAAATGTAGGCCTTTTTTTGGGACGGGGGGAGTGGAGTAATTAAATCTAATTAGACTTATGTTTACTCCTGAATTTCTTACTCCTGAATGGACATGATTTGTGTGTATTCTAACATATATTGTCTCATTATGTCACTGGTAGAAAAACAACTTTATTGTTACACCTATATTAATGCAGTTTCTCAAAGTGCAACAATAGAATATCGATTTATACGGTTTTGTAAATCAATTTAATCTTTTCACCGCAATTTTCTTTTAAACAACAACCACAGTTCGCATGATCATATTTCCAATCTGATAAGTAGGAGCAACAATAGTTTTACTAAATATAAAAATATTGATCCGATTTTTCTAAATATAAAAATATCGATCCGGTTTTTCTGAATATAAAAATTTCAATCTAATTTTTCCAAGAATACCATATTAAATCTAGTTGAACCTAAGTTATATACTCTGCCTTCTTAAACAAATTTTAACTTAGTTGTATAAACTAAGTTATGACAATGTACAACAAATTTACACAACCTTTAATAACTTTGAATAATGTTATAGTTATACTAAGTTCCAATGATACAAATATAATATTCCTTCCGTTTTTTTGATATGCACATTTCTCTATTTTGGGGTGTTTTTTAATTGGTACCTTTCTACCTTTTGCCATAAATGGAAGGTTAGCCTACTAATTATTACACTTCTCTCTTACTTTTTCTTTCTTTCTCTCTACCTTTTTCACTTTTTTCTTACTTTTACTAACTTTCTCTCTTACTTTTGCACTTTTTCATTGGTTCTAGTGCAAAGCCTTAGGTTCATATTAAAAAAAACGGAGGGAGTACTAAGTTCCAATAGTATATTATAGCTAGCGAGTCTTTTGAATGGTAATACATCAATCAGTAATTCAGTATGTCTCAACTAAATGTTGTATTAGAGAAAAGGTAAAACTCACCGGAGACGTATTTGTTGAGGCGTTGTTGGAGTCCATGGCCATCAATGGCGTCGCGACAACAGTAGTCCTCCTGGGCCCACAAAAACCAGATACTAAAGAATGTAAGATTCTCCTAAAATTTTCTGACCATCACATCTTAAGAGACTGCTACTCATGATACAACTCATACTAGTATATGATTGGTACTGTACTCAGTACTGATAATAGTACATTATACCTGTTTTTTAATAAAAAAGGTATTATTAAATATTAATGATATCTTTTACTGTATTTATTTTACTCCGGGAAACAAAGAATTTTATTTCATAAATTACATATTGGCCCGGCAATTCAGCTGACAAGCCCAACTACTAGTCTACTAAGTATCTTAGTTCAGTACACCGCCTTTCAATTTAAAAAGTACTATTAATAATCCCTTTCGGAAAAAAGGTCTTATTAATGATATCCTCTAGCCTTTTTTAAAAGCTGAGGTGAAAGGGAGAACAAAAATTAGCTGCCTTTCGTGGTCAACTTTTATAAAAATTCTAAGAGAAAATTTTGAATATTAGATTGACTCTAATAACACCGATTGATGCGTGATTCTCACTTTCTGATATAAATTTTAAATTTGATATCATTTACAAAATATATAAAGGTTTCATGTATTATTTCATGTATTATTTTCTATAAAAACAAAAAATTGAATTTAAAATATTATTGAATTTGTCTCAAAATATAAGTATATTACCTATTAGTTTTTTTTTACTAATTGAGAAGTAAAGATATTGATAGTGAGAATTGTGCATTGACAACTACTCCCTCCGTTCCCAAAAGTTGTTCCCATTTAGAATCTTTGACTTTGTATGAGTAGAGAGAATCTTCTAAATTATCCACGATATATAAGAAAAAATATAGTCATGTTGGATCTTATTTGATTCATCTCAATGAGTACTTTATTCATATTCAGTCATTAGAATTTTACAAAAATGCAATTGAAGATATTGATAGTCTAAAAAACGCTCGACAAACGTGCAAAGTCAAAGTGGGAACAACTTTTGGGAACGGATGGAGTATAAGCCTCAAAATATTGCATTTATTTTAGGAGCTGAAGTACAATAAAAGAAATTTTATGTCCCAAAATAAGTATTAAGACTATCCCAAAAATCCAACACATTTTCAGCTTAATTCAATGCCTTTAGCCTTTTCGTAGTATGCTAAACAATTTTCATTACATAACACTAACTTGTTGAATCTATAGAACTAAACTTAACTCTAAAGTTAAACTGAAAATAGGTCTAACAAAACTAGGCCTACCATGTAAGTTTGTCAAAGTACAAGCCCGACTATACGTCTCACAAGTCACAAATTCAAGTGTCGATGAAATCAATTTTCCCAACTATAACTAATATTCTCTCCATTTTTTAAAGACATAATTAACAGAAGTTCTGTCAAAGTCACAAAATCAACTTATTAGGTCCTTTTTGTTTTGACCGGATAAATCAGTTAATTTCAGTTCAACTTCATTAATCCAGTTAAGTTCAGTTCTAATCCATTAATCTCAGTCATTTCACTTCAGTTTAGTTCACTTTAACTCCATTAATTTCAGTTTAACTCGGCTTTGTTGATTTCACTTCAGATTAGTTCACGTTTAGTTTAGTTCACTCCAGCTCTATTAATTTCAGTTCAGTTTAGTTCAGCTCCATACAGTTCAAAAAGAATAGAGCCTTATTCCTCTACGTTTTTAGTTATTATATCGTGACTTTCTGCACTTTTCAGAAACTTTCTTTTGACCTCTTTATGTTATACTATATCGAAAAAATAATTATGTGAAATCTTACTATTTGATTCGTTTCAATATGTATTTTCACGATATCCAACTTTATATAACTTTAATCACATGCATAATCAAATATATTAATAATATTATGTAGAATGTACTATTAATTCGGGAAATTTCTTTTTATCCGGCGGAAGATGAAGTTAGCTAGAACAACTTCCATGTTTCTTGTTTTAGACACAAATATAAATCCTTAACCTAACATCACAACATGCTTTCTTCACTAGCAGTAGAAACTGGAAAGAAATTAGTAAAATAGGAGAGAAAACTATATCACTTTTTCAAAAAGAGCACCTGAAAAAACTGGAAACAACTCCTTCTCCTGTCGTATTCTCCGTCAAACTCGCCACCGCCATTGCTGCAAATATCAAGAATCCTCCTAAATGCCTATTATTACATTTCAACACAAAAAAAAAATTGCAAAAAATCGATCAAAACTTCAATCAATTCAAAAATGATTGAAATTCGAAATCGAAAACGATGAAGTTAATAAACAATTACTTACGTCCAAATGTTGAGCGTTTCATTGTGCCAAGAAAAAACGCTGAGAAACGTTTCTTTCAACGGCCATTCACAGCGATAGTAATCTAAGATGAACTCATTATCTTTCAAATACTCTGGTAGTTCTTCGTACTTGAGCAATATCTTCTTCTCCGCCACTCTTTTCTCTCTCTTCTTCATCGTCATCTTCTTCGTCGTTGTCGTCGTAACTTTTTGGATTCTCTCTCCTTCATTGATGATTTTCTCTGTTTTATTCGTACGCATCATCTCTGAAATTGATCGGAATTTCTGATTATTTCGCCGGAAAATATCACTTTCCCGGTGAGAATCGCCGGAATCTTGAATCTCCGGCGGATTCTCTCTCTTGTTTGTTTGAGTTTCTGTTTGTTTGTTACTTCTGCTGAGCTAACTATTTTGTGAGGATGATGAATTTTTGAGTTTATTTATAAAACAGAAAACAGAGAGTGAAAGAAGGCGTAAGAAATTTTTATGAATTTAACGACAAATTAGGTTAGTTACAATCTCGTAATGACTCGTCTATTTTATTCTGACACGTGGACGAATATGATTGTTTTTGTGAAACTGAAATGAATTGGATTTTGACACGTGTTTTTCTTGGTAGACTCGAGTATACCTGATTTTTTTAATTTAAAATTCTGGTTTCTATAAAAAATATCGATTCTATTACTTAGCTAATTGCCTACTGAATTCCTCTATTTTTTAAAAATTTGTAGTAATTCGACTATTACGCTTATTAATACACAACTTCATATAAAGGGTGCTCTACTCATGATATTGCTATATGTCCAGGTAATGGGGACTAAGGAGACTCGTGAACTAGCTTGTTTAGCTAGGGATGAGGACTAAACTTGTACCTTTCCGTTTATATATAATATTGCTATTTAAGTTGCCAAAAAAAAATACACACCTTTAACTATTAATGCTGATAAAAATGGTAAAAAACTAACAATTTGAGGATAGACATGGAAACAAATTCGATAATATATTGTTGTAAAAAACATAGAGGAAGTACATATGTACACATTTTATTTGATTACTTAGACAAAACTATAGTCAAAGTGAGCCAAAAGTTAAATTATGTTGATTTTTAAAAATAGAGGAAGTGTGATCTCGAAAGGTGGAAAATGGAAAATTTCAGTGAGGCTATGGGAGAAAGTATAGGAATTCCATTTTTGAAGAGTTTCTTTGAAAAAATAGAGAAAATTGTAAGAAAGGTAGTTTTTAATGTGGACTAAATTAAGTAAGTAATTTGTGTCACACAATTACTACAAATGTAATATTGTTAGCTTATTGCAATAAAGGTTTGCTTCTTTCGTAGGCAAAAAGCATGGGATTTTGGTTTTCACGTGGTTAAGAGCTAGCCTTATTTTCATGAGTCATGTAGTCATGTCTCATCATGAGATGGTAATGGTTGTCAAAAAAAAAGAAAAGAAATGAGATGATAATGTACAACGTATAGGGATGGTTCCATATAGTTATTTTGCTTTACGTTATTTCTCTCCCCCAATTTAGTTATAGGACATTTTACTCTCAGATGAAGAACGAGAAACATACTTAAAATGGGAGATAAGTGTATATGATAACATTTTGTCTATGAGGATGTGTTCATGTTCTGTCCGAAACGTGAAAAATACGTTGTGTCTGAAACAGACACATGACTTCCATAAGTGTTTATGTAAGAAAGATAATAGGTTTGAAATAGTGAGTAAACTAAGTACCTAACTAAAATCTTCTTATGTAATCCTATTTTTGACAAAAATGTCGCTGGTCTCATTCATCCTCTCCTTAACATTTTGTCTCTGTAAGGTGCAGATGTGCAAAATATAGAGGTATACTTCCTTTTTTTAAACAAGTGGAACATAGAGAAAGTGTGGGAAAACCAAGGAGGTTAGAGAGAGAAAGTTGGGGACCACAATTTAAAAGAGAAAGGGTACTTTAACTAAATAAACAATTGGATATATATTGTTGAGTAAGGGTAATCATGTAACTTTATCATTTAAAATGTCCTATTTTGAGCTTGGTGTCACTTATTATGACATTTTCATATTAGGAAAGTGTGTCACTTATTTAGAAACGGAGGAAGTATTTAACAATCGTCTAGTTGTCCTTGTTTAACGTAATTCTCCTTCCTCCTCATCATTCCTCTACAACTTAAGAAATATATATAGAATCTATACTTATGGTACAACGTTCATGTTACTATCATCCTTTGTATCTGTCACTAAAATTCGCGCCTCTAAAATGGTGCATTAGTTGTGGACGATGCAAGACATAACTGGATAACCAATTATGATTGACACTGATATGATAGGAATGTTAGAACTCGTAACCGGGAAAACCAGATGAACACATTATTGACAACAACGAACAAACCGATCCTCTAGGCGTGTACAGGAACACTTTCCCAAAAGCGATATTCCGACCCTATATGAAGCACGGGTTGCACGGAATTCACCTCCGAGATACAAAGAAGAAACAGTGATTATCACGCTCGTATGAGAATCACCAAATGAGAACAAATGTATTTGTGAATTTACTTTGATGATCAATTTAGAGATAAACCTTGGGAGTGCTTGTTAGAGAGAAATGAAATGAACTTCTTAACCTTTCATCTGTGATAAAACATCACATATATGCACGTCAAAAGTAAAGAAACGGCCAATAACCGCCCAAAAGCCAAAATCGCAAATGGGAGCGTCAACGGGCAGTAGCTCGTCGCGAGTCGCGAGCAGCCCATCGCGAGTCGCGACGGTGCTCGCGAGCCGCGAGCGATTGCTACCCCGTCTGCTTGCTTCGTGTGCTTTGGCTCATGTTCTTAATGCTTCAATGTTACATGTTTATTATACCATAGACACCAATGTGCATCCTAACGTAGCTTGAACAACGACACCATAACCAAGTAGTTCAAGTTAACGTTACATGAAATAAAATCTACCAAATACTCTAAATTATCCAACAATCCTCCCTCATTTAGAGTATTCTAAAAGATAATAAGCACCAAAACACCATCAAAGCAAACAACCTCATGCATCAATGAAAGTGTACTAAGACTTGAACTTCCACCTAGTATAATATACATTCCAAGTGTTCGTATCCGAAAGGTGTCGCAAGCGATTGAACCAATCTCAATACATAGTGGAAACTTGAAGATACCATACACACAAGATTAACTATTTGAACTCATTAAACTTGACACTTAAAGCCATGTGCCCGTATCATTAATAAGTGTATCATAGCTATGCCCCTATAGCTACTTGAAGCGGCTATACATCACACTTACATAGGTAGAACTCTTAAATAAACATGCCACTATGACAAGGCATAACAAGAGAACTATTAAGATTTACAACCTCTTATCAACATCATAGTCAAAAACAAAAAAATACTCGAGGATACTTACAAATGTTCTTCAATCATCAAATGAAGGAATCCCTCACTCGTGATTAACTAAGGGCTCCAATCCTAGACCGATTGTCATCCTCTTCACCGTATATCTAGCCAAGGCCTTAGTAAAACAATCAGCTAGATTATACGTAGTCCGCACATAGTCAACAGTGATAACACTATCCTTGATAAGTCCTTAAATATAGGAATGCCGCACACCAATGTGTCTTGACTTACCATTATAAACTTGACTATACGTCCTTGCCAAAGCTGCATCGTTATCACAATGTATCGCTATGGGCGATATTGGTTTTGGCAACAAAGGAATCTCAATCATGAGATTCTTTAACCACTCCGCCTCTTTACTAGCCGAGGACAAAACAATGAACTCCGAAAGTCATGGAGGAGTCTGCAATGCAAGTTTGCTTCTTAGAAACCCAACAGATAGCACCTCCCCCAAGTAGGAAAACGAATCCACTTGTGGAAGAGTGATCCTCTCTATTAGAGATCCAACTTGCATCCGAATAACCTTCTAAAACCGAAGGATATCCACTGTAGGATAAACCATAATATTTTGTTTTCCCCAAATACCTTAAGACACGACGAATAGCATGCCAATGCTTCATACTAGGGTTACTAGTATACCTACTAAGCTTGCCTACCGCAAATGCGATATCCGGCCTAGTACTCGTCATAGCATACATCAAACAACCTATGACCCGTGCATACTCAAGTTGAGATACCGCACTACCATCATTTGACATTAATTTCTCACTTGGATCCATAGGAGTTGATACAAAAGAGCAATCACTAACATTGAACTTCTTAAGTACTTTTTCAATGTAGTGTGTTTGTGATGAAATCAACTTTCCATTGCTTCTTTTAATTCTTATGCCTAGAATGACATCCGCTTCTCTTAAATCTTTCATGGAGAACATTGATGATAGGAAAGCCTTTGCCCACTCAACTTGTGATAAATCAGTCCCAAAAATCAACATGTCATCTACATATAGATAAATCATAACACCATGACCTAAGTCATCAAATTTTCTATGTACGCACTTGTCCGAATTATTCAACTTAAATCCGTTAGACAACACTACCTCATCAAATTTTTGATGCCATTGCTTGGGTGCTTGTTTTAGCCCATACAAAGATCTAACGAGTTTGCAAACTTTACCTTCTTGACCTTTTACAACAAACTCTTCGGGTTGTCTCATGTAAACCTCATCATCTAGCTCTCCATTCAAGAACGCTGTCTTAACATCCATTTGATGGATCACAAGGTTGTGTATAGCCGCAAGAGCAATCAACAATCTTATAGTAGAGATTCTAGCAACGGGTGCATATGTATCGAAATAATCTATACCTGGCTTTTAGGAAAAGCCTTGAGCCACTAACCGGGCTTTGAACTTATCAATAGTTCCATCGATTTTCATTTTTTTTGAAAATCCATTTACACCCAATAGGTTTACACTTGGGAGGCAAATCCGCCAAAACCCATGTGTTATTCCCCATGATGGAATCTATCTCATCATCAATAGCTTCCTTCCAAAAAGGAGCATCTTTAGATCTCATGGCCTCATCATAAGTCAAAGGATCACCTTCCACATTAAACACATATGGAAATTTAGTCAATATAGAACTTCTAGATCCTTCAACTAAATATACATGAAAATCCGGGCCAAAAGATTTCTCCTTTCTTGCCCTTTTACTTCTCCTAGGTTGTGATAAAGTCGATGCTACATTCTCATCTAGAGTTTGTTCATCTAATTCTTGATCATTTAAAGACCGATCAACTTCTTGAATAATGGTACTTGGAGTGACATCCTTTGGTCTAGGAATTGATGAATATCGATTTTCATCAAAGATTGCATCTCTTGACTCCACAATAGTGTGAATTGACCAAACGTCATTTTGTTCTATAACATAGAACCTATAGGCCTTGCTATGAATAACATACCCTATAAAGATGCATTCAACTCCCCTTTCACCTAACTTTTTACGTTTAGGTTCCGGCACTTTTATAATTGCCCTACAACCCCAAACTCTAAGGTAACTTAGATTTGGTTTTCTTTTGTACCATAATTCATAGGGTGTAACTTTGTTCTTTTTCATAGGAACGCGGTTTAGAATATAACAAGTCGTTAAAACCGCTTCACCCCAAAAACCATCACTGAAACCCGAATAGGATAACATAGAATTTACCATTTCTTGTAAAGTTCTATTCTTTCTTTCCGCTATACCATTTTGTTGTGGTGTATAATCCGCGGTTCTTTCATGTATGATTCCTAATGATTGGAAATAACTAGGATCATGGTATTCACCACCCCTATCGGTTCTAAACCGTTTTATCTTGTCATTTAGTTGCAATTCATCCTCGTTTTTATAGATCTTAAACTTATCTAGAGCTTCATCTTTAGTGAAGAGAAGTATAAACATAACAATATCTAGAATAATCATCTATGAATGTCATGATATACTTCTTATTACCTAAAGAAAGAGTGCTATGGAAATCACATAGATCACTATGCACCAAATCAAGCAAATTAGTGTCTCTTTCCACATTATTTGGGAAAGAATTTCTGGTTATCTTTGTAAGCATGCATGTTCTACACTTCTCTATGCTTGGATCAAAACTAGGAATTAAATCATCCTTTGACATAGAATATAACTTTCTAACATGACCAAGCCGATAATGCCAAAGAGAAGAACTATCATTAACAACGGAAACATTGTTTAACAAAGTATTCGAAATACTTAACTTGAACATACCATTACATAAATAACCCAAACCAACAAAAGACCATCCTTTAGATAAAATAAACTTGTCCGACGCAAATACCATTTTAAAACCTATTCGATTCAAGATAGCTCCCGAGACTAGATTCTTTCTAAGGTCCGGAGCAAATACAACCTTTCTTAAAACAAGAGACTTTCCGGAACTAAAATCTAGCTCAACTTGTCCTACTCCTAAGACTTTAGCAGTAGAATCATTGCCCATATAAAGAACTTCTCCTTCATCCGCCTCCTTGAAGGTCTTGAAGAGAGATCGTTCCTTGCATACATGCCTCGAAGGTCCCGAATCGATGTACCATGAACAATCATCCTGTACACAAAAGATTTCAGATTTCGTACACACATAATTCAAAACCAAATTAAGTGAAACTTGTGCATATGTACCTTGCTTGGGTTGGGTATGGCTTGACTCGCCTTTCCCACCACCATGCCCATTCTTGTTCATCTTTTTCTTCCAAATGGTGCAATCCTTCGTGAAGTGACCGAGCTTTCCACATTCCCAACAAGCTCGTTGTTGTCCTCCTCCACCAAACTTTGGTTTCTTACCATAGTTTCCTTTGGTGAAATTATGTGCCCTCTTCTTAGGATTAGAGTCGTTAGACTTTCCATCCTCCACCATGTTAATAGTATAAGAATTAGGATTTACCTCCTTTTAACCATCTTGAACCCGAATGCCCTCTTCAATCCGAAGATGAGCACCCAATTGTTCAATAGTCATTTCATCCTTCCTATGTTTCAAGCTATTTCTAACATCTTTCCATGAGGAGGGTAATTTGTCGATTATTGAAGAAACGAAAAATGTTTCATCCATACTAATATCGTGTTGTTTAAAGCTTCCTAAAATTCTTTGGATTTCATGGAATTTTTCCATAATTGGCCTAGACTCAACCATTTTAAAGTTATTGAAATTGCTAACTAGAAATTTCTTACTAGAAGCATCTTCGGCCATGTATTTAGACTCTAATTCATCCCAAAGAACTTTAGCGGATTCATAATATTGATAAATATCAAAGAGATCATCGGACATACCATTTAGAATGTGACCACGGCATATGTAGTCATCGTTCTCCCACTTCTTCCTCTTCCTCATAGCCTCAATCGTCTCATCATCCACTTCAATAGGCTTCGGGGATGTGAGAACGTACACCACCGCCAAAGAGGTAAGAAGAAAGTGTATCTTCTTTTGCCATCTACGGAAACCAACGCCTTCAAACTTGTCAAGTTTGTGGAAATTCGCTGTCATCTCACGAAGTGTAGCCATTTTTGAGTAATATCGCTTTTGGATTGTTAGAACTCGTAACCGGGAAAACAAGATGAAAACACTATTGACAACAATGAACAAACCGATCCTCTAGGCGTGTATGGGAACACTTTCCCAAAAGCGATATTCCGACCCTATACGAAGCACGGGTTGCACGGAATTCACCTCCAAGATACAAAGAAGAAACAGTGATTATCACGCTCGTATGAGAATCACCAAATGAGAACAAATGTATTTGTGAATTTACTTTGATGATCAATTTAGAGAGAAAACTTGGAAGTGCTTGTTAGAGAGAAATGAAATGAACTTCTTAACCTTTCATCTGTGATAAAACATCACGTATATGCACGTCAAAAGAAAAGAAACGGCCAATAACCGCCCAAAAGCCAAAGCCGCAAATGGGAGCGTCAACGGGCAGTAGCTCGTCGCGAGTCGCGAGCAGCTCATCGCGAGTCGCGACGGTGCTCGCGAGCCGCGAGCGATTGCTACCCCGTCTGCTTGCTTCGTGTGCTTTGGCTCATGTTCTTAATGCTTCAATGTTACATGTTTATTATACCATAAACACCAATGTGCATCCTAACGTAGCTTGAACAACGATACCATAACCAAGTAGTTCAAGTTAACGTTACATGAAACAAAATCTACCAAATACTCTAAATTATCCAACAAGGAACACCTCGACTTAACGATCCATCAATAATCTGAGCTAATAGTTGATTCCACTGTAAGAAGGATTGAATCCTCAAATCACTATAAGCCACCACGGCCGAATAATCTCCTTTGGAAGATGTACAATTAACTTTCTTACCCTCAATTTTCTTTCCATTTCACAGGCAAAACTTCCGATGCTAACCCGTCTATTGGCAAGCAGCCAAGCAGGACATAAAATGCTCCTAAACCTATACTTTGACATGGTTAAGAAATTTTGTGTTACGATCGATATTATTCCTCCGCTTTCGTCAACCCTTCACTATAAGACCTTCTCCACATGCAATTTTTCCTTCGTTCCCATAGAAAAGTCATCTCTGATCTCTGAAGTGTTCAAAATACGGGGCAATAATGCCTCAATCCTTATGATCAAGGGTTCATACCTTCCTCTTGTACGTTTAAAGTCATTATTTAACAAGAATTTATTTGTAACTGACTTTGTCACTATGTAAAGGGACTCAAACTTCAGTCATAATCTTGTTAGGGATATTTCTTTTTCCACCTGCCTGAACATATACTTCATTTGACAAGCTCAATTAAATTGAGGCAAGAGCCTTCAAGCATATATTTCAAAATTTCTCAATGGAAATAGTTGATGGTTACTTTGTATTTCTTCTCCATAATGTCCTCCTCCAAGTTATTTGAACCAAAAAAAGTATCTCATCTTCAACTTTTATAAAGCTTATTGTATTTAATAATAGTTTTCCTTTTAAAATAGTAGAATTATACATTTACTTCGCTTTCTCTTGTGATCTCTTCTCCTTGGTTTCCCCCCATTTCTTTCATGATATTTAAAGTGAAATTTGTTGAATCTCTTTCTGTTCTCTATCAAAGCTTTTCGAGATGATTATCTGTTCAATTGCTCAATTTAATGCATAACACTCATGGGCGGATGTATAAACTTTTGACGTGTATTGATAACTGAACTCTTTGACTTCTTTTTATTAGAGACTTATGAAAGTAGAGAAAAAAATAGTACACGTATATGTGATCCAACTTAAAAGAAAAGTAGATTGAAAACTGATAAAATAGGTTAATTGATTGTGTTGATTCTCATTCAACGTAATACAACATCTTTATAGAATCCTAAAAGCTAAGCAAAGCCTAAGCCTATTAATGCTAATCATTAAAACTAATTAATATAGAAGCCCATTAATTACAACATTAGCTATACATCAACACTCTAATTACAACGAGTACATATCATGGCCCAACACCCCCCCTCAAGTTGGAGCATGCGGATCATAAATGCACAACTTGCGCAGGAGATACAAAAACTGACGTTTTCCAAGAGCCTTAGTGAAAATATCCGCGAGTTGCTCGGACGTGTGGACGTGTCGAGTAGTAATCAGGTCGTCCATAATGGCATCTCGCACGTAGTGACAATCATCCTCAATGTGTTTCGTCCGCTTATGGAAAACTGGGTTCTGAGCAATATGCAAAGCAGACATACTGCCACAATAAAGAGGCATCGCGCAAGACTGGCGCACACCAAGACTCTCAAGCAAGGCCTTTAACCACTTCAACTCGGACGTGATATCGGCCATGGAACGGTACTCTGCCTCGACTGAAGAACGGGAAACCATTGGTTGTTTTTTGGTTTTCCATGAAATCGGAGAACATCCAAGAAATACCAACCACCCAGTAAGAGAACGACGAGTGAGAGGACAACTCGCCCAATCAGAATCACACCATCCTGACAACATCAAATCACAGGTAGAACTAAGGAGACTACCTTGCCCCAGCCGCCCTTTGAGATAACGGACAACACGAAGCGCATCATCCCAATGCTCCTGTCGAGGAGCCTGCATGAACTGCGCAAGAGTATGAACCGAGTAGGCCAAGTCGGGGCGAGTAAAGGACAAATAGATCAGACGGCCAACAAGGCGTCTATAGGACTCGGGATCCTCCAATAACACTCCCTGAGCAAGGGCAAGAGAATGATTCTGTTCAATAGGAAATGCGGCAGGTTTGGGCCCAAGAAATCCAGTCTCACTAATAATATCCAAATTGTACGTTCGTTGACATAGAAAGAGTCCATCTGGACCTCGTGCCACCTCAATGCCAAGGAAATATTTGAGCCAGCCAAGATCCTTCATATGAAAACAAGTACTCAAATACGTCTTAAAAGAGCGAATAGCAGAGGGATCATTACCAGAGATAATAAGGTCATCCACATAAATGAGAATCGAGAGCTGAGTCTTCCCACGAGTCATAGTAAACAGAGAGTAATCAGAGTAGCACTGAGTGAAGCCATAAGTGAGAAGAGAAGCTGCGAACTTGGCAAACCAGCATCGGGGTGCTTGACGTAGACCATATAGTGACTTTTTCAGGCGACAAACGGTGCCAGGGGTGGTAGGTGTGAAACTAGGAGGAGGTTTCATGTAAACCACCTCATCTAGGTTGCCGTGAAGAAAGGCATTATGAACATCCATCTGATGAAGTTCCCAGTTCTTGGCAGCAACAACAGCAAGAAAGGCCCGAACAGTCACCATTTTAGCAACAGGAGCAAACGTCTCGTTATAATCAATTCCCTCAACCTGATGGTTACCAAAGATAACGAGACGAGCCTTGAGGCGTTCGACAGAGCCATCTGAATGATACTTGATTTTATACACCCACTTGCATCCAAGAGCCTTTTTGTCGGGAGGAAGCTCCTCCATGACCCAAGTACCATTATCTTCCAGAGAAACAATCTCCTTGTGCATAGCGTCACGCCAACCAACATCCTTCATAGCCTCAGAAAAACCACGGGGCTCAACACCTGTTGTGACAGATGCAAGAAATATGCGATGTCGCAAAGAAAATTTTTCACAAGATACAAAGTGTGCTAAAGGATATGGAGTACCTGAGGAACCAGTGGAAGCAGAGGTAGACGAGGATGGACTCGATTTCCGTACCGTACCCGTAATAAAATCACGAAGCAAAACAGATCGGCGCTTCTCCCTGCAACCGCGGCCCAGAACAACCTCCTCCACATTCTCACAATGACCCACATCCACACTGGGTTGCCCAACACGCTCACCAACATTCACAAGGGGCTGCCCAATACACTCACCCAAGTCCACACATGACTGAGAAGAAATGGTGGGCTGATGATGCGGGGCCAAGAGAGGCGACCCAACAGCAGCAGACCCATCACCCTCTGCTGTAGGCACGCGGGGCTGGGCGTGGATGGCCTAACGTCACCCAAATCCGACGTAGAGTCCAATAGAAAACCATTAGAGGGTCCGTCATTCGAAGGAGGTGCAGCAACATCAGATAACGAGGCAAATGGGAACTCATTTTCATGGAATCTCACATCACGAGATACAAAAAAATCACCAGTTTCCTAATCATACAATTTCCATCCTTTTTGTCCATTTGGATACCCAACAAATATGCAATGACGACTCCTAGACCGAAACTTATTTCCCTTAGCCCGTTGGTTGTGAGCAAAGCATAGACACCCGAAAACCCGCATAACATCAAAAACGGGAGGTTTGCCACATAACACTTCAAAAGGGGTACAATTATTCAAAAGGCCTGAGGGAGTACGATTTATGAGATAAACAGCCGTCAAGACACATTCCCACCGAAAAGTTTCAAGAAGATGACCTTGAAACATTAAAGCTCGACTCACATTAAGAATATGTTGATGTTTTCTCTCTACCCGCCCATTCTGTTGTGGGGTCCCAACACAAGAAGATTAAAAAAGTAACCCGCCCATTCTGTTGTGGGGTCCCAACACAAGAAGATTAAAAAAGTATGCCATTGTCAGTGAAGTAAGGGGAATAAACATATAAACTCAATGCCATTATCAGAACGAATTATTTTGACAGTGGTTTCAAACTGACGATGAATCATGGCAAAGAAAGAAGAGAAAGCAGTTTCGACCTCCTTTTTATTGCGCAATAAATAAACCCACACAGCTCTAGAAAAATCATCCACCAATGTCAAAAAATACACAGTATCACAAGAAGAAGGCGTTTGATAAGGCCCCCACAAATCACAATGCACAAGTTCAAAAATCTGACATGCTTTATTATCACTTACAGGAAAAGAATCACGAGTCTGTTTTGCTTGAGGACACACTACACAAACATTATTCAATTTCTTCTTAGTACTACTAGAACTAATAGCAGGAACTAACTTGACAACCCGATCATAAGATGCCCAAGACGTCGGTGCCAAAACTCAAATTCTGTCAACCCAAGTACGGTAACTTGCTGAATGGTAGGAAGGCCACAAAAATAGTAGAGTCCATCTCGCCGCTCACTGGCTCCAATCAGGTTCCCCGAATGTAGGTCCTATATAGCACACAAAGCATTAGTTGAAACGCACAATACATCTAGATTGATCAGTTAATTGCGACACCGATATTAAATTGCAATTAAGTTGTGGCACAAATAAAACATTATAAAGAATGAGGCCACGAGATAATATCACACGACCCTCCATAGTGGCTAGAGCACTTTGACCATTTGAGTCAAACACGCAATATCGCTAGTAATATGATGAGATGCGCCAGTGTCAATAATACAAGGACGAGAAATAGACTCACCCGTCATCCGTTCACCATTTAATTTTTCATTATTAATCATGGTCATTAAAATCTGAACCTGTTCCTGACTGAAATCAGCAAGAGACGGGCTCGTGTTTAAGGGTCAGACACGCTGCCATTAATGACAGCGTTAGCGCGCACAGACCTGGCAGCGGTACGCACAGCAGCAGGTGCGGCAGACGAAGTAGATTGGCCACGGCTGTGCGTTGTTGGTCGACTGCCGCTGCCGTATTTTTCTTCCCACACTCCGGCTTGCCATGAAGATGAAAACAAGTGGAGTGGTCATGACCTTTACGCTTACAATGAGAGCAGAATAGTGCAGATTTGTCGGGACGAGGTTTCCCCCATTCGGCTTGCAAAGTAAAATCATGAACATCTTCTTTAATAGCCTTCCCACGAGCAATATCCTTCGAGCGCTCCTCTTGAATCAGTGTTTGGTAGGCACCATCCAAGGTTGTGGAGGGTGTTTGAGATAGGAGATTCGAACGAACTGTTCCATATAATTCATCATCTAAGCCAATACAAAACCGGTGAAGCCTTTCCTCCTCCCTATCCGCTGCAAGCTTCCCAGCCATGTCACAGTGGCAATGTGTGCAAGCACAAGAAGGTAATGGTTTAAGCCGACTAAGCTCATCATATAGGGACATGAGCCGAGTGTAGTAATCTTCAATGGACATCGAACGCTGCTGTTTACAGTTGACAATAGCAGCCCGTAATTGTTGTAGATGCGGCCCATTTTCCATGCAATATCTCTTCTCCAAATAATCCCATAGGCGTTTAACCTCTTCATGAAACGGAATGGAAGCCTCAATCTTCGGATCCATGCTGCGTAATATCCATGAAACAAGCATAAAATTCACCGTCTCCCAATCTAGAAGACGAGTCTTGTCCGCCGGTTTTGTGATAGGATTTAGTCGTATCAGCTATTCAAAGATAAACCTACGGTCCTCTAACTAAGGTAGTCGGTGGAAGCAGGGTCGAATCCGCAGGGAGACAGAGTTTCTATTTTAATATTCAATTAACTAACTACTTCAGATGAAAATAGGGAGAATTAACTAAACTAATGAGTAAGCTAAGGAGGACGAATTAAATCAAAGATTTAACTATGGAATAAAAGCCTAGGGTATTAGGTCGGTCCACCATGCTTTTACCAATCAAACAAGGTCAACTACTATCAAAACCTAGGTTAAGAGTCGAGGGATTAGAGCATGTGTTGAGCTATGGTTAAGACTCAACGCTCATAGTTCAACGTACGCCGCATGTTCACTAACGTAATCAGAACTACTGATGTGTCCTAGGCCTCTAGTCGTAAGACGGATCTGTGCAAACAACTATTAACCACAAGCAATCAATGAAATTGGCCACTAACATTAATCACTTAAGAACAAACCACACCACAATCACTCTAATCAAGCCCTAGAAATCAATAGAAGTCTAAATAACAATCATGGTATAAACATGGCTTCCCTAACTACCACCCTAGAAAGAGAACTACTCAGACATGATTGAATTAACAATAACAAAACTAATTGAAAACCCTAAGAATTGCATCATGAACTAATTGAATAATAAGCAATTAAACTAAAGTAATTGAGAGATAAGAATAAAGCAATAAGAAAGATGATTACCAAATTGACGGAAAGCGGAAACTCTAATTGAATTGAAATAGTATTCGAATCACTTCTACAATGGAAAACAATGAAAAACTAGGCTAGGAGCTCTCTAAATGTTCAACAGAATAAAAGATACAAATAAAAACAACCTAAAAAGTATTTATAGTCTCTAAGAAAACAATAAGATAGAGTGGGGAAATAACGAAAAATCGCGTCCCCGTGTCGTCCACCCGATCGGGTCTGGGAACAAAATTCCAGCAGCAGCATTGTTGGCTTCACCCAATGTGATCGGGCAGCTTCCACCCGATCGGGGCCGCAACCCTAGCACCCGATCGGGCAAGTCCACCCGATGGCATCGGGTGAATGTCTTCTCCAGCTCCTCAGAATTCAGCAAATTTGGCTAAGTGAAATTCCACCCGGCGGGATCGGGCAAGTCTGCCCGATCGGGTGGAAAATCAGAACTTTTGGCCTATTTTACTCGTACCCGATCGGGCAACCACTGCCCGACCCGATCGGGCGTGGCTTCTTTCTTTCTTGCCTTCACTTGGCTTCAGACGCCAAGTCTTTTGAATATTTCTTCTTCATAACGGGGTCCGAATACCATCTCGAGCCCGCCAAGATGCCTCATAACCTTCCGCTATAGTGTGGTGCTCAAAACATCAAGTAAATAGGGAGTTTTTCCTCAAAACCTGCAAAATGATATGGAACACACAAACCACTACTATATCGAAACAGTTAGCATAAATAGCTCCTAAGAGCATCAATAACGCACAATTTAGCTTGTAAAGAAAGGGAAAAACTCTATAAGAAATCAATATATCAAATTCCCCCAAGCTAAACCTTTGCTTGAGAACCTTTGCTTGTCCTCAAGCGAATAGAACATGATCGTGGAATAGATTGCCTCACCCCATAGATAGAACAATTCAAGCTCAAAAAATATTTTCAAGACTAAGAATCGTTCAAGCAAGCATAATTCAAATTCGGCAAATCAAATCCATCCAACCACCAATCATCCAAGCAATTCATCAAATTCAAGTGACTACTAGGCATACAAACCCTGAAAAGGTGCTCACAAAGGGTGTCACTCCTCTCAATTTTGTGGCAGGCAAAGAATATGCCCGAACACTCACCGACCCGACCATAAATGTCCCTTCCCACTCACACTCTCATGTGTTTAAGAAGGTAAAATGTCGCTCATCCTAATCAAGCCAACTCAACTAGCAGACGTACTCTTTAATTTTGAAAAACTGACTCAAAATCAATCCAATAGACATTGTAGGCACAAGCTCAAGAGGACTTTTCCGGGTTGTAATGGGGCTTAGGTAAGAGGTAGGGGATACTTTTGGGTAATGTGGTGGAAGAACCAAGAAAGGGGGAGCATGAACACTCAAACAAGGCCTAAGATGGCCTAAACAACTCCCAATCAACACCATATAACCACGAAAAATAACCAACTCTTATAATTCAATGAACACTCGCAACAAACCCAATTTTTAGGCAATGAAGCGAATTTTTCTTTATGAACGTACGTGAATGAAAGAACTTTGAATTCTTTTGAAATTTTATTTCATTTTTCTTTCATTTTTCTGAACTTCATTCACGCAACTCTAATTTTGCCTTTTCTTTTCTTTTTCTCATAATCAACCCACAACAAATACAACTTTTGATTCCTCAACAACCAAACCAAACCATGAAACCTACTTCAAACTCAACCCATACAAAAGCTCCCCTAAGCTAGGCTTGGAAATAATATCGAAACAAAGGCCATGGGCTCATAATAAGGGTTTAAGTAACATGAAACAAGGTCATTAGGCTCAGCGGGGCTAAGGAGGATAAAAATGTATTAAAAACTCACTCTGAGGCTCAAGAATAAGTCAAAAGAACGCCTCTATCATAGCAAGTGTAACAAGTTACCAAACATCAGATGAGTACGAAGTCAAAGTCAAGATCAATCCGCTAGAGAGAAACTAACACACCAAAAATATAGACTGGATAATAGTATGAATCCAGTAGGCTAGTTTAAGGCCTCACAGTCTAACCAAATTAGGTATGCAACACAAAGTAGTATATCATAGTCAGAAATCGCTCGAAAAAAACCTCAGAATCACAAATGCCCAGCTATCCAGAAAATAGAGTCAAATCATTTTCAGTAACAGCACAACAAGGGGCACAGGGAGGCAATCAAGCCAGTCATGATCAATCATATTTTTTTTCATTTTATCAATTTTCTCAAAGCTGTAAACTATTCTATCAAAGCTTTAAAGTACACTAAAAAGCAATGAACTATACTAGAAAGCAATAAAGAGAGTACTCACAGTGAGAGATCCTCCCCTAAGCTGAACGAGCCAATGTCCCCATTGCAACGAGGGAGAGGGAGAGAACAAGGGCATCAGCCGCCCATATCATCATCATTAGTGGGGGCACCAAAACCACCACTAGAAGTACCACCACCATCTGTGTAACCACCACCTGAGGGATCACCTGAAAAACCACTCATCCCTCCACCAAAGCCGCTAGTACCAGATCAAAACCACCGCCACAACCACTAGGCCCAAGACCAAAGTCTCCGAAAGAGACGGACTGACGAGCAGGCTCCTCCTCCTCATCCTCTGCCATGTCATCACTCTGACCGGCAGGCTGGCCATAACTCGGGTTCCAATGGTACCACGAGGGTGTTGAGCAGTTTGCTCAATAATGCCACGCCTACAATAGTCGTCATAGAGAGGATAAAGGGTGTAGTGCTGGTCGTTGACACGGGTGTAGAGCTGATCGATGCGAGTGCCATATCCCGCTAGGGTGGCGGTGTTCGCGTTGATCGGCCCTTCCATCCTTCCCATCCCCGTCTCCATGCGACCTAGGGGTCGACATCATAGAAGTGAAATCAAATGTGTCCGTGTGAGGGGGAGGAGCAGAAGTGGAGGCGCCCTCGTCTAGGATCGGCGTATGCCGCCTATGGTAAGAACGGCGAGGGGGCTCTGGGTCAGGGACAACGAGGTCGACTCCCTCTATAGGGAGTAGGTAGTTCTCCCTGACGGGGCCGTAACCGGGCTCTAGGGTCGGGCAGAACGATCGGACGATTAATGCCCGATGCCATCGGGTGGAATACCCTTTTCAGCAGATTTGACTTGTTGACTTTTGCTCATATACCCGATCAAGCACCTGATCGGGCAAGGTATTTTTGATCGGGTGCTAGGGTGCGCACCCGATCGGGCACACCTCGCCCGATGCGATCGGGTGCTCGTCTTCTTCTGCACTCAGCATATTTTTACGCCCACCCGATCGGGCAGGTGTCGCCCGATCCCATCGGGAGAGCTACTGGTTCAGTAAGTAGCTCGCCTTTTTGCAAGTAGGGGGCAAGTATGGCTCAAATTTTCTACTCAAAGAGCATATCTGCACATCAAAACACACAAGATCTAGGAACACATTGGTACCGTCACGCTCTCTCACATGCTACAAACTACGAAACAAAAGAAAAGAAAATCTAACTAAGAGATACGGGTTGCCTCCCGCAAAGCGCTGGTTTATGAAGGTCCCGCTTTGCCATAAACCAATCGATAGGATGTGGTACCCAAAGGAGTCTTAAAAGCAGTGCGGAGCACCCAAAGAGTATCATCAAGTTTCAAAGACCAATCTTTTCTAGCCTTATATTAGTGACAACTTTCTCAAGAATCCTCTTACTTTGCCTATTAGACACTTCTACTTGGCCACTAGTCTGAGGGTGATAGGTAAGATCGACTTTGTGGGTGACTCCATGTTTTGTCAATAAGGCCTTAAAGGTGCTCTTATGAAAGTGAGAACCTCCATCACTAATTAAAACACGGGGGACACCAAAACGGGGAAAGATTATCTTCTCAAACATCTTCATCACAACCTTGGAATCATTGGTTGGTGATGCTATAGCTTCCACCCATTTAGTCACATAGTCCACGGCCACTAAAATATACCTATTCCCACAAGAGGTAGGAAAAGGTCCCATAAAATCAATCCCCCACACATCAAAAGGTTCGACCTCTAAAATCCCACTCTGTGGCATCTCTTGCCTTTTTGAAATATTGCCCGTCCTTTGACAAGCATCACAAGACAAACAAAAAGGCACGGGCATCTTTAAAAATCGAAGGCCAATAGAAACCACTAGGTAGGACTCTAAAACCGGTTGCTTGGGAACCTAGATGACCACTAGAAGGCATACTATGACAATGTAGCAAAACACCCTCTATTTCCCAATCAGGAATGCAACGACGAAACATCCCGTCGGAGCACTTCTTATATAGGAAAGGATCCTCCCAAAAATACATTCTAGCGTCACGATAAAACTTTTTGCGCTGCTGATATGTAAAATTGGGAGGGTGGGAGCCACTAACACAGAAGTTAGCAAAATCAGCAAATACTACTACAAAATAGGGCAAGGATAACACTAATAACATAACATTTGAATGACACAAGTGTTATATTTGGCTAAGATAACTCTTAAATTCTATAGGTGTCATCTTATTGAATTTGATAGATCTCTATTCTATAAGTGAAGAGGAGGGAGATACCAAAAATCAACATTTATGTTTTTTTTTAATTCCTAAATAAATGGAACAACTTTCTCTATAACATATTATTTTAATTTTTTTACATTTAAAAAGAAATATAAAACACCCTAAACAAAATTACTGTTATTTATTCATGCAGAATTTACATTATTTCGCATACATTACGTGCATATATGGTAATACATAAGACATTCCACCGTTATCTAAAGAAAGGATAACTACTCTTTAAAACAAAAACCTAACCCAAACCTAAATCACTAACGCCTTCCCTTCTCTCTTCTTGACCCCAACCTCCTCTAACTATGCCTCTCGTGTTCATCCCAATTTTTTAAATCTCAAAACACCCTAAATCATTTCACTACCTCTACAAAAAGGCCAATTTGCGTGTTACTTTCAACTACCAATCGACCTCAATTCGCTCTAATCACCCGAAAATTAAGTTTCAAGGTGGCCGACCACCGCGATCCACAGACTCACGGATGTCCAAATTCAATGCTCTAATGTTGCGGCATCTCATTGTTTCTGATTTGAGGTAAACTATAACTTGGTAAATTCTGCTATTTGCTCTTTTTAAATCTTTGTTTCCTTGTGTTTTCTTTAGTAAGCATGAGAAGGGGCTCAAGTTTTCATCTAATTATCATCAAAGTTGATTATTGCTCTATCTTCTCAGGATACAGATTTTTGAGAGTGAGCACTTTTGGAATTCTTGTTCTGAGTATTAATGGTTTCTTTGTTCAAGGTATGAATGCCTCTCTGTTATTGTAGTATAATCTATAATTGTTAACTGTAACTTAGGTATTTGTTGAATAAGAGTTACATGCTAGTGCAGGGTTGCTTAAGGAGTTAAGGATTGTTTGACTGTGTTGTTGCACCATTATTTAACAACTGCCAAGTTTATGGCTCCGAAATTGGTAAAGTTCCTTACTATTTAATGACTTTCAATGTTTTTAATCTTATTTTACTTCCTTAAATTTTCAATGATTTTATTATTTAACCAGTTTATGGAGTCGATCGATATTAGATATTATTCGTTTTTACTAGTTTAGAAAAGCATAATCGATATTAATTATTGTTTGTTTTTACTAGTTTGGAAAAGTATTAAATGCTTTATATAATAGAGAAAAGCCTAGCTCCTATCTGATATTTGCCAAAACTTCATCTATCAAGGACAAACGTGTAATTTCAAGCAAGTTTGATTTTTTAAAAAAGAATGACATGGCAATTCTGTTGACACCGTTGAAAGCTTGCCGTGAGTCTAACTCTGTTTTGTAACAGAGTTTGCTCCGTGGAAGAGCAGCAGAATGTTGCTGTTGTCATTTTTTTAACGAAAAACATTCTATTTCTCTCTCTCTCTTACCCAAATACTCAGAGTTCCATTTTATTCATGGAAAGTCACAGTAGCTGATCGGCCGTCGAATTATTCCGTCGAAGAATGCTAAAATGGTAAGCCTTATTTAAATTTGTATATCTAATTATGTGTTATATCTTTTTTGGTATGAGAAAAATGATTGGGGTTTATGATAGTGTTGTTGAAATGGAGAAGAATTTGAAAGAAGAGTAAGATATTGATAGGGAAATAGGCAATGCAGCACTTTGATATGAGAAAAATGATTGGAGTTTTTGATAGTGTTGTTGAAATAGAGAATATTTTGAAAGAAGAGTAAGATATTGATAATGCAGCACTTTGATATGGTTTGTATGTTATTCCGTGATGTTTTGTTTTGTTGGGTGGGTAGGTGCACGGCGGACCGGACTGACAGTGGGGTGACAATTTAGATAATCCAACACAAATCTATTTAGTAGTAAAAAATCGGGTACACAATTGAAAAGGTCGAGTACATACTCAATAACAATTCACTAACTTTATTTAACAAAATAACAATTTGTAATTCAATAACAAACTAACAATCCATAATTCAATAATAACTCAATTCACAAACTGATCCACCCTAACAATTCAATTCACAAATCAATTCATAACCCAATTTAACTCGCAAACTAATTAACCAAAACACACTATAATTCACAAACATTAGACATTGACAATTGATAAATTCACAAATTAATTAATCAAATTTTATAAACTAGAATTTTTAAAAATATGAAAAACTAAAAAAAGGACTTACCTTGCCGCCAACATCGTCGGCCGCCTGACACCGTCACTAATCGCTGACCGAAACACACTTCTAATTTGCACATTCAGTCAGCCGGGCTAGGGTTTTGTCGGCTTGTGAAACGTCGCCGTCAGTAATCACTCAAAAGAGTTTTTGATTTTATCTCTTCAAGACTCTCACGTGGGCCCACTCTAATTGTATTCTGACTTTGTCTCCCAAGACTCTCACGTGGGCCCCACCTTAACCCTTTCTCTCCTTTCTTTTCTTCCATTTTCTCTCCTTCTGACGCGTGTAATTTTTTTTTAAAAGTGGGGACAGTGGTCCCCCTTGTTCCAACGTGGGTCCGCCACTGTGCCTAGTCTTATATGTGGTCGAGCCTCACTTTCATTCACAATCATTACATGTTGACCAATATTTAAGAATAAAGATTCCTTCTTGTACTGGATATTTGAAAATGTAGAAGCTATGCAATAATATGTAAATGTGTAGTGTCCCCTTTATGCGAACTTCATCCATTAAACAAAAGTGTAGAACAATATTTGAATAGGTAGTATATGAGCAGTTTTTGTGGCATACATTAGTTACATTGTAGTACACTAGATTATTCAATAATTGATTTAGTGCATAAGACCATCATGGATATATTATATATAGGGCACTGCATTTATTGCATAAGGTTCTAAGATCATGATGATGAAGATGAGGTTGTAAGATGATCATCAAGATGATGTTGTACATTCATCATTACACATATTGTACTAGAATACTTAGCAATTAACATTTAACAATTGACACGATTGGTTTCGTGTTAGGGCACTGAAACGTATCCAATAAATAAAGGTTGTAATTGTCACTTGGTAGCGATCTACGACAATTATGGATTGCACAATTGATACAAATATGAATTCAAATGAGCACATTATCAAATTATGTTAGTGTGATTGTGAATGCAAAATTGTGGAGGTCGTAGAATAGGAGTGCTCAAACTGTAGTATGTAATGAATTAATATAGTACACATTATTGTAATTGTACAATCAAATGAATGTAGTCCTTTGATGCATACTAGTAGTTATATTAGTAGTTATATGATCTTGAATATTAGTAATTTTATGTTCTTCGCATTTTGGTATAGCCCTTATATAGTTTATAAGCGTTGTCAGTTCTTTTTATTCAAATATAATATATTGGAAACATGCGAACAACAAACTGTTGGACCTTTATGATAGACTTCAATAAGTTAACTATGAAGCTGATGCGTCTTTTTTGACAGAGTTATCGGAATGGGTTGTTTGCAGTTGTAGTACTTATTCCTTTAGTGTAGTACAATTCTAGTTCACTGTAGTACTTATTCCTTTAGTTGTAGTACTTATTCCTTTAGTGTAGTACAATTCTAGTTCACTGTAGTATTTATTACTTTAGTTGTAGTATTTATTCCTTTAGGGTGTACAATTCTAGTTCACACAATTTAACCCAATATTGGTTCGTATAATATAAGTAATTATTTGTAGTATAAAAGTAGTTTATGTAGTACTCTTTTTCTTGTCTGTAGTACGATATGCTTTATTCGTACAACATTCAATGTGATGGAATACGCACACACCCCAATTAAGTATTAAAAATAACCAAGAAAAATTTGTAATATATATTATTTTAATTGTGGTATTATTTATGCCTTTGGAGTACAACCTACTTAATTTGTACAAGTTACAATGTGATGGAAAAGACAAACCATCACAGTTGGTTTTCCTCCTTCACCCATCCAAGGCGCCAAAAGGAAATAAGGGCCAATATAGTATTTTATACCCTAAGCCCCTAAAGTGCCACATACCTCACTCCAAACACCAAGTACTACGTAATTTACAACTCTCTCAAATCCTAAACACTATTCATCATCTTCCACCCCTAGCATCTACAACTTCTTCAACTGAAAACCACTTTTTCCACTTCACAATCAGCGAACAAGACCATCTTTAACCTCCGTGCACTTCATCTTCAACTTGCAAACCCCAATCTCGAAACCAAGTACACTCTACCCACCTTTTTCAACCTTAGAGGCAAAGAAATGGAGCAAAATCAAGCACATTTGTCTTCAATGGACGACAACTCGAGTAATTCTAACTCCGATGACATAATGGTCAGCTCCAGCGACTCCGCCGGTCCTCCGACGCCAATTGCAGGTGCTATACTACTAATGTTCCATTTGCAAACCTTCTTCGGTGAGCTTAAAACTTTCGATTTCTTCTACTTCCCCAACTGCCATTACTTCCCCTTGTTGCCATCCCCTTCTCCTTGATGGCTTCCTATTCCACATCTTATATAACAGACCTATGGTTGAACGAGTTTCAACCTATACACCATTTGAGGACCTTCTTTCTTCTTCTATTTCAATGAAGGTCACGCAAATGTCAACATCCCCACCACTATGCTTGACTTCGTTAATTTCCCTATTCCAAACCCTCAACCCAAACTTTCCTTTGAGTGTTCCAGTACCACATATGGACAGCCTGACATTCAAGAGTTTGGCGGAGAACCAGTATGACCCCGGCGTCACGTACAACATTACGAGTGATTTTCTTGTGCAGGCATTGTACGATGACTATGCTGGGGCGCCTACATTACCAGTACTCCGCAATAACGCTTTGATACAAAGTAATCTGTTTGCACCCAGGATGGAGTGTTGAGTTGGCCGTCTTTAAAATTACGGAGTAGTATACGTTGGTAGCATGGTAAGATCAACATATATTTCGATTTTGAGGACCCATTATTTCATAAGATTTTATATACAAATTTCACTAATTAACAATTTTATGGAACTTGTGATATGGAAGTGGTTATATGAACTTGTTATATGGAAATTGTTTAATTCCAATACGTTGTTAAATGGAAGTTGTGATATGGAACTTGTTATATGGAACTTGTGATATGGAATTGGTTATATGGAACTTGTGATATGGAACTTGTTATATGAAAGTTGTGATATCGAATTGGTTATATGGAACTTGTGATATGTAATTTCTTATATGGAACTTGTGATATGTAAGTTATTATATGGAAGTTGATATGTATATGGAAGTTCAAATGTGGAAGTTATATGGAAGTTGTGATATGGAATTGGTTATATGGAACTTGTGATATGTAAGTGGTTACATGGAACTTGTGATATGTAAGTTATTATATGGAAGTTCAAAGTGGAAGTTGTGATATGGAAGTTGTCGTAGTTCGTAGTTTTGGATGTTTTATACACATTAATAATGTTGCGTTCTTTTTCAAGTGGTTTTCAGTTGCCTACTATTAACGTGAACACTCACGTGGTTGTTTTTTTGTTGAGGACATGAGTGCTTTCCCCTCCTACATAGTCCTTCGACTAGATAAGGGAGCGCCTTGTTCTACAATCTACGAGGAATGGGCCAACTTCAAGGATTGGGTTGAACTCCTTCCAACTCCTCCACAACAACAACATCCTCGGCTTCGGGGGAAACTGTGGAGCATGCATCCATAAAAAAAGGGGATAGAATTATTAGTTTCATACAGCCACAACTACTTGAACTGTGACGGAGCAACCGAGAAATTACCTTCTATTTTTTTAAAGGTGATATGGTTCTGTTCCCACATATCTGATTGGCACTGGGCAAAGCTCCTGTCTTTCTAATTGTCTGTTGCAAACTATATATAGAAATTACAAACTTAGATACATATATAGCTTATATATAGAAAAATCAGGGGAGTGGTCCACAAACAAAGCTACACAAAAGCACTACATGGGAATATTCCCATTCCCCCCACCCTAAATGGAATCAATGCTCCATTCCAACCCAAAAAGAACGCTCACAACCGGGTTGCTCCCGTCACGGTTCATGTAGTCGTGGCTGTATGAAACTGATAATTCTATCCCCATTTTTTATGGATGCATGCTCCACAGTTTCCTCGAAGCCGATGATGTTGTTGTTGTGGAGGAGTTGGAAGGAGTTCAACCCAAATCCCTTGAAGTTGACCCATTCCTCGTAGATTGCAGAACAAGGCGCCCTTATCTAGTCAAAGGACTATGTAGGAGGGGAAAGCACTCATGTCCTCAACAGAAAAAATAACCACGTGAGTGTTCACGTTCATAGTAGGCAACTGAAAACCACGTAGAAAGAACTCACCACCTTAGTTGTGTGTGCCACTAAAACATCCAAAACTCCAGAAATACGACAACTTCCATATCACAACTTCCACATTTGAATTCCATATAAATATCAACTTCCATATAATAACTTACATGTCACAAGTTCCATATAATAAGTTCCATATAACCACTTCCATATTACAAGTTCCATATAACAAGTTCCATATAACTAATTCCATATCACAACTTCCACATTTGAACTTCCATATACATATCAACTTCCATATAATAACTGACATATCACAAGTTCCATATAAGAACTTACATATCCACAAGTTCATATAACCACTTCTATATCACAAGTTCCATATAACCAATTTCATATCACAAGTTCCATTTAACAACGTATTGGAATTAAATAATTTTCATATAACAAGTTCATATAACCACTTCCATATCACAAGTTCCATAAAATTGTTAATAAGTGAAATTCGTATATAAAATCTTATGAAGTAATGAAGTCCTCAAAATCGAAATGTGTTGATCTTGCCATGCTACCAACGTATACTACTCCGTAATTTTGAAGACGGGCCAACTCAACACTCCATCATGGGTGCAAACAGAGTCCTTTGTACCAAAGCGTTATTGCGTAGGACTGGTAATGTAGGCGCCCGGCGTAGTAATCGTACAATGCCTGCACAGGAAATCACTCCTAATGTTGGTACGTGACGCCGGGGTCATACTCGTGCTCCGCCAAACTTCTTCAATGTCAGGCTGACCATATGGGGTAATGGGACACTCAAAGGAAAGTTTGGATTGAGGTTTGGAATAGGGAAATTAACGAAGTCAAGCATAGTGGTGGGGATGTTGACATTTGTGTGACCTTCATTGAAATAGAAGAAGGTCCTCAAATGGTGTCAGTATAAGTTGAAACACGTTCAACCATAGGTCTGTTAGATAAGATGTGGAATAGGAAGCCATCAAGGAGAAGGGGATGGCAAGAAAGGGGAAGAATGGCAGTAGTGAAGTAGAAGAAATCGAAAGTTTTAAGCTCACGAAAGAAGGTTTGCAAATGGAACATTAGTAGTATAGCACCTGCAATCGGCGTCGGAGGACCGGCGGAGCTCGCTGGAGCTGACCATTATGTCATCGGAGTTAGAATTCTACTCGAGTTGTCGTCCATTGAAGACAAATGGCTTGGTTTTGCTCCATTTCTTTGCCTCTAAGGTTGGAAAAGGTGGGTAGAGTGTAGCTTGTTTCGAGATTGGGGTTTGCAAGTTGAAGATGAAGTGCACGGAGGTTAAAGATGGTCTTGTTCGCTGATTGTGAAGTGGAAAAGTGGTTTTCAGTTGAAGAAGTTGTAGATGTCAGAGGTGGAAGATGATGAATAATGTTTAGGGTTTGAGAGAGTTGTAAACTACTTAGTACTTGGTGTTTGGAGTGAGGTATTAGCAGTGTAGGGGCTTAGGGTATAAAAGGCTATATTAGCCCTTATTTCCTTTTGGCGCCTGGATTGGAGTGAAGGAGGAAAACCAACTGTGATGGTCATTATCCTTTTCATCACATGGTAACTTGTACAAATTAGGTAGGTTGTACTACAAGGCATGTATAATACCACAATTTAAAAAATATAGTACAATTTTTTCTTGGTTATTTTTAATACTTAATTGGGAGTGTGCGTATTCCATCACATTGAATGTTGTACGAATAAAGCATATCGTACTACGGAACAGAAAAAGAGTACTGCAGAAACTACTTTTATACTACAAATAATTACTTATATTATATGAACCAATATTGGGTTAAATTGTTTGAACTAGAATTGTACTACACTAAAGTAATAAGTACTACAACGAACTAGAATTGTATCTTACACTAAAGGAATAAGTACTACAACTATAGTGAATAAGTACTACAGTGAACTACAATTGTACTACACTAAAGGAATAAGTACTACACTAAGGAATAAGTACTACAACTGCATTAGCAACTTCTTCTTGGGTGGGGAGCTCACTAACATGTTCATCTACAATAATTGGAAGTCATTGTACGAATAATACTGTGGTACTATAAGATCGTTGTACAATAGTATCACACATGAGATTAAGTACTACAACTGACGTTACTGATAAGTTTCTATACTACATTAACTTAAATTCAATCTATAAAAAGATAAATTAAAACTATGACCACTACATCTTGTACTACAGTAGTAAGTGTATGCATAGCAAACTTTTATAAGGTTCTTCCAAATTATCAGGATCCCCTTTGTGTTTTTAAATTATAAGATATTATGAACAGCAGGAAAGATAATTGTACTATTTATAGCTGCAAACAACCCATTCCGATAACTCTATCGCAAAAGACTGCATCAGCTTCATAGTTACTTATATTGAAGTCTATTATAAAGGCCCAACAATTTGTTATTCACATGTTTTAATATATTATATTTGAATATAAAAGAACTGTCAACGCTTATAAACTATATAAGGGCTATACCAAATGCGAAGAACATAAAAATTATTAATATTCCAAGATTATATAACTACTAATATAACTACTAGTATGATCAAAGGACTACATTCATTTGAGTGTATGCAATACAATAATGTAATTGTTAAGGTAACGCTAAGTATTCTAGTACAATAGGTGTAATGATGAATGTACAACATCATCTTGATGATCATCTTAAAACCTCATATTCATCATACCGAATGATCTTAAACCTTATACAATAAATATAGTGCCCATATTCAATATATTCATGATGGTCTTATGCACTAAATCGAATTATTGAATAATCTAGTGTACTACAATGTAACTAATGTATGCCACAAAACCAAGCCATATACTACCTATTTAGAAATATTATTCTACACTTTTGTTTAAAGGATGAAGTTCGCATAGTGGGGATACTACACATTTACATATTATATACTACGTATTCAGTACTATTCTAGAAGGTCGATAGCTTCTACATTTTCAAATATCCAGTACAAGAAGGAATCTTTATTCTAAAATATTGGTCAACATTGTAATGATTGTGGGGTATGAACGTGAGGCTCGACCACATATAAGACTAGGCAACCATGTCCCCAATAAACACTAAAAAACCCTTCAATTATGGAGAAACTCAAATCAAGCGTGTGTTCTGACGAAGCGGCGGTTTCGCCCCGGGTCAAGTGACAGAAGTATGTGGTGGAAAGGCAGGGTAAGACTCAACTTTTTCTACAAACTTCTTTAGCGACTGAATTGACGTCTCAACAGGCGGTTTAGGTGGGTCATCCATTTATATTCATTCACCCAGACCCATTTCCCATACCAAGATTATCTCAAATATAACAAGTCAACAACGTATGTTTTGATCTTGCCTACATCAGTTAGACCACATAATAGTTAAGCATGTTGACTCTGTGTATGAAGTGCCCCAAGTTATGGATTGGGTAAACAAGTTTGTGCGTCAATCAACAAGTTATCGCGACATATCCGCTTAATTGTTGTTGACACAATTGCAGGCATTTTCCAAGAAGTTTCAGAATGCAAGGGATGTCGTTCGCTCAATGGCCATGCCTTCAAGTCAATTGCAAATAATTACGTAATCATAGTGTTACTTGGTAACAATGTCGTTGATGTTTTTCCTACTGATGTCATCACGGACGTCCAGCGTGGTTTTTTCATCAGGACGTAGGATCCAGCCCGCTCTTCGAACATACTTGGAAACTACATTAATACGAGGGTGTTCCTCACAAAACATTGGAACTCACATACCAATGATTGGGTACGCACACTAATAATTACATTCTCCAACAACTTAGAAGTCGATGCTTGCACTTTCCCATAACTAGGGACAGTGTTGTATCATAATAATAATATGCACTTTCATTACAATTAATAATTAATTTTCATTTCAATCAAATGAGGTTGTATATAGTATGAATTGTAGTACATGCTTACGAGAATATAGTATATGAAAGTGCTACTGTAGTGCAGCCTCAGATCTTTTCCAATCATTCAGTGACATCAATATATATTAGTATTTGTGGTAGTAATAGATGGCCACCCTGTATATGAAATTGCTACCGGAATCCTCAGATCTTTGCAAGCATTCCAGTAGCTAACAATATTATTATTCAGTGCCAATATATATTAGTATTTCATTCGTTGTATAAAGTCAGAATTTTGTTGTACAACATTTGTACGATAGTATATCAAAGTCTTACTGTAGTACAGAAATCTACCAACAATAAAAATCTCAATAGTCAACAACATGCTGCTGCTAACATGCTATTGCCAACACAATATATCTCAGCCTACTGCTAACAGTAAGTATTACATGCTAACTAAATGTCAAAATCTATTCTGGAAAATGAGCTCGTCATCAAAGCCATCACGAAATACAAATTCCTTTTTTCTTACGTACCTTAACTTGCGTTTCTACTTCCCTTATCTATCGAATCACCTCCGGCGCCTTTCTCTTAATGCCAACTTCCCTTCAATCTTCTGTTCCCTTTGTGCCCTTCGACTTAGGGAAAGCCTTGCCTCAACAAAAGCTCTTCTTACGCAATGTCGGTGGTACCCTTCTTTTCTTTTATGGCGGATCAAGAGTATATTTCTGGAGGTAGGCGTCGTCTGATTTTCTGCTGCCGCCTTTCTAGATGTTGTTTTTCTTAGATGTTGGCGTTGTCTCATTGGCTCCATTCTTCATCGATGTCGGGGTGACACAAACTCCACTTGCTGCAGTTGGGGTTACTGGGGGTAACATCTTCCACACGTCCACTACTGTTATCGTATACACTACTGGGGTTGTTATCATTCATGTTCGCCAACCACGCCCGAACCTCTAACTCAATATTCCGAATCCCCCTAACCACATGCCATAAGTCTCATCTGCAGCAGCTGCGTCGTTAGCCAAACTATCAAACATAACCGCCGTTAACTTGGCCTTTTAACTTCAACTGTCTTTGTAGGATCATGGTAAGCAACCTTCACACGTGCATGTTTATGTGACATCTTTACGCCACCTACTTAGAATGTATTTTTCTATCTCACCTAAGAGATGATAGTCAAGTGCTCTGATTGAATGCCGACACAAAATACCATGGGTTTCAAACAACTTACAATCACACTCCACTTCCCTCGTGTCGGGAAAGTAACAAACTCTATACAACCCACGTCTATTCGTTAAAACTTCTTCACTCTGCCCACTAATTACTAACCATATACGATCTTCTATCAAATGCACAACAGTACCATCCACAACTTCATCACAACGTCCAAAACATAGGTTATCCTCTCGCACTCCTTTTGCACTTCTCTAAACTTCTTACCGGTATACAACTTTTGGAATAACGCCTCCGCTTTGTACCCTGTCACTAAATTCCGAACATACTTAGTGGATTTAAGTCCTCCTGGGTCTCATCATTTACCCTCTTCGTCAATGCCGCCAATATTTCTCCCCAAACTCATATAAGCGAGTTTGTCGCTTCTAAAATAAATCGAAAAAACTATTTATGCTCTCCACTCCTTGTGTCGTCTTCATACCAGCCCAAAAGTGTCTCATATAAGCAGGTACCCACATGTGTTTCTCCTCAAACAAACTACTCAACCACTCATCCGTCTCAAGCTCAAATTCCTCAATGAATTTCAACCACCTCAACACAAATTCCTCATCCGTGAAACTCTCATAAACAATCTCCTTCATAATTTCAATTATTTTAGGGTTCCTGCAAAACATATAAATTTTTCCCACATTATCAAAACACTTTTAAACACTAATAAATATAATACTCAATTTTACTAATGTATTACCAAAAATTATCCAATACTATTCTACATACATAAAAATAATCCACATAAAAAATTGTTTTCATTCTTGTTTTTACCTTTTCGCAATAAAACCCAAGTTTATGAGGAACCTTCGTCATGATATGCCAGATACACCACCGGTGCCTTGTGACGGCATCTCCTCAACTTTTGCCCTCTAATAGAAGCCGCCTGGTCCGTCAATATAGCTTCCGGGGGTCTTCCTCCCATACAGTTCAACCATTGTCGAAATACCCAACCATACGTTTCAAATGTCTCGTGTGATACAAACGCAACCTAACAATATGGATTAACCATGATGGTTAACCCTGACAAAATTGGCAAATGGAAGTTCTACTTGTTAGTCAAGTACGTGGCATCAAAAGCAAACCACGTCACCAAAATCTTCGTAGGCGGCCCGACTCCTTGCATCTACCCAAAAAAAACATCTTGAATAACCCCTTTACTATCTAACCGATGCGCATGATAGAAGTTCTGATTGTCCCGTTGCATCCGATCAAACTAATCCATCAAACCATTAGTGTCACCACCCTCCATTCTTAGCCTAGTTCACTCTCCACAACATGCCTCTTGTGTTTTTGGGTAACAGGCATGTTCTTAACACCATGTCGTTCATTTGCTAAACTACCATGTATTTTGGGAACACTTGCACCAGCATTCACGTCATTGAAAAGCCTTCTACGCATTGTGCTAGTGAATCCTTCTACTCTTTCACCAGCCTTGCTTTCTCGTGGGGGTGGGAATATGGTTCACATGTTGTAATACAACTTTCTTCACTTCCAAAACCCACACTTGTTCAGGCTAGCAGAGAGCATAGCAGGGCAGCCACAATTCTTAGAGCTTCTTCGTCTGATTTCCTTCACTCACAACAGAGCCACCTACTCTCCATTGTTTTAGCCCTCCTCCTGCCCTCCTTCAAACCCTTGATGTCAGCAGTTCCATAACACTCATACCTCCAATATTGTAATCTCTTTACTTTTCTCCTTACCATTACCTTTCCATGCACCGGCGTAACGTGATATACCAAACCCCTGCTGTTTTGCATAACTTTCTTAGTATTTCTCCACTAACTCCAAGCCAAATACCAAAAATCGCCCCAATCGTTGGTGGAAATACATTCCCATCTTCTTCCAACAATCCTATTGCACTGGTTGTACGCAACAATGTCCCGTAACCCACATCAACAACACATTCATCAGGCACACCTTCAAATGGAACTATAACATTCAAATTGCTTTCTACAGAACCTACGTCTTCAACATAGCAACCATCTTCATTAATCTGCACATATTACCATTTTCACCAATTTAGGATAAATCAACAAGAACAAAAATGGTAAATGTAACTTAATTTTTGCCATAATTTAACAACCCGGCCAACAAAACAACATATCAGGCCAGAAAACATCACCTACCCACCCAACAAAACAAAGCATCACGGAATAACATACAAACCATATCAAAGTGCTGCATTATCAATATCTTACTCTTCTTTCAAAATCTTCTCTATTTCAACAACACTATCAAAAACCCCAATCATTTTTCTCATATCAAAGTGCTGCATTGCCTATTTCCCCATCAATATCTTACTCTTCTTTCAAATTCTTCTCCATTTCAACAACACTGTCATAAACTCCAATCATTTTTCTCATACCAAAAAAAGATATATCACATAATTAGATATACATGTTTAAATAAGGCTTACCATTGTAGCATTCTTCGACTGATAATTAGACGGCCGATCAGCTACCGTGACTTTCCATGACTAAAATGGAACTCTGAGTATTTGGGTAAGAGAGAGAGAAATAGAATATTTTTCGTTAAAAAAATGACAACAGCAACATTCTGCTGCTTTCTTCCACGGAGCAAACTCTGTTACAAAACAGAGTTAGAGTGACGACAAGCTTTCAACGGGTGTTAACAAAATTGCCTTGTCATTCTTTTTTTTCTAAAATCATACTTGCTTGAAATTACACGTTTGTCCTTGATAGATGAAGTTTTGGCACATATCAGATAGGAGCTAGGCTTTACCGGGGAAGACAGTAAGGATTTTTGTGGAGTTGGAATGGCTGTGCTTCCATCTGAAAAACGATAAGGAAGGAATAGAACATTCCATTAACTGCTTTGGAAAGACAGTGAGTCTTTCTATTATGTAATGTGGACCAGTTTCTCAATTGTCTATATATGTGTACTATGTTTGGCAGAATCAAATACAGACTTTAAAAGTTTGCTTTACCATGGCCCACAAATATTCACATTCAATATTTGCCACAATTGGAGCATCACATAGCCCTGTGGCAGTTAGCGGGCTAGAAAGTAGCAGTATAAACTTTACGTTGTTGCATGGAAATTTTTTATATATTACATGATAATTTACGCTCGAAACTACTTCTTTATAATACATTCAACTACTTTTGATTCCACTTCTGCCTCAACTGCCTCATTAGCTGACGCGCGTCTTGCAACGCCTTGTTTTTCGGCATCAGCCTGTCCTCCGTCAGCAACCAAGACCTTGCATCAGCTCCATGATCCTTACAATATATGGGACGATATCAATATTGTTTTAATTTATTACAATAAATAGGGCAGTAGTACATGATATGGAGTAGTACCAATTCTACTTCTACGGAGCAACCTCTCTGCAGATTGCTTAATTGCGTATAGCATGTGCACCCTTTTGTGTCTGCAAACATCATCAAAATAAGGCAGGTTCTATTCGACAAAGAGTGTGAATCGTGCTTCTAATTTTGCTTACATATCTTTTGCAGAGACATCTTCATAGTCCACCTGGGAAATCTAACAATTTGTTGACGTCAGTTTCCTAAACAATGGAACATCTCCATTAGCTGCTGAACCTGCAGCACAACTACTATTTAATCACCAAAATTAGTTAATTATTTAATCACCAAAATACCACAGCTTATCTGATAACTTCCGCGTGGGCGTGTACGCCATTAGTTGTGTTGGAGTCCATGACCACCACTTCGGACAGGTTCAACGACACTATAAGACACCACAAATTGTCTTGCGTTGCCCACTTACTCCCTAAATCTTCCAAAACAGGCACGTATACCTAATTCATTAAATGTTCAGTTACAATTTGCATTACCAAAGTGTGCATCAAAACTTAATGGTAAGGTTTACTTGTCACATTTACCTCAGACAACCTCTGCAACCCTTTTCCTTTCCTAATCTGCGTCTCAAGTGCTTCCTTGTGAGTCACACACTACCCAAATACCTTCTGCACAATAACATCTTCAACTGTCTCGCTTCTCAAAATTGACATCTGCAATTTAACGACAATTAAAACGCAATGTCAATACAATACAAGTGTAAGTAAAACATATATATAAAATCAAAGTCTTTCCAAATTCAACATAAAGTGCAACTGAAACTCCTTTCAATGCATAAGGCAGCATAATGCATAAAGAACATTGGTATATGAAAAGACACAATGTGATGGGGAGTGAGGAGGAAGATGACCTGGAGGTTTTTGACTTAAAAATTCCTTTCATTTAGAGACATTGGTATACTTTTATGGTATTGGTGTACCATAATGTCAAATTATGGTAAAATTAAAATGTCAAATTATAATTTTGAGGAGCAAGTTCTAAAATCTTATAATTTCAAATTATAAGACATTGGTATATGGAAACACACATGAGAGGTATGATATGCAGTTTGATTCAACCCAAAATATACTACAATACAAGTGTAAATAAATTCACCGCGAATGTGGGGTCCAACATTACGCGGATCGACCGGTCCCTCAAACTTGTTCTGCCAATGCTTCGTGTACGGCCTCGCCATTGTCCGTACGTACTGCACAAAACAAAAATTTTCAATTAAATCAAATGAAATAATTTTATAACAACTTAGGAGCGGGGCAGTACCTGATCATCGACACCCGATCGATCGTTAAGCACGTTGTGTGACCTCGACAACGTACAATACATTCCCCCACAATGAATCAGTGTCGGCTCCCCTCCGTTCAACCTCGCTTGTTTTCTTAGGGAGCATTTTTATAATTATGTAACGTGTGAGCTTCACT